>LR738714.1:497106875-497160755 GCA_902687465.1 Secale cereale | reverse complement strand
CCCCCTTGTGGCCCATTAGGCCCAGAACTACTTCCGGAACCCCCGAAACCCCTTTCGGTCGTCCGCCGATTTCCCGATGCTCCCCGGAACACTTCCGGACTCCGAAACCTTTCATCCTATATATCAATCTTCGTCCCCGGACCATTCCGGAGACCCTCGTCATGTCCGGGATCTCATCCGGGACTCCGAACAACCTTCGGTAACCATGCACTTTTCTCACTAACAACCCTAGCGTTACCGAACGTTAAGTGTGTAGACCCTGCGGGTTCGGAAACCATGTAGACATGACCGAGACACTCCCAGGTCAATAACCAATAGTGGGATCTGGATACCCATATTGGTTCCCACATGTTTCTCGATGATCTCATCGGATGAACCACGATGTCAAGGATTCAGGCAATCCCGTATACAGTTCCCTTTGTCTCGTCGCTATGTTACTTGCCCGAGATTCGATCGTCGGTATCTCTATACCTAGTTCAATCTCGTTACCGGCAAGTCTCTTTACTCGTTACCGTAATACATAATCCCGTGACCAACTACTTAGTCACTTTGAGCTCATTGAGATGATGTATCACCGAGTGGGCCCGGAGATACCTCTCCGTCACACGGAGTGACAAATCCCAGTCTCGATCCATGTCAACTCAACAGACACCCTCGGAGATACCTGTAGAGTACCTTTATAGTCACCCAGTTACGTTGCGACGTTTGGCACACACAAAGCACTCCTACGGTGTCAGTGAGTTACATGATCTCATGGTCATAGGAACTTATACTTGACATGCAGAAAACTATAGCGATAACTGACACGATCAAAAGCTATGTTTAACGTTTGGGTCTCGTCCATCACATCATTCTCCTAATGATGTGATCCCGTTATCAAATGACAACTCATGTCTATGACCTGGAAACCGCGGTCATCTTTGATCAACGAGCTAGTCCTGTAGAGGCTCACTAGGGACACAAAGTCTGTCTATTCATCCACACATGTATTTGAGTTTCCAATCAATACAATTATAGCATGGATAATAAACGATTATCATGAACAAGGAAATATAATAATAACTCTTTTATTATTGCCTCTAGGGCATATTTCCAACAATTCCTTCATGGTCAAGAGAGGACGAGAATTATGTAGGGCTACAAAAGCACACCTCAAAGTTCGTAGTTCTCAATCTATGGATTTCCCAATGTCACCGCGGCCATCCAAAGAGAGTACCACAATCACCACAACATATCTAAAGGATGGTCAAAGACAAGCACCAAGAGACTCTCAATCTTCAATCAACACACAAAAGAGGAAATCACTCATGAAAATATTCTTCTAATCCATGTCCAATAGACCGCTGTCACCTTGGTCTCGGGGATTATACTAGATAAAGACAAGTGAGTACATCAATCCAATTCATAGAGGAAGGGGAAGTATCATGGGATCACCCTAGATTAACATAGCCTATGATCACAACGAAGATCACATCATTGAAGAGATAGATAACCACATAGCTACACGTACAAGCCCTCAGCCCCGGAGGAAACTACTCACGAATGGACATGGTGAGGAGGAGGTTGATGATGCTGTTGATGGAGAGGTGCAGCCCCGCGAGGAGGAGACGGCCGGCGGCAGCCACGGAGGCGGCGGCGGCGGCCCTTGGGGGCGCGGCGACGGCGGCGGCCCTCGGGGCGGCGGCGGCCCTAGGGGGCAGCGGCTCCTTGGCCCCCCCTTCTTCCTTGTGGATGGTGCTGCAATGGTGCTGGTCCTCCCCTCCAAGACGGCGGCTCGGGAGGAGGAAAATTCGTGGCCCCCTTGGTAACCTAGGTTTCCTCTCTTTATATAGACTCTCGGATTCCCGTTATCAGATTTTGGGCCTCAGTAAAACGGGCTTTACTCGGCCATCCGAACTCCGATTTGGACGAATTTTATATCCAGAAGCATCGCCTCAAAATTCCCCACAACTTTCGCAACTAGACTTTTTCCGTTTGACTTCATCTTTGGGCCGAACGTGACCATCTTTAAAAAACGTTCTCAGACAGATTTCAGGAAAGTCAGAGTCCTACTCCAATACGACTCCTTTTGCGTTTTTGTCAATTTCCAAGTAATTCCTACACAATAAAGTGTAAAACAAGAACATTGTGCACTTTTGCAACCATTAGTAGGTTAGTCCAAATATGATCAAAAGTGTATGAAAGTGCATAAATATCATAGCAATATCACACAAAAAAGGCATGGAGCAAGCAAAAATTATAGATACGTTTTGGACGTATCAACATCCCCAAGCTTAATTCCAGCACGTCCTCGAGTAGGTAAATGATAACAAACATAATTTCTGTGGTGACATGCTATTAACCATATAAGAACTTTTAACAGTCACATGACAAATGCTTACTGAGATAATAAATCTGTAGTAATTAAGTTTCCTCATGAGAATATCACAAAGAACTGAAAGTTTTACAATATGATACTGAAACACTCGATAGATTTGTAGTGAGCATGGTGTGCAAACATGACAAAGTGATACCTCGCTTGCCCCCTTTAGTGAAGCAAAACATAAATGCAGGGGCACCTCCAAAGTTTAAGTGACGACTAGATACAATGATTTCAGAATAAACGATATCATAATCATGCAAAAGACAATGGTACTTTGGGACAATGCACATTACACTCAGAATGACAATCATGCTCTCAATAGTTAGTGCTTTAAAGAAAGAAGGTGGAGACTCTCGAACCGTGGCTTTTGATGGCAAGGTTGAAAACCCGTGGTCGGAAACAAAAACTAAACATGTACCAGAGCTCTTGGTTTTTAAAACAGAAGTAAAAATTATTTTTGGGGTATGCATATTTCGTCAACGAATGCTAGTAGATAATTGAATTACTTCTCGAGCTGGACAAGTTTCGAGGAACGGCTCCCGCACGGGGACGATCACATCCCCTTAATCTCCTTTGTTTATCACTGCCAAAGTTTTCTGATTTCTCATGAACAAAGCGTGAAGGAGGATTTGTTTGTTGTATATTTTTTAATGAGCCGGGCGCACTCTTTGCCAGTTCCTTCTCGTATTAGGGGTTTGCACATTAGACATGCAATCCCGGGGTGAAGCTTGTCCAACTTAAAAAGATCATGAATTAACTACTACTTCCTCATGAGCTAAAACAGAGGCACAAAAGAGAAATGCTTTTGATTAATTTCGAGATGGTACACGAAAGTCTTCGTTAGGAATGGCAAGTAAATACCATGTATAGGAAGGTATGGTGGACTCATATGGCATAACTGGTTTAAAGGATTTTGGATGCACAAGCAGTCAGTCCGCTTAGTACAGGCGAAGGTTAGCAAAAGACCGGGAGCGACCAACTAAGAGAGCAATGACGGTCATAATCATGCAGAGCGACAAAGCAACATTGAATCGGGCATGGAAGTTATATCGCTACTCAGAAATTAAAGATCATCAAGGCTTGATAGACTTTCTTTACAGTCTTAAATATGCGTGAGCATATGCCAAGTCAATCAAAATAAATTCTTGGAGGAAGATATCACTAAACCATATCACATCATAGGCAAACAAATCATGTTGGTACTTCAATAACACATTAAGAACCCCCCAGCTATTTGGGACTAACCATAAGAAAACATGAACTACTAAGCACCATTATGCACATAACATCTTTATCATAGACATATCAACCAGTGCAACAGAAGCCAACTCTCTTAACAAGATAAGCATGATAACTCAAGAGAGTTCCAGCGACCAACTAAACAAAAGCTCTTTAAAAAGTAAAGCATGAAAACTAAGAGCTGAACATGACAGTAGCTATTGAAAGACAAAGAACATACACAACAAAGATAGACATGAAAATTCTATGTTGTGTTCTAGGTTGAAGTGGAGCGTGTTTCTCTCCCACACAAAGAAGGCTGAGTTCCAACTCGTTATGAAAAGCAAGCAAAGCTAAAGAAAACTAAAAAGGAAACTAAAAGCAAGACGCTCCAAGCATAGCACATAACACATGAAGTGATAAAATTATAGTGGAACGAAAGACGAACTGATAATTGTTGATGGAGAAGGGGATGCACGGGGGCATCCCCAAGCTTAGACGCTTGAGTCTTCTTGAATATTTCTTGGGGGTGCATGGGGGCATCCCCAAGCTTGAGCGTTTGACACTCCTGAATCTTTTTATCATCTTCCCACGCACACTTGAAAACTCCCTTCATACATAACTCATCATAATCTGATTAGCGAGGTTAGTACCCATAATAAAATAATTTTTCCTTGCTGGAAATAAAGATAATCTTGAAGGTCTACTGTTTCTCAAGATTGCCAAAAGGTTTTTGCAAAGAAAATGCAAGGTCAAGGTTTGCAAAACGAAGGAAAGGCAAAACAGGACAGAATCTGTGAAAAACAGACCAGCAGGTAGTAAATAATTTTTTCGGGGCACTTCTACAACTCAAATCAAAAAACACAGAACAGACTCCCGAAAGCCAATTGTATAGAGCACGCTGTCGAAAAAATTCAGACCAAAAAGATGATCTGGTGATTTTATACGAATTTTTCTGTCCAAGGACAGAATCTGTTTCCTGGACAGCACGTCACAACTTTTGAACTTTCTTGCAATCAGAGGCTAAACTTGGCACAAAGCTGAAAAATAAGGATACAATGATGTTGCTACAGTAGTAACAAACATCAAGACCACTAAAACTGAAAGCAAAGATAACAAGGGTTGTCTCCCTAGAGCTCTTTCTTTATAGCCATAAAGATAGGCTTAAGACTTTAATGATGCTCTCGTAGGAATAAGAGCTGAAGAACAAAAGAGAGCATCAAGAAGCAAATACTAAACACATTTAAGCCTAACATGCTTCCTATGCATAGGAATATTGCAATAGAATAATTAATTGAAGCACAAAGCAACTAGCATAGGAAGGCAAAACAAGCATAACTTCAAAATATTCACCATAAAGAGAGGAAACTTCTTATTATTAAGATATTTAGAACCAAGTCTCCTGCTCTCTTATAAATTTCAATGGCATCATGGATGAACTCAACAATATAAGCATCACATAAAGCATTGTTACCATGATCCACATGCAAAAAGGTACTCTTACTCTCCACATAAGCATAATCTTTCTCATTGGTAATAGTGGGAGTAGGACTATCATAAACAACTTGAACACTATAGATTAATTGTATATTAGGAGGGTGGTGTTCAACAAGGGAGTAATTCCCTCCATGATTATGACAAGTTTCATAAGGATAATTTCTCCTTATGTCATAGGTACCTTTATAATCACTATAGATTGGAGTTATAACATCATCATAGTAGAGAAGAGCATTATCATTGCTAGCAACTATATTTGTAATCATGTTGTCTTTATTCTTACTAGCAAAAGAATTATCAATTGTCACATCACTAGTGGGTAAAGGATTTGCAATCCTATCATCCCCAAGCTTAGAGCTTTCCATATCATCACTTTCAGAGTTGGTACCAAAAAGATTATCAAGATCATAAGTAGCATTATCATCATTTTCCCAATCACAATAAGTAACATGCATATCATAATCAAAATCTTCTTCAATAGTACCTACGGACGTATCATCAAGATGATAATTAAGGCAATAAACTTCACCTTCTTCTTTAAACTTACAACCGTTAGGATAAAAGTTGATGGGAGGAATATGCTCAGGCCAGGTTGATACCCAGTTTTCTTCCTTCTTGCTCCTCTTCCTCCTCCTCTTCTTTTTCTTCTTCTTCACCTTAGGAGGGAGTGGTTGGAGATGAAGCTTCTCCACATATCCTGGTTTATCATTAGAAACAATAGGGGAAACTTGGGAGAAACTCTCCTTTTTATTATCAGAAATATAAGAGACATTTTTATACTTTGGTAAAGTTCCCTCCTTTCTAATCTTACTTATGTAATCATTTTCATGGCAATTAACAACACAATAGAGGTGGCAATTTCGCAAAGTGTTTTTTATTCCTATGGCATTAACATCCAGCCAAGAAGTCTTTTCTGATAACTCTTCACACATCAAAAATAACATAAGCTCATCATAAAGATCAGAGGTGATCATGTTATCACACAACCGGTTAACAGTTATGTTTTGAAAGTGCATGCATTGAAAATTAAAGTGACCTTCTATACAGCAAAGTTCACAAGTAAAAGGATAAAGGTCACACAATTCTCTAGAAATTTCATTTAAATCTCTGACCCAAGTGATTGTTCTTTCATGCTTATGTTGCTTACAATACTTCTTTTCTTCAATCATAGGCCTTTCACAAGGTCTATCCACACCACAAAAATTAACATGCTTATATAAAACTTCATTTTTAGGAATTGGATCATGCATGTTGCAATCATCATGAACAATTTCATTTTCTTTGCAAATCTCTTTAAAAGGTTCATGATGCTTGTTCCAATCCTCCTTAGGCATATTAAGATGTGAAGCAAAAGATTTGAGGAAATCAACAAGGAGTTGAGAATCAAGCCCAAATTTAGCACTAAACTTATTAAAACTTGTAGTTTCAACAAAGGACTTAATGCAATCATACTCATAAACTATACCTGACTCTTTACCTTTGTCGATATCCCAATCTTCAGTGTTGCATTGAATTCTTTCAAGGAGTTCCCATTTAGCATCAATCTTTTCGTTTGTGAAAGAACCCATAGAGGAAGCATCGAGCAAATCTTTATCCTGTCGAGAGAGCCTCGCATAGAAATTAGTAATAATCATATCTTTGGGGAGCCCATGGTTAGGAAATTTTAGCATTAACGTTTTCAGTCTCCCCCAAGCTTGAGCTATGCTCTCCCCGTCATGAGGATAGAAATTATAAACATAATTCCTATTCTCATGGACTTCATGAAGAGGATAAAACTTGGAGTAAAAGAGAGACTGGATCTCTTCCCAATCCAACAGGTGAGAGTCATCTAGTAGCCTATACCATTCCAATGGTTTTCCTTTCAGGGACAAGGCAAATAATTTCCTCATGACTCCATCTCTTGTCAAACCTGAAATCTTAAACAACTCACAAAGTTCTGTGAGTTTCAACAAATGAATACTAGGATTGACTGTCCCATCATAACGATCATTCATAATTATTTCAATTATCCTAAGTGGTATTCGGAACGGGATACATTCAGTAGGTGGAGGAGACTTCTCTACCACGGGTGTGGTAAAGCGGCCTTCCCCAAGCAGCGAACTAAGATTGCGGTTTTCCATAAACATAACTAGTGAAATAAAAACAAGAAACACAAAGATTTAATTGCAAGATCTAGAGAAGGTACCTTCACTTACCTCACTTCCCCGGCAACGGCGCCAGAAATAGCTTGATGTCTACACACGCTTCTATTCTTGTAGACAGTATTGGGCCTCCAAGAGCAGAGGTTTGTAGGACAACAACAAATTTCCCTTAAGTGAGTAACCCAAGGTTTATCGAACTCAGGGAAGTGGAGGTTGAACGTACCCCTTTCAAGCAACCCTGCAATCAAGATACAAGAAGTCCCTTGTGTCCCCAACACACCTAATACACTTGTTAGATGTATAGGTGCACTAGTTCGGCGAAGAGATGTTAAATGGCAAGTGATATGGATGGCAAAACAAAGTAATATAAATCTGTAATAAAAAGTGCAGCAAGCAAACAAGTGGTAAACGTGAGCACAAATGGTATTGCAATGGTGGAAACAAGGCCTAGGGATCATACTTTCACTAGTGGCAACTCCCAACAACATTAACATAATCGAATCACATGATATTTCCCATAAAACATGCAATGGAGACGCACCCGGAGGTCATTCCTTCGTGGTCAAGAGAGGACGAGAATTATGTAGGGCTACAAAAGCGCACCTTAAAGTTCGTAGTTCTCAATCTATGGATTTCCCAATGTCACCGCGGCCATCCAAAGAGAGTACCACAATCACCACAACATATCTAAAGGATAGTCAAAGACAAGCACCAAGAGACTCTCAATCTTCAATCAACACACAAAAGAGGAAATCACTCATGAAAATATTCTTCTAATCCATGTCCAATAGAGCGCTGTCACCTTGGTCTTGGGGATTATACTAAATAAAGACAAGTGAGTACATCAATCCAATTCATAGAGGAAGGGGAAGTATCATGGGATCACCCTAGATTAACATAGCCTATGATCACAACGAAGATCACATCATGGGAGAGAGAGATAACCACATAGCTACACGTACAAGCCCTCAGCCCCGGAGGAAACTACTCACGCATGGACATGGTGAGGAGGAGGTTGATGATGGTGTTGATGGAGAGGTGCAGCCCCGCGAGGAGGAGACGGCCGGCGGCAGCCACGGAGGCGGCGGCGACGGCCCTCGAGGCGGCGGCGGCCCTAGGGGGCAGCGGCTCCTTGGCCCCCCCCCCTTCTTCCTTGTGGATGGTGCTGCAATGGTGCTGGTCCTCCCCTCCAAGACGGCGGCTCGGGAGGAGGAAAATTCGTGGCCCCATTGGTGACCTAGGTTTCCTCTCTTTATATAGACTCTCGGATTCCCGTCATCAGATTTTGGGCCTCAGTAAAACGGGCTTTACTCGGCCGTCCGGACTCCGATTTGGACGAATTTTATATCCAGAAGCATCGCCTCGAAATTCCCCATAACTTTTGCCACTAGACTTTTTCCGTTTGACGTCGTCTTCGGGCCGGAACGTGACCATCTTTAAAAAACATTCTCAGACAGATTTCAGGAAAGTCAGAGTCCTACTCCAATACGACTCCTTTTGCGTTTTTGCCAATTTCCAAGTAATTCCTACACAATAAAGTGTAAAACAAGAACATTGTGCATTTTTGCAACCATTAGTAGGTTAGTACAAATATGATCAAAAGTGTATGGAAGTGTATAAATACCATAGCAATATCACACAAAAAAGGCATGGAGCAAGCTGAAATTATAGATACGTTTTGGACGTATCATGTGGCCACAGATGCCACTAAGCAGGAGAGATTCATGGAAGGGCTAAATGATGAGATGAGCGTACAGTTGATGGTGGCAACTTTCAATAACTACCAGGAGTTGGTTAACTGCGCCCTAATGATTGAAAGGAAGCACCAGCAGATTGAGAGTCGCAAGAGGAAGTATGGGCAAGGAAAGTATAATTCTGGAGCTCAGCAGAAGCCCCGTTTACCCCTAAAACGGTAGGACAGTTTCAGCATACCCATGAAGGAGGTAGCTCGCACAACCATAATGGCACCAAGAATGGCAATGGAAATGGGAATGGAGCCAATGGAAACCAGAACCGCCCTACACCGTCCACACCCACAAAGAGGGATTTTAGCCATGTCACTTGTTACAAGTGCGGGAAGAATGGACATTATGCCAATGAGTGCCCAAAAGCTAAGAATGGGAACGGCAATGGAAGCACCGCGAAGAAGCCCAACCCGTTCAACAAAGGACAAGTGAACCACGTGACCGTGGAGGAGGTAGAAGAGCAACCAGATGCTGTTGTCGATAAGTTTTTGGTTAAGACATTTACCGCAATAGTTCTTTTCGATACTGGTGCATCGCATTCATATATTTCAAGGGGATTCGTAAATAGACATAGGATGTCCACCAGAGTTCTTAAGACCCCCATGTTAGTAAGTTCACCTGGAGCAGATTATATGGCACACCAAGGATGTTTTCAGACGCCATTGATCATAGGACGCCATACTTTCCCCTCTGGCCTAATAGTCCTGGAGTCACAAGGATTGGATGGGATATTAGGTATGGATTGGCTATCGAAGTATGGAGGTAACATTGACTGTGCCAGTAAGTCTATTTTGCTCACCACCCCGGAGGGAAAAAGGATTAATTATGTATCCACGCATTCACCTATAAGGACTCAAGTACATTCTCTCACGAGAGTTGTTCAGGAGGAAGTGCCGGTAGTAAAGGATTATCCGGATGTGTTTCCAGAGGAGTTACCTGGCATGCCACCGGATAGAGATATAGAGTTTTTGATTGAACTTTTGCCAGGCACCGGGCCAATTTCTAAGAGACCATATAGGATGCCCGCAAAGGATTTGGAGGAGATAAAGAAACAGATTAAGGAGTTGCTGGATAAATGATTCATACGCCCAAGTTCTTCGCCTTGGGGTTCGCCAGTACTTCTAGTGGAGAAGAAGGATGGATCGTTAAGAATGGTTGTTGATTACCGTGGATTGAATGAAGTAACGATCAAGAATAAGTACCCATTACCAATGATCAATGATCTGTTCGATAGATTGCAAGGAGCTAAGATATTTTCCAAGATCGATCTGCGATCAGGGTACCACCAATTGAAGATCCGAGAGCAGGATATACCTAAGACGGCCTTTACCACTAGGTATGGGTTGTACGAGTATACCGTTATGTCGTTTGGTCTGACAAACGCACCGGCATACTTTATGAACCTGATGAACAAAGTGTTTATGAAGTATTTGGATAAGTTCGTCGTAGTGTTGATAGATGATATATTGATCTTCTCGAAGGATGAAGAGGAGCATGCAGAGCATTTGCATTTGGTATTGGAGAAACTCAGAGAACATCAGTTATATGCCAAGTTTAGCAAATGCGAGTTTTGGTTGAAGGAAGTCGGATTTCTCGGACACATTATATTTGGAGAAGGAATAGCAGTAGATCCCACCAAGGTGGACGCTGTGACCCATTGGGAAGCCCCAACAACAGTTGGAGAGATCCGGAGTTTTCTTGGACTCGCGGGATACTACCGGAGATTTATTGAGAATTTCTCAAAGATTACAAAGCCAATGACGAAGTTGTTGAAGAAGGACACCAAGTTCAGTTGGACAGAAGAATGTGAGGCCAGTTTTCAGGAATTAAAGAAACGTTTGGTCTCATCCCCTGTGTTGATTCTGCCAGATCAACATAAGGATTATGAGGTGTACTGCGACGCTTCACGTCGAGGACTTGGAGCAGTTCTTATGCAGGAAGGAAGAGTTGTTTCGTATGCATCATGACAACTAAAACCTCATGAGCTGAACTATGCCACCCACGATTTGGAGTTAGCAGCCGTAGTGCATGCATTGAAGACGTGGAGGCATTTTCTTATTGGGAACCATTGTGAAGTATATACGGATCACAAGAGTTTGAAGTATATATTCACTCAGAAGGAGCTGAATCTTAGGCAAAGGAGATGGCTGGAACTCATTAAGGATTATGACATGAGATTGCATTATCATCCCGGAAAGGCTAACGTAGTAGCCGATGCGCTAAGCCGTAAGAGCCATGTCAATACCCTAATGATGGAAGGATTTCCAAAGGAGTTAGCCGAGGACCTACGAGAACTACGTATGGAGATAGTTCAGAGAGGCTATGTAGCAACACTAGAAATCCAGTCTACCCCGATGGATAAAATCAGAGAAGTTCAGAAAGCTGACAAGGAGGTTGTCGCTATAAAGGAGAGGATGAGCGAAGGAAAATCTAAAGGATTTCGTGAGGATGAACATGACACCCTATGGTTTGAGGATCGAATCTATGTGCCTAATGACCCGGGGATCGGGAAGTTGATTTTACAGGAGGCCCATGATTCACCATACTCGATTCACCCAGGAAATACTAAGATGTATTTGGATTTGAAGGATATTTTCTGGTGGACCGGTATGAAGAAGGATATTGCGGAGTATGTAGCAGTTTGTGATGCGTGTCAAAGAGTAAAGACAGAACATCAGAAACCAGCAGGATTGTTACAACCTATGCCAATACCTGAATGGAAGTCGGAGAAACTTGGCATGGATTTTATCACCGGATTGCGCAGGACCAAAGCAGGATATGATTCAATCTGGGTAGTAGTAGACCGATTGACGAAGGTAGCCCACTTTATCCCTGTGAAAACCACATATACCAGTGCAAAGTTGGCAAAGATATACATGACCAAAATTGTATGTCTGCATGGATTTCCGAGGAGCATCGTATCAGATAGAGGAACCCAGTTTACCTTAAAGTTCTGGAATCAGTTACATGAAACTTTGGGTACCAGGCTAGAGTTTAGCACAGCGTTTCACCCGCAGACAGATGGACAGACTGAAAGAGTCAATCCGATTTTGGAGGATATGCTTAGAGCCTGTGCATTGGATTACGGATCTAGTTGGGATGACAACTTGCCCTACGCGGAGTTCTCATACAACAACAGTTACCAAGCCAGTTTGAAGATGGCACCGTTCGAGGCATTGTATGGAAGAAGATGCCGAACACCGTTGTCGTGGGATGAAGTTGGAGATCGACAGTTGTTTGGACCAGACTAAATCAAAGAGTCTGAGGAGAAGGTAAAGTTGATCCGAGATAGACTAAAGGTAGCTCAGTCCAGGCAGAAGAGTTATGCAGACTCGAAGCGCAAGGAGATAGCCTATGAGATCAGAGATAGAGCGTACTTGAGAGTATCGCCTTTGCGAGGAGTTAAACGTTTCGGAGTAAAAGGGAAGTTAGCCCCGAGATTTGTGGGACCTTACCGTGTTTTGGAACGCATGGGAGAGGTTGCCTATAAGTTGGAATTGCCCGAAGGATTGTCAGGAGTGCACGACGTGTTTCACGTTTCGCAGCTCAAGAAGTGCCATGCGGAGATGGCCGATATACCGCTTAGAGACACAGTACCCATGGAAGCAATTCAGTTGGACAGTGATCTGACTTACGAGGAGAAGCCTGTTAAGATTCTCGAATTTCGAGCAGAGTCACCCGCAGTAAGGTTATCAAGTTTTGCAAAGTTCAGTGGAGTCACCACACCGAGGAAGAAGCCACCTGGGAACGAGAAGATGATCTACGCAAGGACCACCCACACCTGTTCTCTAGCCAAGTCGAATCTCGAGGGCGAGATTCATTCTAAGGGGGTAGGTTTGTAACATCCCAAATTTTCAATTTGGAATGTTATACATAGATCATATTGCATTTCATGCTTTTTGCATTTTTGTTCGTGGCGTTCCTCGAAATTCTAAGCAACTCAAGGACCTACGGAGAGAGTTGGGGATTTTACCGTTTACGTATTTGAGTTCGCTCGAATACCGGTACGAGGACAGTGTGATTCTAATTATTTTTCTCTCCTAAAAATATTTCTAAATAAAATATATGAGCGGAAATAATATAACTTCTCCAAAATAACAGAAATATTGGAGGAAAAATATTAAAATCACTTTTGGTATTTTTCTGGATTTATTTGCGGATTTATTTGCATAGGAAAAATACGCGTTTTTCAAAATTGCATTTAGGTCCGAGAAAAATGTTCACTTTGTCCTAAATATTATTAGAGGACGGTGAAAATTTATTTTGGGAATTTTGGAGTCCGTTTGGTATTTCTTTCACTAGTTTTTCTGCGCCAGGACTCTTTTTAGAAAAAAAATAGGAAACCGACTTGGAGTCGTGAAGGCCCAGGACTCTGGGCTTTATAAGCGCAGCGCCCCGGCCCGACCCCCCCCAGCCCGCCTCGCCTCGCCTGCCCTAACCCTAGCGCCGCCGCCGCCCGAGCCCGCGCCGCCCCGCCGCCGCCGCCGCTCGCCGCCCGCGCGCCGCCGCCGGCGTCCGCCGCCCGCGCCGCCTGCCGCCCCGCGCCGCCGCCGCGTCGCCGCCGCACCGCCGCCTCGCCTCGCCGGAGCACCCCGCCGCCGGACCGCCGTCGCCGGAGTTCGTTGTCGAGGTATATCGATTTTTCTTTTAGAAACCGATCTGTTTAGTAAAAACCGTAGATTCATTTTTTTAGTAGATCAGATCGGTTCGGTTTTACGGTTTAGTTATTTAGCGGACGTTCACCCGTACGTTCGTTTTAACGAACGGTTTTCGTTAGTTAAGTGCAGACAGCGAACGTTCGTTCGTTAGCCTGTTCGTCCGTTTTCTTTTCCGGGGTATTTATCCGCGGTTATTCCGATCGCGATTTCTGCCCTGATCTTGTTTTGCGTTTTTTTTCGCTCGAGAGTCGGAATCAGGTGATTCAAAATCCTAGATCTTCGTCTCGAAGTCCTCTTTACGTTTAATCAACTGGAACAAGATTTTGGCTACTGTAAAATTTGTCTTTAGACCAACTAGTAAACCGGAGCTCGTTTCTTTGCAGTTTTGAGTTTCGTTGCTTCTTTCGAGTTGATTCTTTTTGCAAACCGGAGTTCTTAAGTTGAACATTCTGGTTTGATCTTTTATTTGAGATTTACCCGTGCATTAGTTAGTACTTATTCTGTGCTTGTTTGATTGCGATAGAGTACCCGGAGTGCGCCGCTTGCTACTTTGAGTCTCTAGGTTTTGCGGATCATCAGCAAGGCAAGTAACACTTTGATCATGCTTTCCAGTTACCCAGTTTTCATTGCATTAGTCAAACCCTCACACATTGCATGAGTAGGATCAATTAACTTGTGGGATTGGGAAGTAGTTTGAGGTAGTACCTATTACCTGCATTACATTCAAACCTTTGGGAGTTACTTCTACGTTTGCTGTTAGGACATGCTATGCTCGTAGACGTGGATTAGGTGAGTGAAATCCATGACAGATGTGAGATTGTTAATTAATGGTTCAACTTAAGGTGGCAACATTAATACACATCTGGGTGGATTGAGGCATCCAGGTATTCCAGTGATTGCCTGTTTTTCTTTTGGACCGCCACCCAGGCTCAAAGGGATCATGAGATTTTTCATACTAGAAACTTCCGTGTGCAGCCACATGCCAATATGGGCTCTGGCATAGCTGAGTAAGTTGTGGGAAACCTTTCCATGATGGGCTAGCAGATGTAGTGGGTTTTGTAGGTGTACCGGCCTGTCTATCTGGTTAAGGGGACCTCTTCGGAAAGACTGTGTCTCGGTCATCCGTTTCTCAAACACCATGCAGTGCGAGAAACCAAACGGAGGCGATCGAGTCTTGTGGGGAAAAGTCCACAAACCTCTGCAGAGTGTACAAACTGATCATGATTAGCCGTGTCCCCGGTTATGGACGTCTTGAGTATCTAGTACTTGGATTATCATGTGAATCTCATCATGTTACTCTAAATTAATTTTGTTGGGTCTAATGATTATTTTAATTGGGGTTGAGAGGATGTCTATCTTCTCAACGATGTTTCAACTACCATGATAGTTAATTAAAACATATTCCTTTGAAGTAGGGAAAAATTGGCTTTACGCAAAAACTTAACCATAGAGCTTGCCACCAGCCATATTGCATATAGTATAGCTTTACTTTCATTGCATTCTCTTGTGCTACTTTGCCAGCATATTCCATGTGCTGACCCGTTTTCGGGCTGCAACGTTTCATGTTGCAGACTTTTCAGACGACGAGTAAGATGCCCCTTTTTAGGTCGTGGTTCTATACTCAGTGATGCCGCTGGAGTTGATGGACTCACTTATCTTCCAAGCCTTCCGCTGTTATCGAATTAGATGGCCTTCAGCCATATTATTTGTAATAAATTCATCATTGGACTATCGATGTAATAAGTGTGTGATTGCTACTATGTTATAAATCCTTCAAGTACTGTGCGTGTCAGCATTACTGATCCAGGGATGACACTGATGCACAGAGATCAGAGTGTTTGAGGTCAGGTCGCTACATTCAAGGTTCTCACAAACTAGAGCTTCTCAGAAGAAGCCTCATGGTTCCTTTAGGGTAACATGCCACCTTGTGGGGTGAAACGATATATGTTGCCTCTTCGTACTTTCAATTTTTTTCTCATGTCAACATAGAACAACACAAGTGTTGTGTCAATTTTTGGGATTTTTCGGGGTTCGCTTGGACATTTTTATACATTAGCTGAGTTTTCTATGCATTCATGTGCATAATTCAAATTTGAACTACATGCACATTCTCCAGTGTATATAAATTGATTCAAATTGAAATGTGTGTCCTTGGTTACATGCTTAAGTCCCGTGCAAGAAATGGGAATGAATGTTATCCACCTTGTCAGCGTTGCTCCGCCGCTAACATTGAGATACATGGTTTTTAAGTTCTAGTAAATCGAAAACGTGTCTGAAATTCATGAAAATTGGCATGCTACCATGGAGTGGCATCAACATGCCGTGGTAAAAATGTTGTCCCATTTGGGGCAGGTTTGGGTATAAGCTTCTCACAAACCAGAGCTTCTCACAACAAGTGTGATGGTTTCAGTAGGGAATGTTTCACCTTTCTGCACGAAACGATATCCGTTGCCTCTTCTTGAATTCAATTTTTTTCTAGTGTCAACATAGAACAACATGAGTGTTGTCTTAAATTTTGGATTTTTTTCATTTTGGACATTTTTATACATTAATTGAGTTTTCAATGCATTTATGTGCATAATTTAAATTTCAACTACAGGCACATGCTGTAATGCATATAAAATGGTTGAAAATTCAAATCCGTGTTCTTGGTTGCATGCTTAGGTCCCATGCAAGAAATGGGAATGAATGTCAAACAGCCTGCCACCGTCACTCGGCCGCTAACATTGAGATACATGGTTTTTAAATTGTAGTAAATCAAAAACGCGTCTGAAATTCATGAAACTTGGCATGCTATCATGGAGCAGCATCAACATGCCGTGCTAATTTTTTTGTCCCATTTGGGGCAGGTTTGGGTATAAGCTTCTCACAAACTAGAGCTTCTCACAACAAGTGTGATGGTTTCGGTAGGGAACGTTTCACCTTTCTGGACGAAACGATATATGTTGCCGCTTCTTGATTTCAATTTTTTTTCTAGTGTCAACATAGAACAACAAGAGTGTTGTGTTAAATTTTGGAATTTTTCAGGGTTCGTGGACATTTTTATACATTATTTGAGTTTTCCATGCATTTGTGTACAAAATTCAAATATGAACTACATGCACATGCTCTAATGCATATAAATTGGTTGAAAATTCGAATATGTGTCCTTGGTTGCATGCTTAGGTCCCATGCAAGAAATGGGAATGAATGTCAAACACCCTGCCACCGTCACTCGGCCGCAAACATTGAGATACCTGGTTTTTAAATTCTAGTAAATCCAAAACTCGTTTGAAATTCAAGAAATTTGGCATGCTATCATGGAGCGGCATCAACATACCATGGTAAATTTTGTGTCCCCTTTAGGGCAGGTTTGGGTATAAGCTTCTCACAAACCATAGCTTCTCACAACAAGTGTGATGGTTTCGGTAGGGAATGTTTCACCTTTCTGGACGAAATAATATCCGTTGCCTCTTCTTGATTTCAATTTTTTCTAGTGTCAACATAGAAAAACAGGAGTGTTGTGTTAAATTTTGGAATTTTTCGGGGTTCTTTTGGACATTTTATTCATTAATTGAGTTTTCAATGCATTTCTGTGCATAATTCAAATTTGAACTACAAGCACATGCTCCAGTGCATATAAATTGATTGAAAAATCAAATATGTGTCATTGGGTGCATGCTTAGGTCCCATGCAAGAAATGGGAATGAATTTCAAACACCAGGGCGCTGTTGATTGTCGGCAAAACGTTGCGATACGTTGTTTTTAAATTCTAGTAAATCCAAAACTCGTCTGAAATTCATGAAACTTGGCGTGCTATCATGGAAGGGCACCCGACATGCTATGGTATTTTTTGTGTCCATTTTGAAGGAAGTTGCACTGAAATAACAGCCAACAAAGGCATTTTGAAAAAATAGCTGCCGCTTTAATATCTCAAATGTTTGTATAATTGAAATCGTGTGCGTTCTGTTAACCATTCACGTGATGCCACGTGTCTTGGTTTTAATGGCTATAGGAGGTGCCGTGCAGACAGCTGCTTGACTGAACGGGAGGCGTGCGAGCGTAGTCCGGTGCGCAAGCTGACTGGGAGGTGAGCAAGCTGTCCTCCAATGCGCAGGCTCACCAGGAAGCATGCGAGCTGTACGCTACGCAAGCTCACTGAGAAGTGAGTCCTTTGACTTCCATGGTTGTCGGCCTTCCTCTCCATTAATGGCGCCAGAGCCGCTGTTTAATACGGGCGGCCTTACTGTTCGCCTCCCATTCCCCTCCCTCCCGCAGACCTCCACCAACACCATGGCGCAGAAGGATCATCTGTCACTAGTCTTCAAGTTTGGTGAAGTCGACTCTGAACCGAAGGAGATAGAAAATAAAGAGGAATGGGGCCTCATGGACATGGCCCTGAATGAGCTGGCCGAGGCGGTTCCTGCCCCCGCTCCCGTCCCAGCTCCCCTCCCCGTGCCCACGCCAGTGACCATCCCCATAGCATTGATGGGCTGGTCATCGAGCACTATTGCAGAGCTGGAAGCCGCGGGCGTTAGCAAGGTCTCCGCGGACCCTCGCGAGCTCGTGTGCATGCCAGCGCAAGCGCCCGTGCCCGTGCATGCCCCTCCACCCACCGCGGCGCCGGTCCCCGTGCGTTTGGCTGCACCCGCCATGCCCGTGCCCGTGCGCGTGCCCCCCTCAGCGGCTTGGGACGCCAACATCGACCGCTACCTCTCAGCGCCGCTATTTGCCATCCTCACGCGCCCCGTCCATCGATCACGCGGCGACATGATGTTTGATTTACAAGTGAAGAACATTATGTGCTGCCTTGAAGACTTCAACAATGGTGTCCTGGAGGACGACAACGACAACGACACCAGGTTATATCTGGCACTTGAAAGGGTGTGTTTTATTAAGTATCTAGTTCTAGTTGTCATGAGGTCGGAGTACAACTCTGGGTCATCCTTTTACCGATGGACATGGCTATTCGAATAGATAAACTTCCCTGCAGGGGTGCACCACATTACCCAACACGCTCGATCCCACTGGCCGGACACACTTTCCTGGGTCATGCCCGGCCTCGGAAGATCAACACGTCACAACCCTACCTAGGCTCAACAGAGAGGTCAGCATGCCGGTCTAAATCCTAAGCGCGCAGGGGTCTGGGCCCATCGCCCATTGCACACCAGCACATTGCATGGGCGGGCCAGAAGCAGACCTAGCCTCTCCTAATACCAGAGCAGGCGTTCCAGTCCAATCCGGCATGCACCGCTCATTTGCTGACGTCAAGAAGGCTTCGGCTGATACCACGATGTCGAGAGCCCATAACTGTTCCCACGTAGCTGGTTAGTCCGTACAAGCTCATAGCCAGACTCAGATCAAATATCCAAGCTCGTTAATCGTGTTATTATGAAATAACCATAGACAATGACCAGGGACAAGGCCCACCTGTCTCCTAGGTGGCCGCAACCTGCCCTGCCGCTCCACCACAAAGAATCAAGTGTGGGATGTCGGGAACCTAGACCCATCATTACCTAGATGGAACCACCTATCCCTCTAGCCTCCACTCCGTGGATCACCTGCGGGTACTCTACGAGCCGACCAGACTTTAGTCACAACATGTATCATGTATAATATGTATATAGTATATACCCCTGATCACCTCCCGAAGTGATCACGGCCCAATAGAATAGCATGGCAGACGGACAAGAATGTGGGGCAACTGATGGAATACTAGCATCCTATACTAAGCATTTAGGATAGCAGGTAAAGGTATCAATAGTTGTAGCAACAATGATAGGCTATGCAACATAATAGGAGTTATCGAATCATCAACAGTAGCAAACCTAATGCAAGAATAGGAGAGAAGAGAATGGGTAATATCGGAAGAGAAGGACGGGTCGTCAACACCGTAGTCGATCGGGGCAGCAGAAGTGGCGTCAGTCTTGAAGTCTACCGGAGAGAAGAGGGGAAAGAAATAATAAATACAATGCAAACAGATGTATGACGATGCATGACATGGCAATAAACGGTGCTAGGTGTGCCCTAACATGGTACTAGGCGATACTGGCGAAGGGGGGAAAACATCCGGGAAAGTATTCCCGGTGTTAGGACTTTTCGGATAGATGGAACGGAGGGGGATGGTTGCATGTTCGCTATGCTAGGGACACATGGCGAACGAACGGACCGCGTATTCGTATTCGTCTTGTCGTTCTGAGCAACTTTCATTTACAAAGTATTTTCATCCGAGTTACGGATTATTTTATATTAATTTTTAAAGATTTTAAATCATTTTTGAATTACCCTAATAGTTCAATTTAAATGTTAAACATGGCATAATTCCTTTTTGTACCTACTAGTTCGCTAGACTAGGTGTATGACAGCCGAGACCCATGGGTCCAGTCAGCGGTAGTTGACAAGTCATAGTTAACTAGTCAAGAGGGTCCAAGGGCCCACATGTAATAGACACATCTGCTAAAGGAACTTAACTAAACTAACAAAAAAGGGGAGGGGCAACTGAAGGAAATATGCCCTAGAGGCAATAATAAAGTTATTATTTATTTCCTTATATCATGATAAATGTTTATTATTCATGCTAGAATTGTATTAACTAGAAACTTAGTACATGTGTGAATACATAGACAAAACAGAGTGTCCCTAGAATACCTCTACTAGACTAGCTCATTGATCAAAGATGGTTATGTTTCCTAGCCATAGACATGAGTTGTCATTTGATCAATGGGGTCACATCATTAGGAGAATGATGTGATGGACAAGAACCATCCGTTAGCTTAGCACTATGATCGTTTACTTTTACTGCTATTGCTCTCTTCATGACTTATACATGTTCCTATGACTATGAGATTATGCAACTCCCGAATACCGGAGGAACACCTTGTGTGCTATCAAACGTCACAACGTAACTGGGTGATTATAAAGATGCTCTACAAGTGTCTCCGAAGGTGTTTATGGTGTTAGCATAGATCAAGAATAGGATATGTCACTCCGAGTGTCGGAGAGGTATCTCTGGGCCCTCTCGGTAATGCACGTCGTAATAAGCCTTGCAAGCAAATGACTAATGAGTTAGTCACGAGATGATGTATTATGGAACGAGTAAGGAGACTTGCCGGTAACGAGATTGAACTAGGTATGATGATACTGATGATCGAATCTTGGGCAAGTAACATACCGATGACAAAGGGAACAACGTATGTTGTTATGCGGTTCGACCGATAAAGATCTTCGTAGAATATGTAGGAGCCAATATGGGCATCCAGGTTCCGCTATTGGTTATTGACTAGAGAGATGTCTTGGTCATGTCTACATAGTTCTCGAACCCGTAGGGTCCGCACGCTTAAACGTCCGTTGACGAGATAGTACTTAACGAGTTATATATGTTGGTGACCGAATGTTATTCGGAGTCCCGGAGATGATCACAAACATGATGAGGAACTCCGGAATGGTCCGGAGATAAAGATTAATATATGGGATAATAGTGTTTTACCTCCGGAAGAGTTCCGGAATTCACCGGAAGGGGTTCCGGATGTTTCCCGAAGTGTTTGGGTACGAGAACACTTTATTTGAGCCAAAAGGGAAAGCACACAAGGTTTTTGGAAAGCGCAAAAGGAAGTTTTGCGGAGTCCACGGGCCAGACACCAGGGTCCCTGGCGTCTGGGTCCAGACGCCGTGAACCCTGGCGTCTGGTCCTGGAGTCCGAGAAGGACTCTTGCCTTTCGGGTGAAACCGACTTTGTGAAGGCTTTTACTCCAAGTTTCGACCCCAAGGCTCAACATATAAATAGATGGGTAGGGCTAGCACCCAAAACATATCAAGATACACCAAGCCGCGTGCCGGCTACCCCGACCCTCTAGTTTATCCTCCGTCTAGTTTCTGTAGTGCTTGGTGAAGCCCTGTAGAGATTGTTCTTCATCAACAACCGTCACCATGCCGTCGTGCTGCCGGAAATCATCTACTACTTCGCCCGTGTTGCTGGATCAAGAAGGCGAGGACGTCATTGAGCTGAACGTGTGTTAAACACGGAGGTGACGTACGTTCGGTACTAGATCAGGACAGATCGTGAAGGTGCATGACTACATCAACCGCGTTTATAAAAGCTTCCGCTTTCGGTCTACGAGGGTACGTAGACACACTCTCCCCTATCGTAGCTATGCATCTAGTAGATAGATCTTGCGTGTTCGTAGGAAATTTTTGAAATACTATGTTCCCCAATAGTGGCATCAGAGCCAGGTCTATGCGTAGATGATATGCACGAGTAGAACACAAGTGAGTTGTGGACGATTCTAGTCATACTGCTTACCAGCATGTCATACTTTGGTTCGGCGGTATTGTGAGATGAAGTGGCCCGGACAGACATTACGCGTACGCTTACGCGAGACTGGTTTCGCCGTTATGAGCACTCGTTGCTTAAAGGTGACTGGCGGGTGTCTGTCTCGCTCACTTTAGTTGAATCAAGTGTGGCTACGCCCGGTCCTTATGAAGGTTAAAACAACACATACTTCACGAAAAATAGTTGTGGTTTTGTATGCGTAGGTAAGAACGGTTCTTGCTAAGCCCGTAGCAGCCACGTAAAACTTGCAACAACAAAGTAGAGGACGTCTAACTTGTTTTTGCAGGGCATGTTGTGATGTGATATGGTCAAGACATGATGAGTGATACGGTTTTGTATGAGATGATCATGTTTTGTAATGTTATCGGCAACTGGCAGGAGCCATATGGTTGTCGCTTTATTGTATGAAAATGTAATCGCCATGTAATTGCTTTACTTTATCACTAAGCGGTAGCGATAGTCATAAAAGCAATAGTTGGCGAGATGACAATGATGCTACGATGGAGATCAAGGTGTCGCGCCGGTGACGAAGGTGATCACGACGGTGCTTTCAAGATGGAGATCAAAAGCACAAGATGATGATGGCCATATCATGTCACATATTTTGATTGCACGTGATGTTTATCTTATTATGCTTCTTATTTTGCTTAGTACGACGGTAGCATTATAAGATGATCCCTTACAAAATTTCAAGGTATAAGTGTTCCCCCTGAGTATGCACCGTTGCGAAAGTTCGTCGTGCCGAGACACCACGTGATGATCGGGTGTGATAATCTCTACATTCAAATACAACGGGTGTAAGCCAGTTTTTGCACACGCAGATGTTGGGGAACGTAGTATTTTAAAATTTTCCTACGATCACGCAAGATCTATCTACCAGATGCATAGCAACGAGAGGGGAGAGTGTGTCTACGTACCCTCGTAGACCGGGAGCGGAAGCGTCAAGTGACGCGGTTGATGTTGTCGAACTTCTTCGCGATCCAACCGATCAAGCACCGAACGTACGGCACCTCCGCGTTCAGCACACGTTCAGCTTGATGACGTCCCACGAGCTCTTGATCCAGTTGAGCTTCATGGGAGAGTTTCGTCAGCACGATGGCGTGGTGACGGATATGATGTGTTCACCGGCTTAGGGCTTCGCCTAAGCTCCGCGACGGTACGACCGAGGTGTGATTCTGTGGAGGGGGGCACCGCACACGGCTAAAACAATTCAACTTGTGTGTCTTTGGGTGCCCTCCTGCCCCCGTATATAAAGGAGCAGGGGAGGAGGGGCCGGCCAACTCTCCTGGTGCGGCTAGGGAAGGGATTCCTACTAGGAATAGGATTGCAATCCTATTCCTAGTAGGATTCACCGAAAGGAAGAAGGGGGAAAGGAATAGGAGAGGTGGCGCCCCCCCAATCCTAGTCCAACTAGGATTCCTAGGTGGGGGCGCTGGCCAGCCCTATGGGCTGCCTCTCTCTCACCCTTTAGGCCCACTATGGACCATCCCCTCTCGTAGGGGGTTCCGGTAACCCCCTCCGGCATTCCCGATAAATCCGAAACTTTTCCGGTATACTTCCGGTGTCCGAATATAGCCGTCCAATATATCAATCTTTATGTCTCGGACATTCCGAGACTCCTCGTCATGTCCGTGATCTCATCCGGGACTCCGAACTACCTTCGGTACATCAATACTCAAAAAACTCATAATACCGATCGTCATCAAACGTTAAGCGTGCGGACCCTACGGGTTCGAGAACTATGTAGACATGACCGAGACTCATCTCTGGTCAATAACCAATAGCGGAACCTGGATGTTCATATTGGCTCCTACATATTCTACGAAGATCTTTTATCGGTCAGAACCGCATAACAACATACGTTGTTCCTTTTGTCAAACGGTATGTTACTTGCCTGAGATTCGATCGTCGGTATCTCTATACCTAGTTCAATCTCGTTACCGGCAAGTCTCTTTACTCGTTCCGTAACACATCATCTTGTGACTAACTCATTAGTCTTTTGCTTGCAAGGCTTATTGTGATGTGTGTTACCGAGAGGGCCCAGAGATACCTCTCCGACACTCGGAGTGACAAATCCTAATCTTGATCTATGCCAACACCACGAATACTTTTGGAGACACCTGTAGAGCATCTTTATGATCACCCAGTTACGTTGTGACGTTTGATAGCACACAAGGTGTTCCTACGGTATTCGGGAGTTGCATAATCTCATAGTCATAGGAACATGTATAAGTCATGAAGAAAGCAATAACAGTTAAACTAAACGATCATAGTGCTATGCTAACGGATGGGTCTTGTCCATCACATCATTCTCCTAATGATGTGATCCCGTTGATCAAATGACAACTCATGTCTATGGCTAGGAAACATAACCATCTTTGATCAATGAGCTAGTCTAGTAGAGGCATACTAGGGACATACTGTTTTGTCTATGTATTCACACATGTACTAAGTTTCCGGTTAATACAATTCTAGCATGAATAAAAGACATTTATCATGATATAAGGAAATACAAATAACATCTTTATTATTGCCTCTAGGGCATATTTCCTTCAGTCTCCCACTTGAACTAGAGTCAATAATCTAGCTCACATCGCCATGTGATTTAATACTGATAGTTCACATTGTTATGTGAATAACACCCATAGTTCACATCGCCATGTGACTAACACCCAAAGGGTTTACTAGAGTCAATAATCTAGTTCACATTGCTATGTGATTAATACCCAAGAGTAATAAGGTGTGATCATGTTTTGCTTGTGAGAGAAGTTTAGTCAACGGGTCTGTCACATTCAGATCCGTATGTATTTCGCAAATTTCTATGTCTACAATGCTCTGCATAAAGCTACTCTAGCTAATTGCTCCCACTTTCAATATGCATCCAGATTGATACTTAGAGTCATCTGAATTTAGTGTCAAAGTTTGCATCGGCGTAACCCTTTACGACGAACTCTTTATCACCTCCATAATCGAGAAACATTTCCTTAGTCATCCAATTACTAAGGATAAATTTTGACCGCTGTATAGTGATCTACTCCTGGATCACTATTGTACCTCCCTGTCAAACTCTTGGCAAGGTACACAACGTGTTTTGTACACAGCATGGCATACTTTATAGAACCTATGGCTGAGGCATAGGGAATGACTTTCATTCTCTCTATTTTTCTGACGTGGTCTGGCTTTGAGTTTTACTCAACTTCACACCTTACAAATCAGGCAAGAACTTCTTCTTTGACTGATCCATTTTGAATTACTTCAAAATCTTATCAAGGTATGTACTCATCGAAAGTCTTATCAAGCGTCTTGATCTATCTATATAGATTCTTGATGCTCAATATGTAAGCAGCTTCACTGAGGTCTTTCTTTGAAAAACTCTTATTCAAGTATCCTTTTATGCTATCCAGAAATTCTATATCATTTCTAATCAACAATATGTCATCTACATATAATATTAGAAATGCTACAGAGCTCCCACTCACTTTCTTGTAAATACAGGCTTCTCTAAAAGTCTGTATAAAACCATATGCTTTGATCACCTCATCAAAGCGTATATTCCAACTCCGAGATGCTTGCACCAGTCCATAGATGGATCGCTGGAGCTTGCATACTTTGTTAGCACCTTTTGGATCAACAAAACCTTCTGGTTGCATCATATACAACTCTTCTTTGAGATATCCATTTAGGAATGCAGTTTTGACATCCATTTGCCAGATTTCATAATCATAAAATGCGGCAATTGCTAACATGTTTCGGACAGACTTAAGCATCGCTACAGGTGAGAAAGTCTCATCGTAGTCAACTCCTTGAACTTGTCGAAAACCTTTCGCAACAAGTCGAGCTTTGTAAACAGTAATATTACCGTCTGCGTCGGTCTTCCTCTTGAAGATCCATTTATTTTTGATGGCTTGCCGATCATCGGGCAAGTCAACCAAAGTCCACACTTTGTCCTCATACATGGATCCCATCTCAGATTTCATGGCTTCAAGCCATTTTGCGGAATCTGGGCTCATCATCGCTTCCTCATAGTTCGTAGGATCATCATGGTCTAGTAACATGATTTCCAGAACTGGGTTGCCGTACCACTCTGGTGCGGAACGTACTCTGGTTGATCTACGATGTTCAGCAGAAAACTTGATCCGAAGTTTCATGATCAATATCATTAACTTCCTCACTAATTGGTGTAGGAATCACTGGAACAATTTCCTGTGATGTACTACTTTTCAATCCGGGAGAAGGTACAATTACCTCATCAAGTTCTACTTTCCTCCCACTCACTTCTTTCGAGACAAACTCTTTTTCTAGAAAGGATCCGTTTCTTAGCAACGAATATTTTGCCTTTGGATCTGTGATAGAAGGTGTACCCAACAGTCTCTTTTGGGTATCCTATGAAGATTTACTTCTCCGGGTTGGGTTCGAGCTTATCATGTTGAAACTTTTTCACATAAGCATCGCAGTCCCAAACTTTAAGAAACGACAACTTTGGTTTCTTGCTAAACCAAAGTTCATAAGGTGTCGTATCAACGGATTTAGATGGTGCCCTATTTAACGTGAATGCAGCTGTCTCTAATGCATGACCCAAAACGATAGTGGTAAATTGGTAAGAAACATCATATATCGCACCATATCCAATAAAGTACGGTTACGACGTTCGGATACACCATTATGCTGTGGTGTTCCGGGTGGCGTGAGCTGTGAAACTATTCCACATTGTTTCAAATGAAGACCAAACTCGTAACTCAAATATTCTCCTCCACGATCAGATCGTAGAAACTTTATTTTCTTGTTACGATGATTCTCTACTTCACTCTGAAATTCTTTGAACTTTTCAAATGTTTCAGACTTGTGCTTCATTAAGTAGATATACCTATATCTGCTCAAATCATCAATGAAGGTCAGAAAATAACGATACCCGCCGCGAGCTTCAACAATCATTGGTACGCATACATCAGTATGTATGATTTCCAACAAATACGTTGCTCGCTCCATAGTTCCGGAGAACGGAGTTTTTAGTCATCTTGCCCATGTGGCATGGTTCGCAAGCACCAAGTGATTCATAATCAAGTGATTCCAAAAGTCCATCATTATGGAGTTTCTTCATGCGTTTTACACCAATATGACTTAAACGGCAGTGCCACAAATAAGTTGCACTATCATTATTAACCTTGCATCTTTTGGCTTCAATATCATGAATATGTGTATCACACGATCGAGATCCAACAAACTATTTTCATTGGGTGTATGACCATAGAAGGTTTTATTCATGTAAACAGAACAACAATTATTCTCTAACTTACATGAATAACCGTATTGTAATAAACATGATCAAATCACATTCATGCTCAACACAAACACCAAATAATAGTTATTTAGGTTCAACACTAATCCCGAAAGTATAGGGAGTGTGCGATGATGATCATATCAATCTTGGAACTGCTTCCAATATACATCGTCACTTCATCCTTTAACTAGTTTATGTTCATTATGCAACTCCCACTTCGAGTTACTATTCTTTAGCAACTGAACCAATATCAAATACCAATGGGTTGCTATGAACACTAGTAAAATACACATTAATAATCTGTATATCAAATATACCTTTGTTCACTTTGCCATCCTCCTTATCCGCCAAGTATCTAGGGCAGTTCCACTTTTAGTGACCATTTCCTTTGCAGTATAAGCACTTGTTTCAGGCTTGAGTTTAGCTTTGGGTTTCTTCACGGGAGTGACAGCTTGCTTGTCATTCTTCTTGAAGTTCCCCTTCTATCCCTTTGCCCTTTACTTGAAACAAGTGGTCTTGTTAACCATCAACACTTGATGCTTTTTCATGATTTCTACCTTCGCCTACTTCAGTATCGCGAAGAGCTGGGAATTCCTTTCGTCATCCCTTGCATATTATAGTTCATCACGAAGTTCTACTAACTTGGTGATATTGACTAGAGAACTTTGTCAATTACTATCTTATCTGGAAGATTAACTCCCACTTGATTAAAGTAATTGTAGTACCCAGACAATCTGAGCACATGCTCACTGGTTGAGCTATTCTCCTCCATCTTGTAGGCAAAGTACTGTCAGAGGTCTTATACCTCTCGACACGGGCATGAGTATGAAATACTAATTTCAACTCTTGGAACATCTTATATGCTCCATGGCGTTTCAAAACGTTTTTGAAGTCCCGGTTCTAAGCCGTAAAGCATGGTGCACTTAAACTATCAAGTAGTCATCATATCGAGCTTTTGTCAAAACGTTCATAATGTCTACATCTGCTCCTGCAATAGGTCTGTCACCTAGCGGTGCATCAAGGACATAATTCTTCTGTGCAGCAATGAGGATAATCCTCAGATCACGGAACAATTCCGCATCATTGCTACTAACATCTTTCAACTTAGTTTTCTCTAGGAACATATGAAAAAATAAACGGGGAGCAACATCGCGAGCTATTGATCTACAACATAGATATGCTAATACTACCAGGACTAAGTTCATGATAAATTAAAGTTCAATTAATCATATTACTTAAGAACTCCCACTTAGATAGACATCCCTCCGGTCATCTAAATGATCACGTGATCCAAATCAACTAAACCATGTCCGATCATCACGTGAGATGGAGTAGTTTCAATGGTAAACATCTTATGTTGATCATATCTACTATATGATTCACGCTCGACCTTTCGGTCTCCAGTGTTCCGAGGCCATATCTGTATATGCTAGGCTCGTCAAGTTTAACCCGAGTATTCTGCGTGTGCAAAACTGGCTTACACCCGTTGTATTTGAACGTAGAGCTTATCACACCCGATCATCACGTGGTGTCTCGGCACGACGAACTTTCGCAACGGTGCATACTCAGGGAGAACACTTATACCTTGAAATTTAGTAAGGGATCATCTTATAATGCTACCGTCAATCTAAGCAAAATAAGAAGCATAATAAGATAAACATCACATGCAATCAAAATATGTGACATCATATGGCCATCATCATCTTGTGCTTTTGATCTCCATCTCCAAAGCACCGTCATGATCACCCTCACAAAACATGATCATCTCATACAAAACCGTATAACTCATCATGTCTTGACCATATCACATCACAACATGCCCTGCAAAAACAAGTTAGACGTCCTCTACTTTGTTGTTGCAAGTTTTACGTGGCTGCTACGGGCTTAGCAAGAACCGTTCTTACCTACGCATACAAAACCACAATGATGTTTCGTCAAGTATGTGCTGTTTTAACCTTCACAAGGACCGGGCGTAGCCACACTTGATTCAGCTAAAGTGAGAGAGACAGACACCCGCCAGTCACCTTTAAGCAACGAGTGCTCGTAACGGTGAAACCAGTCTCGCGTAAGCGTATGCGTAATGTCGGTCCGGGCCGCTTCATCTCACAATACCGCCGAAGCAAAGTATGACATGCTGGTAAGCAGTATGACTAGTATCGTCCACAATCTCATTGTGTTCTACTCGTGCATATCATCTACGCATAGACCTGGCTCAGATGCCACTGTTGGGGAACGTAGTATTTTAAAATTTTCCTACGATCACGCAAGATCTATCTACCAGATGCATAGCAACGAGAGGGGAGAGTGTGTCTACGTACCCTCGTAGACCGGGAGCGGAAGCGTCAAGTGACGCGGTTGATGTTGTCGAACTTCTTCGCGATCCAACCGATCAAGCACTGAACGTACGGCACCTCCGCGTTCAGCACACGTTCAGCTTGATGACGTCCCACGAGCTCTTGATCCAGTTGAGCTTCACGGGAGAGTTTCGTCAGCACGACGGCGTGGTGACGGATATGATGTGTTCACCGGCGCAGGGCTTCGCCTAAGCTCCGCGACGGTACGACCGATGTGTGATTCTGTGGAGGGGGGCACCGCACACGGCTAAAACAATTCAACTTGTGTGTCTTTGGGTGCCCCCCTGCCCCCGTATATAAAGGAGCAGGGGAGGAGGGGCCGGCCAACTCTCCTGGTGCGGCTAGGGAAGGGATTCCTACTAGGAATAGGATTGCAATCCTATTCCTAGTAGGATTCACCGAAAGGAAGAAGGGGGAAAGGAATAGGAGAGGTGGCGCCCCCCAATCCTAGTCCAACTAGGATTCCTAGGTGGGGGCGCCAGCCAGCCCTATGGCTGCCTCTCTCTCACCCTTTAGGCCCACTATGGACCATCCCCTCTCGTAGGGGGTTCCGGTAACCCCCTCCGGCATTCCCGATAAATCCGAAACTTTTCCGGTATACTTCCGGTGTCCGAATATAGCCGTCCAATATATCAATCTTTATGTCTCGGACATTCCGAGACTCCTCGTCATGTCCGTGATCTCATCCGGGACTCGGAACTACCTTCGGTACATCAATACTCAAAAAACTCATAATACCGATCGTCATCAAACGTTAAGCGTGCGGACCCTACGGGTTCGAGAACTATGTAGACATGACCGAGACTCATCTCTGGTCAATAACCAATAGCGGAACCTGGATGTTCATATTGGCTCCTACATATTCTACGAAGATCTTTTATCGGTCAGAACCGCATAACAACATACGTTGTTCCTTTTGTCAAAAGGTATGTTACTTGCCTGAGATTCGATCGTCGGTATCTCTATACCTTGTTCAATCTCGTTATCAGCAAGTCTCTTTACTCGTTCCGTAACACATCATCTCGTGACTAACTCATTAGTCTTTGGCTTGCAAGGCTTATTGTGATGTGTGTTACCGAGAGGGCCCAGAGATACCTCTCCGACACTCGGAGTGACAAATCCTAATCTTGATCTATGCCAACACCACGAATACTTTCGGAGACACCTGTAGAGCATATTTATGATCACCCAGTTACGTTGTGACGTTTGATAGCACACAAGGTGTTCCTACGGTATTCGGGAGTTGCATAATCTCATAGTCATAGGAACATGTATAAGTCATGAAGAAAGCAATAGCAGTTAAACTAAACGATCATAGTGCTATGCTAACGGATGGGTCATGTCCATCACATCATTCTCCTAATGATGTGATCCCGTTGATCAAATGACAACTCATGTCTATGGCTAGGAAACATAACCATCTTTGATCAATGAGCTAGTCTAGTAGAGGCATACTAGGGACATACTGTTTTGTCTATGTATTCACACATGTACTAAGTTTCCGGTTAATACAATTATAGCATGAATAAAAGACATTTATCATGATATAAGGAAATACAAATAACATCTTTATTATTGCCTCTAGGGCATATTTCCTTCAGCAGAATACTTGGGTTAAACTTGACGAGCCTAGCATATGCAGATATGGCCTCGGAACGCTGGAGACCGAAAGGTCGAGCGTGAATCATATAGTAGTTATGATCAACATAAGATGTTCACCATTGAAAACTACTCCATCTCAGGTGATGATCGGACATGGTTTAGTTGATTTGGATCACGTGATCGTTTAGATGACTAGAGGGATGTCTATCTAAGCGGGAGTTCTTAAGTAATATAATTAAATTGTACTTTAATTTATCATGAACTTAGTCCTGGTAGTATTAGCATATCTATGTTGTAGATCAATAGCTCGCGATGTTGCTCCCTGTTTATTTTTATATATATATTCCTAGAGAAAACTAAGTTGAAAGATGTTTGTAGCAATGATGCGGACTAGGTCCGTGATCTGAGGATTATCCTCATTGCTGCACAGAAGAATTATGTCATTGATGCACCGCTAGGTGACAGACCTATTGCAGGAGCAGATGTAGACGTTATGAACGTTTTGAAAAAATCTCGGTATGATGACTACTTGATAGTTTAAGTGCACCATGCTTTACGGCTTAGAACCGGGACTTCAAAAACGTTTTGAACGCCACGAAGCATATAAGATATTCCAAGAGTTGAAATTAGTATTTCATACTCATGCCCGTGTCGAGAGGTATGAGACCTCTGACCGTACTTTGCCTACAAGATGGAGGAGAATAGCTCAACCAGTGAGCATGTGCTCAGATTGTCTAGGTACTATAATTGCTTAAATCAAGTGGGAGTTAATCTTCCAGATAAGATAGTAATTTACAAAGTTCTCTAGTCACTATCACCAAGTTAGTAGAACTTCGTGATGAACTATAATATGCAAGGGATGACGAAAGTAATTTCCGAGCTATTCGCGATGCTCAAATCAGCGAAGGTAGAAATCAAGAAAGAGCATCAAGTGTTGATGGTTCACAAGACCACTTGTTTCAAGTAAAGGGAAAAAGGGATAGAAGGGGAACTTCAAGAAGAATGACAAGCAAGTTGTCACTCCCGTGAACAAACCCAAAGCTAAACTGAAGCCTGAAACTAAGTGCTTCTACTGCAAAGGAAATGGTCACTAGAAGTGGAACTGCCCTAGATACTTGGCGGATAAGAAGGATGGCAAAGTGAACAAAGGTATATTTTGATATACAGATTATTGATGTGTACTTTACTAGTGTTCATAGCAACCCCTGGGTATTTGATACTGGTTCTGTTGCTAAAATTAGTAACTTGAAACGAGAATTGCAGAATGAACAAAGCTAGTTAAAGGTGAAGTGACGATGTGTGTTGGAAGTGGTTCCAAGATTGATATGATCATCATCGCACACTCCCTATACTTTCGGGATTAGTGTAAAACCTTAATTAAATGTTATTTGGCATTTGCGTTGAGCATGAATATGATTTGATCATATTTGTTGCAATATGGTTATTCATTTAAAGTCATAGAATAATTGTTATTCTGTTTGCATGAATAAAACCTTCGATGGTCATACACCCAATGAAAATAGTTTGTTGGATCTCGAACGTAGTGATACACATATTCATAATACTGAAGTCAAAAGATGCAAGGTTAATAATGATAGTGCAACTTATTTGTGGCACTGTCGTTTAGGTCATAATGGTATAAAGCGCATGAAGAAACTCCATAGTGATGGACTTTTGGAATCACTTGATTATGAATCACTTGGTGCTTGCGAACCATGCCTCATGGGAAAGATGACTAAAACTCCATTCTCTGGAACAATGGAGCGAGCAATTGACTTGTTGGAAATCATACATACTGATGTATGCAGACCAATGAGTGTTGAGGCTCGCGGCGAGTATCATTATTTTCTGACCTTCACAGATGATTTGAGCAGATATGGGTATATATACTTAATGAAACACAAGTCTGAAACATTGCAAAAGTTCAAAGAAATTTCAGAGTGAAGTAGAGAATCATCGTAACAAGAAAATAAAAGTTTCCATGATCTGATCGCGGAGGCGAATATTTGAAATTACGAGTTTGGCCTTCTTTTAAAACAATGTGGAATAGTTTCACAACTTACGCCACCCGGAACACCACAGCGTAATGGTGTGTCCGAACGTCGTAATCGTACTTTATTAGATATGGTGCGATCTATGATGTCTCTTACCGATTTACCACTATAGTTTTGGGTTATGCATTAGAGACAGTTGCATTCACGTTAAATAAGGGCACCATCTAAATCCGTTGAGACGATGCCTTATGAACTGTGGTTTGTCAAGAAACCAAAGTTGTTGTTTCTTAAAGTTTGGGGCTGCGATGCTTATGTAAAAAAGCTTCAACCTGATAAGCTCGAACCCAAGTCGGAGAAATGTGTCTTCATAGCATACCCAAAGGAGACTATTGGGTACACCTTCTATCACAGATCCAAAGGCAAGTTATTCTTTGCTAAGAATGGATCCTTTCTAGAGAAGGAGTTTTCTCTCGAAAGAAGTGAGTGGGAGGAAAGTGGAACTTGATGAGGTAATCGTACCTTTTCCCAAATTGGAAAGTAGTACATCACAAAAACTAGTTCTAGTGATTCCTACACCAGTTAGTGAGGAAGCTAATGATGATGATCATGAAACTTCAGACCAAGTTACTGCTGAACTTCGTAGATCAACCAGAGTACGTTCCGCACCAGAGTGGTACGGCAACCCGGTTCTGGAAGTCATGTTACTGTACCATGATGAACCTACGAACTATGAGGAAGCGATGATGAGCCCAGATTCCACAAAATGACTTGAGGCCATGAAATCTGAGATGGGATCCATGTATGAGAACAAAGTGTGGACTTTGGTTGACTTGCCCGATGATCGGCAAGCCATCGAAAATAAATGGATCTTCAAGAGGAAGACAGACGCTGACGGTAATATTATTGTTTACAAAGCTCGACTTGTTGCGAAAGGTTTTTGTCGTGGAATTAGCACGGCAGATGTCCGGTTTAGCGGACTTGATGATGGAACCATCGCACGAGTTAGCTTGAAGGGGTTCATAACACACAAAGGACACAGAGAGTTTATACTAGTTCGGCCCCTTCGATGAAGGTAAAAGCCTACGTCTAGTTGGTTTTGTATTGCTTGGGCGTCGGTTTACAGGGAGCGGATCGCTTGCCTGTAGTTTCGACGGGTTGATTCTTGCTTGTCCCTGAACCGTCGCCGGGTCGTCCCTTTATATAGAGGTGACACCCGGTCCGGTTTACAGAGTCCCGAGGCCGGCTCATACCTGTGTCCGCCTCGGTCTCTGTCTTTTCTTCCTTATCTCTCAAGTTACATTGCTTGGCGGTTTACAAACCATAATTCTATACATGGGCCCTAAGATTTCATGGGCCGTAGCCTTTACTAAATATTACAACTAAACATATTATAATTGAGCCGGTTTACACTAGCCGGTTCATACCTGCTTGTCATATCCCTGACATTAGGCCCCAGAATGATTTGAACTTGTTCATATCAATCTCCCTTGTCTTGTATAATTTTCTTCAGTGTCTTCTCATTTTTTTGTAAACCGGCTCTGACGTCATCTTCGAGAATCATTGAATCTGACCGTGACATCATCTCCGCATTTAACGCTGTGAGCTGTATTGTAGCTTTGTTTAATGGTTATCCCGAAGATCGAGGCGTCAAGGGATCTTTATCCGATCTTTGCCCCCTCAAATCCCGCACCTGTCGCTTCGTATTTGACCTTCCCCTATAAATACCGCCGTCCTCATTCGTTTTATCTCCTTCTCGCATCTTCTTCCTCCGTCCGTCGCCCGAGCTTTAAGACGCCATTGACGCCCGAGCTCGAACCGCCGCCATCGACCGCCGAGCCTGAGACTTCACTGGCCGCTGCATCAACCTGACCTTTGACCAGAGAACTCCGCCGCCGATCTCCACTGTTCCAGGTACGTTTTTCCTCCTCATTATAGATCCGCGTCATCTAGGGTTCTTCCTCGTGCTTCCGCCATTAGAACCTCCATGAGAACTTCGCCTTGCACCCCGAAAATTTAACCTTTACGTCATGCTCTTAGATCCTGCCTTCAGCTTGCTGCTTCTGTGCTTTAGATCTCGTTACTTTACATAACCTGTAGATTCATCTGCTCCGTCTATTACCCTTGTAGTTCTTCCCGTATCTTCATATATTTATTTTTCTTTTTCTCGCATACTCAGATCTGTTCTGCCCTAGTTGTCTGTCGAAACTTGTTTCTTCCCTTTGTAAATCTGCTAAGTATACTCCGGTTTATACTGTCATGCCCTGTTCCTGTAAAATTTTTGGAGTTGAACGTGACGGTTTAGCTGTTCCTCGTTTGCTGTCATGAGCTGGGAGTGACATAGCTCCATGTTATTGCCGGTTTAACCATATCATTAGTCCCCTGTCTAAACCGTTACGCAATATTTATAGATATCTTCTGGTTTATCCTGTTATACTCGCATAATCCGGTATTACACTGTATCTTTTTCAGTACTTGTCCTTCAGTCGCTATGGCGAAGCAGTTTGTCTCTTGTGACTGAGTCCCTTCCATCATCACCGAAGAAGACTTGGTCAAAATTGCTGAAATTGGTACTTTAGGTCCTCAATCCGTTTTGAAATGGCGGGCTCCAGGAAATGAATGCCCTCCTACCCCCAGGCAAGGGGAGGTTATTGTTTTCTTTGATCACATAACTCGAGGCTTCACACCCCCCGGTTCAAAGTTTTTCCGGGATGTACTCGCCGCCTTTCAACTCCATCCTCAGGACATAGGTCCAAACTCTATCTCTAATATTTGTGACTTCCAAGTATTTTCAGAGGTGTATCTGCAAGAAGAACCGTCTGTTGATCTGTTCCGGGATTTCTTTCACCTGAACCGGCGCACGGAGTTCACCAGCGGACCGCATCAGGAACTTGGCGGTGTTAGTATCCAGAAAAGGAGAGACGCTGTCTTTCCCCACGCCGCTCTCCACACGCACCCAAAGGAGTGGAACAAATCATGGTTCTACTGTGTTGATACTTCTCCTGAAGGGGAGAACCCGCTGCCGGGTTATCGTGAGCACCGTATTCCGGAGGATCATCCTCTACCACAACGACTCAGCTCTGTCGAACGGACCGGGTTTGCGTCCCAACTTTCCAGATTGAAAGCTTTTATGACCAACGGTTTAACAGGAACCGACTTTATGCGCTGTTGGCTCTCTTGGAGTATTCTTCCCTTGAGTCGTCGGTCGCAGTTGATGTGCCAGTATTCTGGTAAACCGGACGACCCTCAACGGTTTACCAAGGATAAACTTTCTGAATCGGAGGTTATTGAATCGGCTAAAAAGATGCTCAACGTCTCCTTGGCAGACTGTAGCAAAGTCGGATTAGCTCCGTATTACAAGAAGAACAAGTTGCCTGCGGTAAGCCTTGCTTTGTTTTGTATTTGTAATCCGTTCTTTAAACCGTCCTTTCAATTGTCTTTTCTTCCTTTGAATAGGCTAATGATCCTTTCTGGAAGAGAAAACCTCAGGAGAAAACCGGCAAACAAGCACGCCGGAAGTCCTTTGCTAATAAGAAAAGAAAAACAACTGTTGATTCTAGTTCTCACACCGAGGATGATGATCCGGATTCCGAGGTACGAATTAATCCGGTTTTATTTTGCTTTCTTGTACTCATATCTGTATCTAATGATAACTTTCCACAAGAGTTAGCTGAAGGTGACAAACCGGCCGAAGTTGAGGTAACTATCCTTTCTTCCGATTCAGAACCTCTTCCACAAAAAAGTCGTCGGACCGTCCGGAAATACCAATTTTCTCATCCTTATGCTCAATTGGATCCTAATTTTCTTTTGAAGAAACAACAGCATGAAGCTCTTCGCCGGACCACTCGCCACAGCGGCCTGGCAGTGGAATCATCCGAGATTTCTTTAACTCCGGCTCGGAAGCGCCGCACTGAGGTGATACTTTCTCTGACTCTCCTTCATCCCATGGCCGGGCTTATCCGAAAACCTCTTAAACCGTCTGATCCTGATTATCAGGAGACTCCATTATCCTCCTCTGGTGAATCGACTGCTACACAACTTCCTCCATTGAAAACTGTCCCAGGGTAAGTCTTTTTAACATTTCCGGTTTATGATTACCTTTTTGCTTCACAATGTTAACTCATTCTGCAAACTTTTTTCAGCAAGCCAAAGCCTAGCAAAAGACAAAAGGCAAACAAACCCGCTGCTGAGACTTCTGCAGATGATCCGGCGGTTGATCCGACAACAACCGTTCCTCCATAAGGCGAGCCTATAGCTCCTCTTGAAGATCCCGCGCCTACGGATCATGTCCCAGTAGCCGAGAACCCTATTGCTGATGACGTCCACAATCTGCCAAGTCCTGCCCGGGTCAACTCTCCTCAAGTTAATCCGTCATCTCCCAATCTGGTTCACACTGCGACTCCACCAACTGCACCTGCCTCTCCAGAAGTTGTAGTGACTGGGCCTGCTTTCGTTGCTCCGGCTGAGCCCACCGTTTTAGCCAAACATACGGCTAAAACGGAGAAATTACATAAAGAGAAGGGTAAATGGAGTACCGAGTTATCCAATCTTGCTGATATGAGTGCCCAAGAAATCTATTCCGGGTATTTAAACTGGCTCCATAGTAGCCGAGATTATGAAGCGGGCTTGATTAATTTAATGAAGGAAAAATATGAGGTAACCTTTTTCCTTCTGACTTTGTACTTTTGACATGCTTCTATCCCATAACAGCCCCCAAGTTCCGGTTTAGCTACATTTTGAAGGTAAACCGGAACTTATAACATGATCAACTGATCTTTACATTAGCCCTCAAGTATCAAGTAGATAACTTGATTATGTATTTGATACTTGTAAGAATTTCTTCGGATACCTCAATTATCCATTAGCCCCCAAGTGTCAAGTAGACAACTTGTTTGTGTGCTTGAGACTTTTGACTTTGAATTTCTGATGTTTATTGCTTCAACTTCCATTAGCCCCCAAGTGTCAAGTAGACAACTTGTTTGTGTGCTTGAGACTTGTCTGATTTTTGCTTATCCTTTTATTATACTCACAGGCTGACTTAAACTGGAATGCCGACGAGATCAATGAGCTTCGGAACCGTCTTGCTGAGACAGAGTCTGCCGCTTCGAAAGCCAAGAAAGATCTTCAGGTGAGTTTAAAGACCGCTGAAGATCTTAAAAAATACTTTGAAGAAGAACGGACCACTTTTGAGGTTCAGAAAAAAGAGTTGGAGAAAAGGGTTCAGGATGCTGAAGGGGCGCTTAATCCGGTTACTGAAGAGTTAACCGGTTTAAAGCAGCAAATTGAATTGATGACTTCTGCAATTTTTGGTAAGTATAATCTGAACTCCTGCTTTATCCTTGCGATCTTCCATCTGTGCCAGTTTAACCATGATATTTATATGCAGGGCGCAGTGTCACCCATCTTGGGGATGACCTACGGAAGAAAGTTAAGGCATGTTACACTTTGGTCGAGCAGCTGTATTCCGGCGCTCAGAGGATCATCTGTGCAACATCTTTCGGTAAACCGGCCCCCACGACCATCCATGGCACATTGGAAAAGTTATATGTTCTTCCCGTGCGTCTAGAAGAAGTTAAAACATCTGCTGCTCGAGGTGGTGCCCTCCTGGCCCTTACCAGGGCTAAAGCCTGGGTCCCGGATCTTGATCCGGAAGAAGCTTTAACTGGATTTCCTAACACAAAAGACGATGGTTCCACTTTTACCGCAAAGGATCTCTACGCCTTGACGAAGGAGATGCGCCCCCTCGCTAGCAAGCTTGTAGCTGAATCCGATTTATCCAGGTATCATCCGGGGTACGACTTGCAACACGAGCGGGTGGAGCGGCCGGTTTATGACACCGTCAATTTAATCCCACCGGTTCGCCCTCATACCTTCGCTCCAGATATCGAACCTTCTGAACTTATCAGTGAAGAGATGTACTTCCGGGCTTTGACGAAGATTGATTGGCGTGTTCCGGACTTCCAATCGCTTCAAGAGGATGAAGATATTCCAGATCAAGGCGATGCCCAGCCGTCACAGCAGGAGGAAGCATAGCTCATAACTTATCGTTTGTAGTTACGGCTCTGTTTTAAACAATCTTTTAAACCGTCAGGCTTGCTATGCTTTGTAATAGGATAGCTGAAACTTTTTCTGCTTTGATCCGGATATTCTGATTTGGCGTTTGCCAATTGAAATTTTAGCGGATGTCGCTTATCTTACGTATCATCTGTTCCTGCATGAGTAAAACTGAAAATATGTCCTAGCGGTTTACCACTGGACGGATTAAATTGTTCTTTCAACATATCAAACCAGTATATACTCATATCGGAAATAATTTTATACATGAGACCAAATATGCTCAATACTCTTAATCCGGTGGAACTCAAAATTTTTGATGAAGATCTTCATGGATCCAATAACAAACCCGGGTTTTGATAACAGACACCGGTTTGTTTTGTTCTGAAAACTTTGTTCAGAAATTTGTGGCTTGTTGCCTGATGGATGATCCGGGTTATAATGAACACTGGTTTATTCATGCTGGTATTCATGACCCAGACTTTTCACTTTATAGATACGTGGACAGCTTCTGTAGCTATTCCACTCCGGTTTAAAGAGTCATAAATCATAAACACCAAAAAAGATGCAAATTTGCAAATAAAACCATGTAGTCGACGCTTTTTAAGAGCTGCCAGGCTCAAAGCAAGGTTCAGCCAATCACTGGATGTGGATTATCCACCTTTCGAGAGGGCCTAGCCAATCACTGAATGTGGATTATCCATCTTTTCAGAGGGCCGTTGGAACCGTAAGAAAAAATTTAGCCAATCACTGGATGTGGATTATCCATCTTTCCAGAGGGCCTAGCCAATCACTGAATGTGGATTATCCATCTTTTCAGAGGGTCGATGTTGTGGATTATCCATCTTTCCACTTAATAAACCATCATAAACAATTGAGCCAATCACTGGATGTGGATTATCCATCTTCCCAGAGGGCCTAGCCAATCACTGAATGTGGATTATCCATCTTTTTAGAGGGCCGGTCGATGGTGCGGGTAAACCCGACTGTTCATATAGTTTTCCCTGGCTCCATGGAATCATGGGTAGATCTTGAAGTGTCCTCTCTTGAACCGGATGTGATCTCATGCTCTTTAGAGAGTTTTACTGCTTCTGTGTATACTCTGCAAAAAAATCAATTTGAAACCGGCCAATATGTTGAAATATAATAACTGATAAAACTTGCATGGTTGTCCTCACAAGATATTTGTATTTGGAAAAAGGGCTGAGCCCCCGGTTTACCGAGGGTGCCGGTTTATTCATTAATCATAATATATACATAGGATACAGTGGAGCTCATAGCTCAAGTATAGTATGGCCGTAAATGGGCGATGTTCCATGGCCTCTTCGTCTCCTCCTCTGATGTCCGTGAATCCTTGTGTTCTCGAACATCCACCAAGTAATATGAACCGTTGTGTAGGTTCTTACTGACCACAAAGGGCCCTTCACAAGGCGGGGATAGCTTGTGCATATCTGTTTGATCTTGGATGAGCCGGAGGACCAAGTCGCCCTCCTGGAACGTCCTTGTTTTGATCCGGCGGCTATGATATCTGCGTAAATCTTGTTGATAAATTGCAGATCGTGCCGCAGCTATATCACGCTCTTCATCTAGCCGGTCCAAACTGTCTTTCCTTGCTCTCTCGTTGGCCGCTTCAACATAAGCCGTTACCCTTGGTGAATCATGACGGATATCACTTGGCAGGACTGCTTCAGCACCATAGACCATGAAGAAAGGTGTGTAACCTGTAGATCGGTTAGGTGTAGTGTTGATACTCCAAAGAACAGATGGTAACTCCTCAACCCAACATCCTGGGGTTCTCTGCAAAGGAGTCATAAGCCGGGGCTTGATACCTCGCAAAATCTCCTGGTTTGCCCTTTCAGCCTGACCATTGGATTGGGGGTGGGCCACAGAAGACACATCTAAGCGAATATGTTCTCGTTGACAGAATTCTTCCATCTCTCCCTGAGATAAATTGGTGCCATTGTCTGTGATGATGCTGTGTGGAAAGCCAAACCGGAAAATTACCTTTTTGATGAATTTGACTGTCATTGCCGCATCACACTTGCTTATAGGTTCTGCCTCAACCCACTTTGTAAACTTATCCACTGCTACTAGTAGATGAGTTTTCTGGTCTTGGGATCGCTTGAAGGGTCCAACCATATCAAGCCCCCAAGTCGCAAACGACCAAGTTATTGGTATCATCCGGAGTTCCTGCGCCGGAACTAGAGCACGTCTCGAAAATTTCTGACAAGCATCACACTTCCGGACCAGATCCGCCGCATCCGCATGAGCGGTTAACCAGTAAAAACCATGCTGGAACGCTTTAGCCACCAATGATTTTGAACCGGCATGATGACCACAATCCCCTTCATGGATCTCGCGAAGAATTTCAGAACCTTCCTCAGCTGATACACAATGCTGAAATACTCCAGAAGTACTGCGATGATGAAGCTCTCCGTTTGCAATTGTCATGGACTTAGAACGCCGGATTATCTGCCGTGCTTCTTCTTCATCGTCCGGTAGCTCTCCTCGACTCAGATACGCCAAATAAGGCAGCGTCCAATCTGGAATAACATGAAGTGCTGCAACTAACTGTGCCTCCGGATCAGGAACAGCTAGGTCTTCCTCCGATGGTATCTGAACCGAAGGACTGTGCAATTCATTCAAAAAAGTATTTGGTGGCACCGGTTTACGTTGAGAACCCAGCCGGCTTAGAGCGTCGGCCGCTTCGTTCCGTCGCCGGTCTATATGATCCACCTGATACCCTTTGAAGTATCCTGCGACCGCTTCAACTTCTCGCCTATAAGCTGCCATGAGGGGATCTCTTGAATCCCACTTGCCTGAAACTTGCTGTGCCACCAAATCTGAGTCGCCAAAACACTTAACCCGGCTCAAGTTCATCTCCTTTGCCAGCCGCAAGCCATGAAGTAATGCTTCATATTCCGCTGCATTGTTAGTACAAGGAAACAATAGTCGGAGGACGTAACAAAATTTATCACCTCGGGGGGAGGTTAAAACAACTCCAGCCCCCGAGCCTTCCAACTGTCTTGAACCGTCAAAGTGAATCGTCCAGTAAGTAAGATCCGGCTTCTCCTCAGGGGTTTGCAACTCTGTCCAATCATTGATGAAATCCACCAATGCCTGAGATTTTATAGCGGTGTGTGGCACATACTTCAACTCATGTGGGCTGAGCTCTATAGCCCACTTCGCTACTCTACCTGTAGCTTCCCTGTTCTGGATTATGTCCCCCAACGGTGCTGAACTAATCACAGTTATTGGATGACCTTGGAAATAGTGCTTCAGCTTCCGGTTTGCCATGAACACACCATACACCAACTTCTGCCAATGAGGGTACCTCTGCTTGGATTCAATGAGTACTTCACTCACGTAATAGATCGGGCGCTGAACCGGGTATTCCTTCCCTGCTTCCTTGCGCTCAACCACGATTGCCACGCTGACTGCCCGTGCATTGGCAGCGACGTATAACAGCAACGGCTCCTTGTCAATAGGGGCAGCTAGGACCGGCGGCTTTGCCAATTGCCGTTTCAGATCCTCAAACGCTGCGTTTGCCTCATCACTCCATATAAACCAGTCTGTTTTCCTCAGCATCTGGTAAAGCGGGATCACCTATTCTCCCAAACGGCTGATGAACCGGTTTAATGCTGTGATCCGGCCAGCGATACGCTGAACATCGTTGATGCAAACCGGCTTAGTCAAAGATGTGATGGCCTTGATTTTCTCCGGATTAGCTTCTATTCCTCTGTTTGAGACCAAGAATCCCAGTAGTTTACCTGCCGGAACACCGAAGGCACACTTCTCCGGATTAAGCATCATCTTATAAGCTCGAAGATTATCAAAAGTGTCTTTAAGATCCTCTATCATCGTCTCCTCTTTCCTTGACTTAACCACAATGTCATCCACGTAGGCATGAACATTCCTCCCTATCTGTCCTTTAAGACAATTCTGAACGCAACGCTGATAAGTTGCTTGAGCACTCTTTAGCCCAAAGGGCATAGACACATAGCAAAAAGCACCAAAAGGGGTTATGAAAGATGTGTTCTCTTGGTCTTTAACTGCCATCTTGATCTGGTGATATCCTGAATATGCATCAAAAAAGCTTAGCCGCTCACATCCCGCTGTAGCATCGATGATCTGATCAATGCGAGGGAGAGCAAAATGATCAGTTGGGCAAGCCTTGTTGAGGTCTGTGTAGTTCACACACATCCTCCACTTCCCATTCTTCTTTAACACCAGCACCGGGTTAGCCAACCACTCTGGGTGAAAGACTTCCACTATGAATCGGGCGGCCAATAGTCTGGCCACTTCTTCCCCTATAGCCTTGCGCCTCTCTTCGTTGAAGAGGTGCAAATATTGTTTATCCGGTTTATATTTCGGATCAATGTTAAGGCTGTGCTCAGCGAGTTCTCTCGGTACACCTGGCATGTCAGAAGGCTTCCATGCAAAGATATCCCGGTTCTCACGGATGAACTCGATGAGCGCGCTTTCCTATTTGGGATCAAGGTTAGCGCTGATAGTGAACTGCTTGGATGAATCTCCTGGCACAAAATCAACTTGCTTGGTCTCCTCTGCCGATTTAAACTTCAACACCGGATCATGCTCTGTAGTTGGCTTCTTCAGCGGAGTCATATCTGCTGGATCAACATTATCTTTATAAAATTTCAACTCTTCTGTGGCACATACCGCCTCCGCATAAGCTGCATCTCCTTCTTCACATTCCACTGCTATCTTGCGGCTTCCATGAACCGTAATCGTGCCCTTATGACCCGACATTTTGAGCTGCAGATAAACATAACATGGCCTGGCCATAAACTTAGCATACACCGTCCTCCCAAACAGAGCGTGATAAGGGCTTTTGATCTTGACGACTTCGAAAGTTATCATCTCTGACCTGGAATCATGCTCATCTCCAAAGGTAACTTCCAAGTCAATCTTTCCAACCGGATAAGCTGACTTACCCGGGACCACCCCATGGAACACCGTGTTCGATTGTCTTAGCTTTTTATCCGTCAGGCCCATACGACGGAAAGTCTCATAGTACAAGATGTTGATGCTGCTACCACCGTCCATGAGAACTTTAGTGAACTTATAACCCCCCACCTGGGGTGCCACCACCAAGGCCAAGTGGCCCGGATTATCCACCCGCATTGGGTGGTCTTCCCTACTCCATACAATGGGCAGCTCTGACCAGCGCAGAAATTGTGGTGTTGCCGGTTCAACCGCGTTAACTGCTCGCTTCAAAACTTTCTGATATCGTTTACACAGACTTGTGGTGAAGACATGATATTGCCCACTGCTCAATTCTTTCGGATAACTCTGATATCCGGACTGCGGCTGTTGTTGCTGACGCTGCGGATTCCCCTGATTATTGTAATTACCCTGGCCCTGCTGTTGATTGCCTTGGTTATTGTAATTACCTTGGCCATGCTGCTGACTGCCTTGGTTATTGTAACCACCCTAGTTACGCGGCTGATTGCCCTGGTTATTATAACTTCCTTGATTATTTTGATTACCGGCCCGGTTTTGATAACCATTGTTATTGCCCCTATATCCTGATCCTGAGCTGCTCTCCTGCTGACCCGAACCATAAAACCCTGGACCTGAACCGCCATTCGGAGGCCTGTCATGAGGATTAAAGCGGCCCACTATTGCTTCCATAAGGGGCCTGCATTCTCTTATAGTGTGCTTTGCCGGTCGATTTGTCGAGCCATGCTTCGGACAAGGCTGATCTAACTCTTGGTCCCAGCTAACAGCCCCTCCGCCGGTTTGTGGAGGTGGGTTGCTCATGATACGCTGAAAACCCCCTCGAACTTGAGTATTGGCCACGAAGTCAGAGCCACCTTCTGCCTTTCGTTTGCCCAAAAAACTTGTAGCAGCCGGATTAACTTGCGTCGGTTTACCAGGCTTGTTAACCTTCCCTGCCTTGTCTCCTTCAGCTTCTGGATACTTGGTATTATCAGAGTCCCCATATTTTCCCAAAGCACTCATGAGAGTTCCCATATCGTTACAATCCCCTTTAAGCCGTCCTAGCTTTAGCTTTAAATATTCGAGCCGGCAATTGTTTTCCAAAGTCACTATTGCCTTACTAGGATTGATACTATTCGAAGAGTGCAAGATCTCCGCTACTCTCCGTACCCAAGAACTTGTAGACTCCTGCTCTCCTTGCACACAAGCTGCCAGATCCACCACTGACATCGGCTGCTTGCATGTATCCTTGAAGTTTTTGATAAACTGGCTGCGTAGTTCCCCCCCATGATCCTATGGAGTTCGGGGGTAAACCCTTCAGCCAGGTCCGTGCTGTACCCTCCAGCATCATAGTAAAGTATTTTGCACAAGCCGATTCATCCACGTCCAGCATCTCCATGGCCATCTCATAACTTTCAACCTAAGCTTCTGGAGCTAAATCCGCTGTGTAATTAGGTACCTTGCGAGGCCCTTTAAAATCTTTAGGCAGCTTGACACTCCGTAAAGCGGGGATAAGACATTGCACCCCAAAAGAACTCGTCGTAACTCCTGTTTCTGCCGTGGCTGTGTGAATCGGCGTCGTTTGACGAACCTCCTCCCGGGCTCCTGATCTAACCCGGTTTATATCCGGAGCGGGTGCCGCTGCACCTGCCTGATTATCCTGTCTGCGCTGATGCCGCCTGCGTTCACTGCTAGATACTTCTGGCTCCTCCCAATGCCTAGTGTAACTCCGGCTAGGACGCGGTGTTGAATGTAGCCTTTCACTGCTATGCGAATATGCTTGCTGTTGTATCAACGCTGTATTAAGTAACTCCTTGGCCCGGCGCGCCTCCAACGCCACCCGGGACGTCCCCTCGTCGGGTAAAGCGGCCAATCGTGCTGCAGCAGCAACGATGTTATCCAAAGAGTTCAAATAGTGACCTGATGGGTGAGGTGTAGACGTGATCCGCCGGTCTTGTTCCGCAACGGGCTGTTGAACCGGCTCATCCCTGACTGGGGGTGCGCTCCGGTTTAAAGCGGGATTATTGCTAGTCCCTGCCCCTGGTGTTCTAAACAGATCCACCGCTTCGTAAACCGATGGTATACGAGATTGGTACTTTCGACTTCTTACTCCCTGTGTAGAGGCCTGTTCCACCCTTAAGTGAAAAGCCTGATCATCCAATTCTGCTTGCCTCCTTGCTATCATTGCTTTCTCTGCTTTCAGATCCTCCTTTAATTGATCAATCCGGCCCTTTAACTGAAGGAGCTCCGCATTATGCTGCGCCTTGTCTGCTGGAGCTATTGCTTCCACCGCTTTAGCTGTGAACTCGTCGATCAAGGTGGATAGAACGTCAGTAGGTGAGAGGACCGGGCCACTCCCCCCTACACCAGCTTCTGCTGTCGCCCTGTTCACTGGGGGCTGTGAACCGGCCATAAAGACAGCCGCCCAGTTTGGCGGGTCGAAGGGGTCCGGAATACTGTTTCCATCGGACTCGCCCTCAGACCGGCCGTCCTGCAACTGATACAGAGACTCAGTTTCTCCGGATGAAGATTCGTCGTCGGAGTAGACAATTGTTGCACCATCAGATTCCGATCCGTCTTCGGCTCGGACTCCGTGGATTGCTCCAACGAACACGTGCTTCTTGGCGGGCTGAATCCGGGCCGATCTCGCACGCTGAGCCGGCTCGACGATGTTGGGGAAGATGTCCGACTCAGGTCCCAGTTCGCCGATTTTGCCGATGAAGACTTGGATGCCACCGAAGGGAACCCGGTACCCGTATTCGATTGAATCGGCCTCCGGTCCCCAACCCGCGTCGTCGATGTAGATCCGGCCGCGGCGACTCTTGGTCATCCGGCCGATCGCGTAACCCTTGAGCCCTTCAAAGCTGCCCTTCAAGAACTCGAAACCATCGTGCGGAGGCCCCACGGTGGGCGCCAACTGTCGTGCAATTAGCACGGCAGATGTCCGGTTTAGCGGACTTGATGATGGAACCATCGCACGGGTTAGCTTGAAGGGGTTCATAGCACACAAAGGACACAGAGAGTTTATACTAGTTCGGCCCCTTCGATGAAGGTAAAAGCCTACGTCTAGTTGGTTTGGTATTGCTTGGGCGTCGGTTTACAGGGAGCGGATCGCTTGCCTGTAGTCTCGACGGGTTGATTCTTGCTTGTCCCTGAACCGTCGCCGGATCGTCCCTTTATATAGAGGTGACGCTCGGTCTGGTTTACAGAGTCCCGAGGCCGGCTCATACCTGTGTCCGCCTCGGTCTCTGTCTTTTCTTCCTTATCTCTCAAGTTACATTGCTTGGCGGTTTACAAACCATAATTCTATACATGGGCCCTAAGATTTCATGGGCCGTAGCCTTTACTAAATATTACAACTAAACATATTATAATTGAGCCGGTTTACACTAGCCGGTTCATACCTACTAGTCATATCCCTGACATTTCGACAAGTTCAAGGAGTTGACTACGATGAGACTTTCTCACCCGTAGCGATGCTTAAGTCTGTCTGAATCATGTTAGCAATTGCCGCATTTTGTGAAATCTGGCAAATGGATAACAAAACTGCATTCTTTAATGGATTTATTAAAGAAGAATTGTATATGATGCAACCAGAAGGTTTTGCTAATCCTAAAGGTGCTAAAAAAATGTGCAAGCTCCAGCGATCCATCTATGGACTGGTGCAAGCATCTCGGAGTTGGAATATACGCTTTGATAAGTTGATCAAAGCATATAGATTTATACAGACTTGTGGTGAAGCCTGTATTTACAAGAAAGTGAGTGGGAGCACAACAACCTTTCTGATGAGTATATGTGAATGACATATTGTCGATCGGAAATGATGTAGAATTTTCTGGAAAGCACAAAGGATTGCTTAAAAGGAGTTTTTCAAAGAAAGACCTCGGTGAAGCTGCTTACATATTGAGCATCAAGATCTATAGAGATAGATCGAGACGCTTGATAAGTTTTTTCAATGAGTACATACCTTGACAAATTTTGAAGTAGTTCAAAATGGATCAGTCAGAGAAGGAGTTCTTGCCTGAGTTAAAAGGTATGAAGTTGAGTAAAACTCAAAACCCGACCTCGGCAGAAGATAGAGAAAGAATGAAAGTCATTCCCTATGCCTCAGCCATAGGTTCTATAAAGTATGCCATGTTGTGTACCAAACCTATTGTGTACCTTGCCATGAGTTTGGCAAGGAGGTCCAATAATGATCTAGGAGTAGATCACTGGACAGCGGTCAAAATTATCCTTAGTAACTGGATGACTAAGGAAATGTTTCTCGATTATGGAGGTGATAAAGATTTCATCATAAAGAGTTACACCGATGCAAGCTACACTAATCCATATGACTCTAAGTATCAATCTGGATGCGTATTAGTGGGAGCAATTAGCTAGAGTAGCTCCATGCAGAGCATTGTAGACATAGAAATTTGCAAAATACATACGGATCTGAAAGTAACAGACCCGCTGACTAAACTTCTCTCACGAAGCAAAACATGATCACACCTTAGTACTCTTTGGGTGTTAATCACATGGCAATGTGAACTAGATTGTTGACTCTAGTAAACCCTTTGGGTATTGGTCGCATGGCGATGAGAACTATGGGTGTTAGTCACATGGTGATGTGAACTATTGGTGTTAATCACATGGTGATGTGATCTAGATTATTGACTCTAGTGCAAGTGGGAGACTGAAGGAAATATGCCCTAGAGGCAATAATAAAGTTATTATTTATTTCCTTATATCATGATAAATGTTTATTATTCATGCTAGAATTGTATTAACTGGAAACTTAGTACATGTGTGAATACATAGACAAAACAGAGTGTCCCTAGTATACCTCTACTAGACTAGCTGATTGATCAAAGATGGTTATGTTTCCTAGCCATAGACATGAGTTGTCATTTGATCAACGTGGTCACATCATTAGGAGAATGATGTGATGGACAAGACCCATCCGTTAGCTTAGCATTATGATCGTTTAGTTTTACTGCTATTGCTTTCTTCATGACTTATACATGTTCCTATGACTATGAGATTATGCAACTCCCGAATACCGGAGGAACACCTTGTGTGCTATCAAACATCACAACGTAACTGGGTGATTATAAAGATGCTCTACAGGTGTCTCCGAAGGTGTTTGTGGTGTTGGCATAGATCAAGAATAGGATTTGTCACTCCGAGTGTCGGAGAGGTATCTCTGGGCCCTCTCGGTAATGCACATCGGAATAAGCCTTGCAAGCAAATGACTAATGAGTTAGTCACGAGATGATGTATTATGGAACGAGTAAAGAGACTTGTCGGTAACGAGATTGAACTAGGTATGATGATACCGACGATCGAATCTCGGGCAAGTAACATACCGATGACAAAGGGAACAACGTATGTTGTTATGCGGTTCGATCGATAAAGATCTTCGTAGAATATGTAGGAGCCAATATGGGCATCCAGGTTCCGCTATTGGATATTGATCAGAGAGATGTCTCGGTCATGTCTACATAGTTCTCGAACCCGTAGGGTCCGCACGCTTAAACGTTCGTTGACGAGATAGTACTTAATGAGTTATATATGTTGGTGACCGAATGTTATTCGGAGTCCCGAATATGATCACAGGCATGACGAGGAACTCCAGAATGGTCCGGAGATAAAGATTAATATATGGGATAATAGTGTTTTACCTCCGGAAGAGTTCCGGAATTCACCGGAAGGGGTTTCGGATGTTTCCCAAAGTGTTTTGGTACGAGAACACTTTATTTGAGCCAAAAGGGAAAGCACACAAGGTTTTTGGAAAGCGCAAAAGGAAGTTTTGCGGAGTCGAGGGGCCAGACGCCAGGGTCCGAGAAGGACTCTCGCCTTTCGGGTGAAACCGACTTTGTGAAGGCTTTTACTCCAAGTTTAGACCCCAAGGCTCAACATATAAATAGAGGGGTAGGGCTAGCACCCAAAACACATCAGGATACACCAAGCCGTGTGCCGGCTACCCCGACTCTCTAGTTTATCCTCCGTCTAGTTTTTGTAATGCTTGGCAAAGCCCTGCAGAGATTGTTCTTCATCAACAATCGTCACCACGCCGTCGTGCTGCCGGAACTCATCTACTACTTCGCCCGTCTTGCTGGATCAAGAAGGCGAGGACGTCATCGAGCTGAACGTGTGCTGAACACAGAGGTTCCGTACGTTTGGTACTAGATCAGGATGGATCGTGAAGGTGTACGACTACATCAATCGCGTTGATAAACGCTTCCGCTTTCAGTCTACGAGGGTACGTAGACACACTCTCCCCTCTCGTAACTATGCATCTAGTAGATAGATATTGCGTGTTCGTAGGAAATTTTTGAAATACTACGTTCCCCAACAGCAACTGGTCAGGAATTAATCTGCAATGAACTAGGCCAACCCCCATCATGCAGTGGCCTACGGCCATGATCGAGTGCGGTCGGGGAGACGCAGGGCGCGGCAACGCTAGCTGTGACGCCCCCGATTTGACCGTACACTAATCATGCACGCAAATGTGTACGACCAAGATCAAGGACTCACTGGAAGATATCACAACACAACTCTAGACACAAATTAAAATAATACAAGCTTTATATTACAAGCCAGGGGCCTCGAGGGCTCGAATACAAAAGCTCGAAAGCACAAGAGTCAGCGGAAGCAATAATATCTGAGTACAGACATAAGTTGAACAAGTTTGCCTTAAGAAGGCTAGCACAAATATAAAACGATCGAAAAGGCAAGGCCTCCTGCCTGGGACCTCCTAACTACTCCTCGAAGCCGAACTCCATGTAGAAACAAACTCGGGATCATCTGGCTCCTGGACTCCACCGATCTGGTTGCATCAACCAGAAGGAAGAAAGAAGGGGGAAAAGGGGGAGCAAAGCAACCGTGAGTACTCATCCAAAGTACTCGCAAGCAAGGATCTATACTACATATGCAACGGTAACAATGATATGGGTAATATCGGTGGACTGAACTGCAGCAAGCGGGAATAAGAGGGGGATAGCTAATCCAAACGAAGACTACGCTTCTAGCCACCTCCAACTTGCAGCAGTAGAAGAGAATATATGGAAGTAACAAGTATCCTCGCGTCTCGCAGCCTCCGTCTTGAAGCAATAGAAGGGAAATAGATGGTAAGTTCACCAAGTAACATCGAATAGCATAACCTACTCGGCGATCCTCCCGCACATCACCCTGTGAGAGAGCAACCACCGAGTTATCTCTGGCACTTGTAAGGGTGTGTTTTATTAAGTATCCGGTTCTAGTTGTCATGAGGTCAGAGTACAACTCCGGGTCGTCCTTTTACCGAGGGACACGGCTATTCGAATAGATTAACTTCCCTGCAGGGGTGCACCACATAACCCAGCACGCTTGATCCCATTTGGCCGGACACACTTTCCAGGGTCATGCCCGGCCTCGGAAGATCAACACGTCGCAGCCCTACCTAAGCACAGCAGAGAGGTCAGCACGCCGGTCTAAGTCCTAGGCGCGCAGGGGTCCGGGCCCATCGCCCAACGCACACCTGCACGTTGCGTACGCGGCCGGTGAGCAGACCTAGCAACCTCCATTACTAAGGAAGTTGCGTTACGCGGTCCAACCCGGCGCGCGCCGCTAAGTCGCTGACGTCAAGAAGGCTTCGGCTGATACCACGACGTCGAGTACCCATAACTATTCCCACGTAGCTGGTTAGTGCGTATAGACCAAATGGCCAGACTCAGATCAAATATCCAAACTCGTTAAGCGTGTTATTATGAAATAACCGCGGACAACGACCAGGGCCAGGCCACCTCTCGACTGGGTGTCTCAACCTGCCCCTGTCGCTCCGCCACAAAGATCCACTCGGGGGCCGTCAGGAACTCAGGCCCACCACTACCAGGATGGAGCCACCTGTCCTTTCAGCCCCCCACATCAAATCACTTGCGGGTACTCAATGAGCCGACCCGATTTTAGTCACATCATGTGTCATGTAAGTGTATGTAATATATACCCGTGATCACCCCCAAGTGATCACGGCCCGATAGAATAGCATGGCAGACGGACAAGGGTGTAGGGCCACTGATGGAATACTAGCATCCTACACTAAGCATTAGGATGGCAGGTACATGTATCAACAGTTGTAGCATCAATGACAGGCTATGCAACAGAATAGGAGCAACCGAACAGTAACATGCTACACTACTCTAATGCAAGCAGTAGAGAGAAGAATAGGCGATATCTGGTGATCAAAAGGGGGGGCTTGCCTGGAAGCTCTGCAGACGAAAGGAATCTTCGGAATCGTAGCCGTAGTCGAACACCAAAGCATCAACGGTCTCGGGGTCTATCACAGTATCGGAGTCTACCGAAAATAAGCAACGAAGGGGAAACAAATAAATAACAGAGCAAACAATAGCACACAAAGCATAACATGGCAAAAGGCGGTGCTACGTGTGACCTAACGCGGTAGGAGGTGTTACCGACGAAGGAGGGAAACATCCGGGAAAGTATTCCCGGTGTTTCGCGTTTTCGGGCGGATGAAACAGAGGGGGAAAGTTGCGGGTTCGGTATGTTAGGGATGTGTGGTGGACGAACGGACCGCGTATTTGGGTTCGTCTCGTCGTTCTGAGCAACTTTCATGTACAAAGTGTTTTCATCTGAGTTACGGATTATTTTATATTAATTTTTGAAGTTTTAAAACATTTTATAAATTATTAATATTAATTTAATTCGAAATTATATTAAATACTAAATGTTGTGGGTATACAGAAGTGTACCCAGAAATGTGCAACAGAGGATGACATGTGGACCCAGTTGACTAGGTCAACTGCCCAGTCAGCACCCAGTCAGCAGAGGCTGGCATGTGGGTCCAAGGGCTGCCTAGTCAGCAACCCAGTCAGCATTGATTGAGTCAACGTTTGACAAGTCAAACTGGTAGGTGGGGACCTGCTGTAAGTGACAGAGTCTAATTTAACAGAGTTTTAACATTTAATTAGATTAACTTAAAGGTGGGGCCACACTGTCAGTGAGTCAATTTTATTAACAAAGTTTTATTTAACCAAACTAATTAATTAACGAGTTGGCCCTACGTGTCATAGTCACAGTTAGCATTAGGTGCATTTTTAGAAGATTAATAACTGGGAGGGGCCCCAACACCAGTGTCTACTATTCCAATTTAATTAGTGCTAACACTAAAAGGCTGAGCCCACCTGTCATTTAGACAGGGCCGTTCTAAACAGAGCAGCGCCGGCGGTGACCTACAGGGGCGGCAGCAAGACGCTGGATCGTGTCCCCGGCGACCAAAAGGGGCTCTGCGACCACCCAAAGAACCAGCACGGCGCGACACGCGCAGGGGTGCGAGTCGTTCTTGCAGAGATGGTCGAAGGTCGCCACGATGACGACGTCGATCGGCGGTGATGAAATGGCCTCGGCTGCATCCGAGCTACGAGGCGAGGGGGAGCAATGAAGAGGCCACAAAGGACCAGAAGCTCACAGTGAGCTCGGGAGCGCGCTCGACGGAGACGGAGAGGCAGTGTGGTGGTGGGTCGATGGTGATGAACGCTGGGGTAGAGGAGGAGGCTCTCAGGCGCGAGTGCTTGTCGGGGCCTCCGAGAGCAGCGGCGACATGAAGAGGAGGGGCAGGCGCTAGGACCCACGGCAGCTTGCCGTCGGGGTTGCCGGGGCGGCACAGCTCGGCGGGGGCAGAGGGACGGCGCATGTCGAGGCCGGGCCGGGAGGCGACCAGGTCGTCGGGAGGC
>LR738714.1:497065891-497099093 GCA_902687465.1 Secale cereale | reverse complement strand
TGTATCTTTGCTTTTGTTTTGTTTATTTATTTATTTTGTATTTTCCTTTTCTTTTGTTTCTATTTATTTTCTGTTTTGTTTTTATTAAATATGCAACTAGTTCCTAAATTAGTTTTAATAATTAACCCACTGCCACATTTAATTTTTACAGCTAAATAAAATAGTTTAATATTTTATTGTTTATAAAAAGAATTCAAATAATTGTTTAGCTGTTGTTTTAACTATTTTGGTGCATCTAAACACTTTACAAAATTGTGGTTTCAACATGACAAATACCCAGAGAATATTTGCCACACTTGGAACATTTTTGTTTCATGTTTGACAAATTTAAATTTTGACTTTAATTTGAATTTGAATTTGAACAGGATTTGTATCAATGGGAGATTAACGACGGGTAATCGTGGTGACGTGGCATCATTAGCAGCGGTTTACTGTAGCGTGATTACCCGGGCGTCACACTAGCAACCGGCAGTCGGAGGAGGGTGGTGGCGTAGCCAGCGCGAGGCGGCCTGCGGGCAGCGGACATGCGCGGTGGAAGAGGGGGCACTAGGAGCAACATGCTGCAGCAGTCGCTATGGGTGGATGCGGCTAGGCGGCGGCCGGGCCGGAGGCCGGAGGCGGGCGTGCGGCTAGGCGGCTGTGTGCGGGGCGGCGAGCAGTGGGGCTAGGGCGAGGCAGAGGCGGACGCTGCCGGCCAGAGATGAACGCGGCCTAGCGTGGGGAGCGCGGCATGGCTCGCGGATGGCGCGACCAGCGGCAGAGCTCCGGCGGGTGCGCATGGAGGGGAAGCGAGGCGCGGCCTTGGGCAACTAGAGGTCGACTACAGGCGAAGGCGGCTACGGACCGGGTGCGGCCATGACGCGGCGAACGCATCCGGTGCGCAGTGAGGACGGCGCTACGGCCATGGCGGGTGTCAGATGCGGCCTCTAGTAGGGCGATGTCTATGGAGGAGAATCGACAAGGGAGAAAAGGAGAGGATTCGACGCGGGGCTCGTGGGGCGTTTAGTAGCTCGAGGAGGTTGGGGATGCGCCGGAGAGGTGGAGGCGAACATCGGCGATACCTGAGGATGAAGATGATGGCAATCCGGCGCTGCAGAGGTTCTCGGCTTGAGAAGGAAGTTGCAGACGATGATGTGGTCAACGATGGAACCCATGGACGCATCCCTACGCTGCAGGGGTGATAGCGGGCACGAGAACGACGGAGCCATGGAAGTTGCAGTGCCCGTTTTCCATTTCTATTTTTATTTCTCTTTGCTTCTTATTTACTCACAGCTCTGCATTTTCTTTTCACACCACTTGAACTTTGTTAAAAGCCAAACTTTTCACAAAAATACCTTGATGTACTGTGGAGCTATCAACAAAGTTTCGTGTTATTTTGAAAAGTTTAAAACCATGTTTGAATTTAAATGGCCTAGTAAGATGATGTTGGTCCACTTCATAAATGACTAAAGATTAACTGGTGAGTCAAATAATGTTGGTTTAATCATCATAAATAGTTAGTGAATACTTTTAACCCAACGAACATTTTTTATTTACCTTTTTAAGAATTAATAATTTTACTTGTATTTTGAATTCAAATTTGAAATTGATTTGGAACAAAGTGATCATTAACAAGATAAATGTGATGACATGGCACCATTAGTGGGTGGTTACTGTAGCTTAACTACCGGGGTGTTACAACGTTGTACAGTTCCACCACATCTATAGTCAGATGAACTGAACAAAATAGCCCCTAAATACTACTACTACACAGGGGCTTTGTACTACTTCTGGCAGCCTCTCCTCTGCTGAGCGCACTCAGTAAGAGGCAGAGGAGGAGGAGCCTACCGACGAGCTGGACAACTGCAATACGGTGCCCGCCACTGCTGCACCTTCAGCGACGCTCACCTCGAACGCCCTCTGCCGCTCTAGACGACCCCTCTCGAAGCGGTGGTTGTCCTCGTATATCTACTGATTCCTCGCCTCTGAGGCATAATGTGTCGCGGCCACGGCGGCGGTAAGGCTCTGTGCATGCTCGACGAGGCGCTCCTCCTCCTCCCGCAGGAACTCGGTGTAGAGCGCAAGGTCCTTGACGCACATGCGGGCCTCCACCTTCGCCTCCCGCCTTCGGGCAGCGATGGCGGAGCGGGTGATGATCCCGGTGGAGCAGGTGATGACCCCGGCGATCGACGGTGGGCTGGCGGCCACGGCGGTCGACGATGGGGTGGAGGCCACGACCACCACCTCCCCCCTTCGGGCCGAGGTGGCGGAGCGGGTGATGGCCACGGTGGCCGGCAGTGGGTTGGCGTCCATGACGACCACCTCCCGCCTTCGGGCCGCGGCGGCGGAGCGGGCAATGGCCCTGGCTTTCGACGGTGGTGTGGTGACAACGGCGGCCGGCAACAGCTGTCGATGGGCAGTGGCAGCGAAGCATGTGGTGGGTGTTCCGCGCACACCCAACAGGGACGCCACACGCACTACACTACATCGAGGACTGCGCCACCGCTGTGGTGTAGCCTCCCAGCTGGAGCTATCCTCTGATGATGGCAGAGTGGACCGGTGCCATTGGCGATTGTGGGAGAAGCAGACAAGATAAGCTACATGGAGGGAGGGGGAAATGCGTGGTAGGACTGGCTGGCCATGAGGGTTTATATAGCAGGCCGGTAAGCATTGGGATTTCACCGAGTCGGGCGGGAAGCTTGTGCAGGAACCTGCGCAGTTCCACGAGAACATGCTCACCGACGATTCATTGGCGCCACTTCGAGCCACCGTTTGGCCAAAAGAACGCCCCCGCGCGTTGTGCAAACTTGCGCTGTAAGCCATCTGCGGCCCCGGGGTGACAAGACGTGCGAGAGGAGGATGAAAGACCACGTACAAATATGATTAATAAAAAACTTTTGCAATTTAATTACCTACTATACCCCCGTCCTTGTTTATAAGTAGGATTTAACTAATAAAATATGAATGCATGTCGCCAAAGATTATATAGTTGGATTCGTATTTGAATATAGTTTCCAATTATATAATTTACATAACATGCATTAATATTTTGTTGGTTAAATTTAAGGGCAAAGTATGGCACATAATATAAAGGGGACTATAGACCAAGACGGAGGTAGTAGCACACGGCCGCTCTCTACGTAGCGACACAACTGTCGGCTGGCTTGTAGGCGACCATTTCCCGCGTGTTCAACTGCTCTATGTGTGTGGTTGCTTGTGGTTGAGGCGGCCACGGCACACTGTGCTCACGTTCCGCCGCGTGCGCTCTGCTCTCGCATCCCTCCGAGCGCTCTGTCCTCGTCCCTCCATGCGCGCTGCTAGTGTTTGGGGCCAGTGCATGATCACGCATGTTCGTGTGCATGCGGTTACGCCGGGCGAGCGCGACGATGCAGTTACCCACTGCAAAACTGCCATGCGGACGCACCGAGAATCCAGGCTGCCCGGCCCCCATTTATTCCTGCAGTCATTTACCTTCATCTCTCGCGTCACACGACACAATAAGCACACCCATGATGACACATATAGAGAGGACATCTAGCGGTTCCAACGGCGCTCCTAGTGGCCGCCGACGACAACGGCGGACAGTTCACCACGCATCACGTGGTGGACACCCACGTGAGGGGGAAGGCCATGTCGGCGGTGTACATGAATGATCCGGTCTTGACGGAGAGCTCCATCCAAACTATGGAGCAGTTCCTTGCCGAGGACAAGTACCAAGTGGTCGGCCTCGACCTCGAGTACACCATCGGTCGTGCCGAGCATGATCAGAAGGTTGTCGTCGCCCAGTTGTGCGTGCGACACGACGTCCTCGTCTACCACTACCACCTAGCCACAAGGCCTTGCGAGTGTTTCTTCGGGTTTATCAACAACTCCGACTACAGTTTCTCTACGGAGGACACCACCAACGATCTAAAAGCGCTCAAGGTTTCGGGCTTGAAATGCCAGAATCTTGTCAACATCCAGGACCACTACAAGGTTTGGGGCAACGACAAGAACAAAAAGAACTCCCTGGTTGACCTCGCCTCGGTCATCATCGACCCCTACTACATGAAGATGAAGGTTGAGAGCGAGAAGGACAAGAACGCCTGTCACAATGTCTGGCATGAGAGACTGGATGAACAATACGTCACGTACACGGCCTCATGTCTACTACACAACTTGTTCTTGTAGACTCATGTTGGGCCTCCAAGCGCAGAGTTTTGTAGGACAGTAGCATTTTTCCCTCAAGTGGATGACCTAAGGTTTATCAATCCATGGGAGGTGTAGGATGAAGATGGCCTCTCTCAAACAACCCTGCAATCAAACAATAAAAAGTCTCTTGTGTCCCCAACACACCCAATATAATGGAAAATTGTATATGTGCAGTAGTTCGGTGAAGAGATGGTGATAAAAGTGTAATATGGATAGTAGATATTGATTTTTGTAATAGTAACAATAAAAGACAGCAAGGTAGCAAGTAACAAAAGTGAGCACAAACAGTATTGCAATGCTTGAAAATGAGGCCTAGGCTCCGTACTTTCGCTAGTGCAATCTCTCAACAATGCTAATATAAATGGATCATATAACCACCCCTCAAAGTGCGATGAAGAATCACTCCAAAGTTCCTATCTAGCGGAGAACATAAGACGGAATTGTTTGTCACTATTATTTCCGATCGATCTATCCAAGAGTTCGTACTAAAATAACACAAGGTATTATTTCTGATCGATCTATCAAGAGTTCATACTAAAATAACACAAGTTATTCTTTCTGATCGATCTATCAAGAGTTCGCACTAAAATAATCACTAAAACAAATTCATATTCATAATAGTCAATCCAACACAAAGAACTTCAAAGAGTGCCCCAAGATTTCTACCAGAGAAACAAAGACAAGAACATGCATCAACCCCTATGCATAGATTACCCCAATGTCACCTCGGGAATCCACGAGTTGAGTGCGAAAACATATATCAAGTGAATCAATACGATACCCCATTGTCACCATGAGTATTCAATTGCAAGACATATATCAAGTGTTCTCAAATCCATAAAAGTATTCAATCCGATAACAATGAAATCTCAAAGGGAAAAACTCAATTCATCACAACAAGATAGAGAGGGGAAAAACCATATGATCCGGCTATATTAACAAAGCCCGCGATACATCAAGATTGTGCATCTCAAGAACACGAGAGAGAGAGAGAGAGAGAGAGAGAGAGAGAGATTAAACACATAGCTACTGGTACAAACCCTCAGCCCCGAGGGTGGACTACTCACTCCTCACCATGGTGGCCGCCGGGATGATGAAGATGGCCACCAGTGCTGATTTACCCCTCTGGCGGGGTATCGGAAATGGAGATTGAATCTCGTGGACTACAGAGCCTTGCGACGGTGGAACTTCTGATCTAGGTTCACCCCGAGGGTTTTCAGAATATTTGGGAATTTATAGGGTAAAGATGGGGTGCGGGAGGCCACCTAGGTGGGCACAACCCACCGATGCTCTGGCCCATCCTGGGTGTTCTAGTCCATAAAAGCCTCCAAAAAGTTTCACGGTGTTTGGACTCTGTTTGATATTGATTTCCTGTGATGTAAAAAACAAGCAAAAAGCAACAACTGGCGCTGGGCACTGGGTCAATAGGTTAGTCCCAAAAAATGATATAAAGTTGCTATAAAATGATTGTAAAACATCCAAGAATGATAATAAAAACAACATGAATACTTCATAAATTATAGATACGTTGGAGACGTATCAGCATCCCCAAGCTTAATTCCTACTCGTCCTCGAGTAGGTAAACAATAAAAGAAATAAATTATGAAGTGTGAATGCTAGAAAAGTGCATAAGTTTGATTAATGATAATTTCAATCACTTTTTATGGCATCATAACAACAATTCTTTCCTATAAAACTTCTCATGTTAGAGCAGCAACCAATTCACATGTTAAGGTTCAAACAATGAATTCTCTTGAAACTCAACAACCTATGTTCTCAGTCACCAAGCAATTGTAATTCAACTTATTCAACAGAGTTTAAGTAAGAGCTTCACATGATCAACCATCATATAATCTTCTATGATTGCTAACACTCCCTTCATACACATGAGAAAAACGTTTCAACAGGGCACATAGAAAGATTGGGGCTTGTAGTTTCGTCTCCCAACGCATTCACCTTTGGGTGATGTCAACAATAATAACTCATGCTACCCATATTCAGCTCGACATATGTGCCTAGTTCTTTCCACCACATGTAAAAATAGAGGGAAAAAACTTTGACTCTTTGCATAAAAGTAAATACTGAAAAGTAAAAGATAGGCCCTTCATAGAGGGAAGCAAAGGTTTCCATGGGCTGATAAACCACAAGTATAGGGGATCGCAACAATTTTCGAGGGTGGAGTATTCAACCCAAATTTATTGATTCGACACAAAGGGAGCCAAAGAATATTCTCAAGTATTAGCAGTTGAGTTGTCAATTCAACCACACCTGGAAGACTTAATATCTACAGCAAAGTATTTAGTAGAAAAATAGTATGAAAATAACGGTAACAGTGGCAAAAGTAACAGTAGCAGTTTTTGGAGCAATTGTAACAGTGGTAACGGAAAAGTAACTAAGCAAAGATCAATATGTGAAAAGCTCGTAGGCAATGGATCAATGTAACACCCCAAAAATTTAATCTTGTTTTATTAATTAGAATTTTGTCAGAAAGATTTATTTTCTATTTTCTGGCTTTTCTATTAATTTCAGAGCTACTTCTTTTCTCTGGAATTTAATTTTTTTTTTTCCTTTTATCTGAAACTTTTGGATAATATTGAGGGGCTTGAATGCTTTCTTAAAACATTTGATTTTGTGGGTATGCAAGTGGAAGCATTTTTATAATACTTTTGCCAAGCATCAATTCTTTTAAAATGGCTTTTCCATTCTTCTTTTATCTGAAACTTTTGGATAATATTGAGGGGCTTGAATGCTTTCTTAAAACATTTGATTTTGTGGGTATGCAAGTGGAAGCATTTTTATAATACTTTTGCCAAGCATCAATTCTTTTAAAATGGCTTTTCCATTCTTTCAAGGGCTCCCATTGCACTGCAACCTATTTAAATATTTCTTTAAAAATTCCACCAAAATTTGGAGATGACAGTAGATGCATATAACTCATTTTTATGCAAAAATCCAGCTTTGTGTTTTATGAATTTTGAGCAAAACATCCTCTTTTTCATTCTGGTCCAGTTTGGTATTTTGCACTGCAACCCTATTTTAAATCCCTCTAGTGATCTTGGGATCTTTCCTGCTATTAGTACTTGCTACCAAACCCTTAAGTCCAGGATATTGGACCCATTTGAATAATTTTGGTCCATGCAATAATAGCCTACATTTTCTGTCCAGATTTGGTTTTCTGAAAAACTTGCACTAACAAGTTTCTGTTTTTCTCAAACTAACCATTCCATTCTCTTGTGCATCTAGAGAGACCATGATCTGGAAAGTTTGGTGGCCAGAAAACATCCCTAGATGCCCATGGCATTCTGTCGAGCACCTTGTGCGCCGAGACAGAATTGGCATAGTTTTTAGTTTGCATTGGGAATCTTGTTGTTTTGCTAAACCAGCTTGTCCACTAAGCCTCCCCCTAACCCCCACTCTGTCCTGTTAACTTTGGTAGACAGCCTAGCTCTTTTGGACCACCTGGCATTTTGTCGAACTCTTGCCGAGCGTGCACAGAGCGCGAGCAGCGCGCACGTTTTGCACGCGCACGCGCACCCGAGCCGCCGCACCGCACAGCCGCGCTCTGGCCTTTCCCCGCTCGAGTAGCCGCGCCCCGCAGCCGCCGCCCGCCCGTGACGCTAGCGCCGTGCCCCCTGGCCGCGCCGCAGAGCCGCCGCCGCTAGCAGCCGTGGCCACCGACGATGCCCGTGAGCGTCCTCGCCGTGGACGGCGCCGCCCAAGCCACCGCAGGCCGCCACCTCACCCTCAGGGCAGCGCGAGCTTATCCGCAACGCCGTCCCCTAGTGCCGACCACCCTGACGCCCTGCCATCGCCGGAAAACGACGCGCCGGCGATCTTATCCTCGGCCATGGCGTGAACCGACGTCGCCTGCCTATATAAGGCACCCCCGAGCTCGTCCGAGACCCCAAGCAACCTCCAGTCCACCGTATCTAGCTCCCCTCGTAGTGGTTCGACCGGAAGAAGTCATCTTCTCCATCTCCGGCAACCACGGCCGCCGACATGCGCCGGCACCATTCGCCGTGACCAGGCCCTCCCCCACCCATCCAGTGCCGCCTTTGGTTTCCCCTTGACACCACGAAGCTTTCCAACCACTCAACCAAGCTCCAGCACCGCCGTAGCCTTTTTCCCCTTTTCTCCCGAAGCTGTCGCCGCCGCGAAGCTCGTCGCCGGTGATCCTCAGCACCACCTCGGCCGTTTCGACCACCGAAAGGTTCGCCGTGGACCCTCGGACCTTTTCCGCCCCTCCGTTCCCCGCATGGAGCCGCCGTTCGCCGCCGGCAATCGCCGGAGCTCCGTCCAGTGCGGGCGAAGAAGGGAGGAGGGAGAAGGACCAGCCAAACCCGACAGGTGGGACCGCGGGGCCCCCTGTCAGTGACCCCGAGCCGGCCCTCGCTGGCTTAAGTGAAAGCGCCCCCACCGAGTACGTTTTCTCTGTTTGAAAGCGCATTTCATTCAAAACCGTTTCCTTTTCTGTTTTAATTTAAAACAGAAGTTTGACCCAACTTTGACTGAGCATAACTTTTTAAGTATAGGTCCAAATGAATTGATTCTTTTTCCTACCTCTTTCTAAAATCATCTAGTTTATTTTAAAATTTAATTAAAATTTTTATAAGCAACTTTTCTATACTGTTTTTAGTATATGTATTAATTTGAATTTATTTAAAAATAGGAATATGGAGAAGAAAACTTTCATGAGTGCCCTCACGTCTCTGCACCTTGAAGGCAAGTATCTTGAATTCCATTATGACATAAGTTGTGTGTTGTTTGCTAGAACATATGAACTCCATCAATATGCTAAAATGGAGTAGCGTTATTTCATGCGGAGGTCATACTCTTGCATATCAACATATGGTGAAAATATTTTCTGTTATATGTGTGATATTGGTGACAGTAGCCACTTCTCATGCCACATATGCCTGGTGATAGTTCGGATGGAGTCCGAAGGAAGGTTGTGTTTCGGTGAACACACCCACGTGACTGACATCTCGTTATGGCGAGGATGTGCAGTGAGGCATGTTGGAGCATGAGGGGTGGTGACCCTGTCAGGAAAACTGTGGAAAGTATCTGTTGTGCTAACCATGCAGGGAACACATAAGCCTCCCGAGTCGACCATAGATCGAGTCTTGTTCCAGTAACCCCCATGCTTGTTTTCGTACTACCACTTGTCCCTACCGCGGGCAGGGTACGGTTCAGTAAGTTGTCAACCCCTTTCCTGGCACACACCGTACAGAGAGGCCATGGTGGAAGATACCGGGTGCATCCGGTAGGCATGCCACATGGTCCGGGGGCATGGGTGTTTTCGGTTGGGGCCGAGAGGGGGGCACCCCTTAGTAGCGCGCGATATAAATTTGATCCCATGCCAATCGAGGTTGTAGCCTCCCCACTTAGAGTTTTGCTTAACAAGTGTCGTGGGTGATTCCAGGCACCAGTAAGTTAAGCTGGTGTGTGCTGGTTGGGTGTGTTTTCAATTCAAAGACCGTTAGCGGAATTAGTCCCGGTGGACTAAAGGAATCCGTTACTCGTGGGTAAAGAGTACACCCTCTGCAGAGTTTATATCTATTCGAATAGCCGTATCCGCGGTTAAGGATTTCAGTCTGGGATGGGTCAAGTGTCGGTCTTAGCGTCGGTCTTCGGAGGAAAACTTCTAAACCAAAATATTGATCATGACGTACGACGAATGATGATTGTGATTATTATTATTGTGGACTAACCATTTATATTGTGGTTGAAATTGTTGAATGTCCTTGGGATGGTTCTACCTCCTGGATATTCCCTGTGATTATTCTCATATAAGCCCTTTATGTGGTGTCGCTCAGACGCCCGACTGCGGCATGCTTGTTATTTATTTTTCTTATAAGCCCTTTATGTGGCGTCGCTCAGACACCCGACTGTGGCATGTTGATTATTTATTTTCCTTATAAGCCCCTTTAGGTGGCGTCGCTCCGACGCCCGACTGTGGCACGCATGTGATTTAATTTCCTTATAAGCCCTTTCTGTGGCGTCGCTCAGACACCCGACTGAGGCATGTTTTATAGTACTATCCTTTCGAGGCGTCGCTTCAGACACCCGATCGGTTTATTTTATCTTCATTCCCTGATTGCTTATTCCTGTTTAATACAACTGACCTGCTCATGTGCATCATGAATTTTATTTTGGGACTGACTAAGTGATCGTGGATTATTTCAGTGCATGATTATCACCTGCTATGTTATACCTGTTTTCCTAATGTTTGCGAGTACATTCAAAGTACTCACTGGCTTGTCCCTGGCTATTGTCTTGGCCAGATCTCTTGCTTGGAGAGGAGCACACGACGACAGCCCCGGAACCTAGGCAATGGAGATAGCAGACGCGCGAAGATAGGAGTTATCCAGGTCAGCTGTTCCTGTGGGAAGTGGAGTCCCATAGACGCTGATGATCCGCAAACCGCTTCCGCCGTCAACCATTAGAGACCTTTTGTTGTACTCATGGACCAGAATGGTCTTGTACTACATATTTTATATTTTGCTTGGAATATCTGTATCAAGATTGTGTCTCATCAGCTAACAGTAATCCTGGGGCTGGTGAGCACAAGGACCATTGACTGGGAAATTTATATCCTGGAAAACCGGTCCTGACAACCTTGGTATCAGAGCCAGGCTGACCATTGGCTAATCCTATCTTGGCCGGGTCGATGAACCTAGGTTAACCCACCCACCAGACCTTAACCTCACCGCAACCAAGCCTATCCTACCCGATAGCCCACACTGTGACCCCGACAGCTTTTGGCAGTCGGTGCCCAACCTATCAGACTAGCCCAGTAAGCTACACACCCGTGATCGACACCTGAGTTGCCCCACTCGCAAGTGTGCGAAGGAAGACTCCTTTTTCTTTATATATAGGGAGCGTTTGCCCCAACCGACAACCACAGTAATACATCGCATTTTGCGATATATATATCTGTGACAATGACCCCGACCACCAGAGAACAGAACCGGCAATTAATATTGCCACCACAACACGACATGTCATCCTGCCCAGATGCTATACATAAGGCCACTCCGTGACCTTACCAAGCATCCCTCGCCATGTGCACTGCCTTCACAGCCAATTATTTCTCAGGTCGCACCTTGGGATTCATATAAAGACCCCAGATGCAACCCAGGGGGATTTTTGTGAGATTTTGACCACAGTACCATGGGTTTTCTCCAGCCATCCTGGTACAACCTGTTCAAATTGAGGGTCACTCTCATATTATACAGCCAGGCACACCCCGCAGGTAGACCCAAACCAAGACCCTACGGAAGTTCCCTTCATCGGGAAAATCCATGCCCACTCCAGTAATGACCATAAAGATCGCTGCTTATGGAGCGGTTACCCATCTTCAATTCATGGTACCCTATGCTAGTGAACGTGGCTATTATTATCTTCCCCGAATAGTGCAGCAGCCAGAGAAGCCGCATCCTTTCCCTACACCTGAGAAGAGAAAGGTCCGATGCTAAATAAGCTGGTGCACAATCTCATCGCTCGAGAGCGCTTGACCCAGCAGGTGATGGATTTTCTCCAGACCCTTGCTGTGTAAAACCCTAGTCGCTATTAGTAGACCCCCTGAGGCCAGACTAAGAGAGACGCATTTTGTGAGTCCCCCATCCACTCCCAGTAGGCGAAGGATATATCGCACTGCAGGGAATAATTCCTCGTGAAATATAGCTTATTACCTGAACCGTCAGCACCGTGGTTATATCAGTTTGTGTAGAAATTTACTGCTTGTTGTGATAACTGTGTTGTGCTTTAAAACTTTCTGTATTAGTATATTGCATTGGTTGAAGTTGTTTCTTGTGATTACAAAAAATTGATTGTTTTTTTATTATAGCAAATTTCCTAGTAAGGTTTTTCTTAAAAGACCACTGCCATGAAAAATGTTTTCCTTAATAAAAAAAAATTTGTTTTGCATGCCCTCTCGTTATATAACTCACAGACCACGTGCACGTAATGCAAGACCCCGCGCGCTTTTATCACCTAATCAATTATCTCCCTAGTATACCACAGCTGCACATTAGTCAGCAATTTTTACTGTAACCCCGTCCTATCATGCGTGTGGTGTATCTGTTTTCATGTGACGGTTGCCGCGTGATGCGAGCAATCTTTTTTTTACAAAATACGTTCTTAGCAAATCTCGAGGACGAGATTTTTCTTAAGGGGGGTAGTGTTGTAACACCCCAAAAAATTAATCTTGTTTTATTAATTAGAATTTTGTCAGAAAGATTTATTTTCTATTTTCTGGCTTTTCTATTAATTTCAGAGCTACTTCTTTTCTCTGGAATTTAATTTTTTTTTCCTTTTATCTGAAACTTTTGGATAATATTGAGGGGCTTGAATGCTTTCTTAAAACATTTGATTTTGTGGGTATGCAAGTGGAAGCATTTTTATAATACTTTTGCCAAGCATCAATTCTTTTAAAATGGCTTTTCCATTCTTCTTTTATCTGAAACTTTTGGATAATATTGAGGGCCTTGAATGCTTTCTTAAAACATTTGATTTTGTGGGTATGCAAGTGGAAGCATTTTTATAATACTTTTGCCAAGCATCAATTCTTTTAAAATGGCTTTTCCATTCTTTCAAGGGCTCCCATTGCACTGCAACCTATTTAAATATTTCTTTAAAAATTCCACCAAAATTTGGAGATGACAGTAGATGCATATAACTCATTTTTATGCAAAAATCCAGCTTTGTGTTTTATGAATTTTGAGCAAAACATCCTCTTTTTCATTCTGGTCCAGTTTGGTATTTTGCACTGCAACCCTATTTTAAATCCCTCTAGTGATCTTGGGATCTTTCCTGCTATTAGAACTTGCTACCAAACCCTTAAGTCCAGGATATTGGACCCATTTGAATAATTTTGGTCCATGCAATAATAGCCTACATTTTCTGTCCAGATTTGGTTTTCTCAAAAACTTGCACTAACAAGTTTCTGTTTTTCTCAAACTAACCATTCCATTCTCTTGTGCATCTAGAGAGACCATGATCTGGAAAGTTTGGTGGCCAGAAAACATCCCTAGATGCCCATGGCATTCTGTCGAGCACCTTGTGCGCCGGGACAGAATTGGCATAGTTTTTAGTTTGCATTGGGAATCTTGTTGTTTTGCTAAACCAGCTTGTCCACTAAGCCTCCCCCTAACCCCCACTCTATCCTGTTAACTTTGGTAGACAGCCTAGCTCTTTTGGACCACCTGGCATTTTGTCGAACTCTTGCCGAGCGTGCACAGAGCGCGAGCAGCGCGCACGTTTTGCACGCGCACGCGCACCCGAGCCGCCGCACCGCACAGCCGCGCTCTGGCCTTTCCCCGCTCGAGTAGCCGTGCCCCGCAGCCGCCGCCCGCCCGTGACGCTAGCGCCGTGCCCCCTGGCCGCGCCGCAGAGCCGCCGCCGCTAGCAGCCGTGGCCACCGACGATGCCCGTGAGCGTCCTCGCCGTGGACGGCGCCGCCCAAGCCACCGCAGGCCGCCACCTCACCCTCAGGGCAGCGCGAGCTTATCCGCAACGCCGTCCCCTAGTGCCGACCACCCTGACGCCCTGCCATCGCCGGAAAACGACGCGCCGGCGATCTTATCCTCGGCCATGGCGTGAACCGACGTCGCCCGCCTATATAAGGCACCCCCGAGCTCGTCCGAGACCCCAAGCAACCTCCAGTCCACCGTATCTAGCTCCCCTCGTAGTGGTTCGACCGGAAGAAGTCATCTTCTCCATCTCCGGCAACCACGGCCGCCGACATGCGCCGGCACCATTCGCCGTGACCAGGCCCTCCCCCACCCATCCAGTGCCGCCTTTGGTTTCCCCTTGACACCACGAAGCTTTCCAACCACTCAACCAAGCTCCAGCACCGCCGTAGCCTTTTTCCCCTTTTCTCCCGAAGCTGTCGCCGCCGCGAAGCTCGTCGCCGGCGATCCTCAGCACCACCTCGGCCGTTTCGACCACCGAAAGGTTCGCCGTGGACCCTCGGACCCTTTCCGCCCCTCCGTTCCCCGCATGGAGCCGCCGTTCGCCGCCGGCAATCGCCGGAGCTCCGTCCAGTGCGGGCGAAGAAGGGAGGAGGGAGAAGGACCAGCCAAACCCGACAGGTGGGACCGCGGGGCCCCCTGTCAGTGACCCCGAGCCGGCCCTCGCTGGCTTAAGTGAAAGCGCCCCCACCGAGTACGTTTTCTCTGTTTGAAAGCGCATTTCATTCAAAACCGTTTCCTTTTCTGTTTTAATTTAAAACAGAAGTTTGACCCAACTTTGACTGAGCATAACTTTTTAAGTATAGGTCCAAATGAATTGATTCTTTTTCCTACCTCTTTCTAAAATCATCTAGTTTATTTTAAAATTTAATTAAAATTTTTATAAGCAACTTTTCTGTACTGTTTTTAGTATATGTATTAATTTGAATTTATTTAAAAATAGGAATATGGAGAAGAAAACTTTCATGAGTGCCCTCACCTCTCTGCACCTTGAAGGCAAGCATCTTGAATTCCATTATGACATAAGTTGTGTGTTGTTTGCTAGAACATATGAACTCCATCAATATGCTAAAATGGAGTAGCGTTATTTCATGTGGAGGTCATACTCTTGCATATCAACATATGGTGAAAATATTTTCTGTTATATGTGTGATATTGGTGACAGTAGCCACTTCTCATGCCACATATGCCTGGTGATAGTTCGGATGGAGTCCGAAGGAAGGTTGTGTTCCGGTGAACACACCCACGTGACTGACATCTCGTTATGGCGAGGATGTGCAGTGAGGCATGTTGGAGCATGAGGGGTGGTGACCCTGTCAGAAAAGCTATGGAAAGTATCTGTTGTGCTAACCATGCAGGGAACACATAAGCCTCCCGAGTCGACCATAGATCGAGTCTTGTTCCAGTAACCCCCATGCTTGTTTTCGTACTACCACTTGTCCCTGCCGCGGGCAGGGTACGGTTCAGTAAGTTGTCAACCCCTTTCCTGGCACACACCGTACAGAGAGGCCATGGTGGAAGATACCGGGTGCATCCGGTAGGCATGCCACATGGTCCGGGGGCATGGGTGTTTCCGGTTGGGGCCGAGAGGGGGGCACCCCTTAGTAGCGCGCGGTATAAATTTGATCCCATGCCAATCGAGGTTGTAGCCTCCCCACTTAGAGTTTTGCTTAACAAGTGTCGTGGGTGATTCCAGGCACCGGTAAGTTAAGCTGGTGTGTGCTGGTTGGGTGTGTTTTCAATTCAAAGACCGTAAGCGGAATTAGTCCCGGTGGACTAAAGGAATCCGTTACTCGTGGGTAAAGAGTACACCCTCTGCAGAGTTTACATCTATTCGAATAGCCGTATCCGCGGTTAAGGATTTCAGTCTGGGATGGGTCAAGTGTCGGTCTTAGCGTCGGTCTTCGGAGGAAAACTTCTAAACCAAAATATTGATCATGACGTACGACGAATGATGATTGTGATTATTATTATTGTGGACTAACCATTTATATTGTGGTTGAAATTGTTGAATGTCCTTGGGATGGTTCTACCTCCTGGATATTCCCTGTGATTATTCTCATATAAGCCCTTTATGTGGTGTCGCTCAGACGCCCGACTGCGGCATGCTTGTTATTTATTTTTCTTATAAGCCCTTTATGTGGCGTCGCTCAGACACCCGACTGTGGCATGTTGATTATTTATTTTCCTTATAAGCCCCTTTAGGTGGCGTCGCTCCGACGCCCGACTGTGGCACGCATGTGATTTAATTTCCTTATAAGCCCTTTCTGTGGCGTCGCTCAGACACCCGACTGAGGCATGTTTTATAGTACTATCCTTTCGAGGCGTCGCTTCAGACACCCGATCGGTTTATTTTATCTTCATTCCCTGATTGCTTATTCCTGTTTAATACAACTGACCTGCTCATGTGCATCATGAATTTTATTTTGGGACTGACTAAGTGATCGTGGATTATTTCAGTGCATGATTATCACCTGCTATGTTATACCTGTTTTCCTAATGTTTGCGAGTACATTCAAAGTACTCACTGGCTTGTCCCTGGCTATTGTCTTGGCCAGATCTCTTGCTTGGAGAGGAGCACACGACGACAGCCCCGAAACCTAGGCAATGGAGATAGCAGACGCGCGAAGATAGGAGTTATCCAGGTCAGCTGTTCCTGTGGGAAGTGGAGTCCCATAGACGCTGATGATCCGCAAACCGCTTCCGCCGTCAACCATTAGAGACCTTTTGTTGTACTCATGGACCAGAATGGTCTTGTACTACATATTTTATATTTTGCTTGGAATATCTGTATCAAGATTGTGTCTCATCAGCTAACAGTAATCCTGGGGCTGGTGAGCACAAGGACCATTGACTGGGAAATTTATATCCTGGAAAACCGGTCCTGACAATCAATGATGGATAAGTATGTCGGATGCGATTCCTCATGCAATAGTTATAACATAGGGTGACACAGAAGTAGCTCCAGTTCATCAATGTAATGAAGGTCTGTATTCCGAATATAGTCATACGTGCTTATGGAGAAGAACTTGCATGACATCTTTTGTCCTAGCCTCCCATGGCAGCGGGGTCCTATTGGAAACTAAGTGATATTAAGGCCTCCTTTTAATAGAGTACCAGACCAAGGCATTAACACTTAGTGAATATATGAACTCCTCAAACTACGGTCATCACCGGGAGTGGTCCCGATTATTTTCACTTTGGGGTTGCCGGATCAGAACACATAGTAGGTGACTACTGACTTGCAAGATAGGATCAAGAACTCACATATATTCATGAAAACATAATAGGTTCAGATCTGAAATCATGGCACTCGGGCCCTAGTGACAAGCATTAAGTGGCAAAGTCATAGCAACATCAATCTTAGAACATAGTGGATACTAGGGATCAAACCCTAACAAAACTAACTCAATTACATGATAAATCTCATCCAACCCATCACCGTCCAGCAAGCCTATGATGGGATTACTCACGCACAACGGTGGGCATCATGAAATTGGTGATGGAGGATGGTTGATGATGACGATGGCGATGGATTGCCCTCTCCGGAGCCCCGAACGGACTCCAGATCAGCCCTCCCGAAAAAGATTAGGGTTAGGCGACGGCTCCGTATCGTAAAACGCGATGAATCCTTCTCTCTGATTTTTTTCTCCCCGAACATGAATATATAGAGTTGGAATTGAGGTTGGTGGAGCTCCAGGGGGCACATGAGGCAGGGGGCGCGCCCAGGGGGACAGGGCGCGCCCCTACCCTCGTGGCCAGGGTGTGGGCCCCCTTCGGTTGATTCTTTCGTCAGTATTTTTTATTAATTCAAAAAAGTGGCTCAGTGAAGTTTCAGGTCATTCCGAGAACTTTTATTTCTGCACAAAAATAACACCATGGCAATTCTGCTGAAAACATCATCAGTCCGGATTAGTTCCATTCAAATCATGCAAGTTAGAGTCCAAAACAAGGGCAAAAGTGTTTGGAAAAGTAGATACGCTGGAGACGTATCAACTCCCGAAGCTTAAACTTTTGCTTGTCCCCAAGCAATTCAGTTGACAAACTGAAAGTGATAAAGAAAAACTTTTACAAACTTTGTTTGCTCTTGTTGTTGCAAATATGTAAAGCTAGCATTGAAGTTTTCAGCAAAGATTATGAACTAACCATATTTAAAATAACATTTAGGTCTCATGCTTAGTAATATCAATGGCATAATCAACTAGTGAGCAATAATAATAAATCTCGGATGACAACACTTTCTCAAAACAATCATAACATGATATAACATGGTGGTATCTCGCTAGCCCTTTCTGAGACCACAAAACATAAATGCAGAGCACCCCTGAAGATCAAGGACTGACTAGACATTGTAATTCATGGTAAAAGAGATCCAGTCACAGTCATACTTAATGTAAATTAATAGCAATGCATGCAAATGACAGCGATGCTCTCCAACTGGTGCTTTTTAATAAGAGGATGATGACTCAACATAAAAGTAAATAGATAGGCCGTCCGCAAAGGGAAGCAGATATTTGCAGAGGTGCCAGAGCTCGAGTTTTGAAACAGAGGAAAATAATATTTTGAGTGGCATACTTTCATTGTCAACATAACAACCAAGAGTTCTCAATATCTTCCATGCTACACACATTATAGGCGGTTCTCAAACTGAATGGTAAAGTTTTGCTCCCCCTCCACCATCAAACACACTCCACGACTTATCCGAAACAACGGGTACCGTCCATACCAATAACAGTCCAGGGGGAGATTGTTTATTTATATTTTGATTTAAGCATGGGACTGGGCATCCCGATTACCAGCCATTTTCTCGTGAATGATGAGCGGAGTCCACTCATCGTGAGAATAACCCACCTAGCATGGAAGATATAGAAAGCCCTAGTTGATACATGAGCTATTCGAGCATACAAAACAGAATTTCATTTGAAGGTTTAGAGTTTGACACATACAAATTTACTTGGAACGGCAGGTAAATACCGCATATAGGAAGGTATGATGGACTCATATGGAATAACTTTGGGGTTTATGGAAGTGGATGCACAAGCAGTATTCCCGCTTAGTACAAGTGAAGGCTAGAAAGAGATTGGGAAGCGACCAACTAGAGAGCGATAACAGTCATGCACATGCATTAAGAATAATCAACAATTAGTGCAAGCATGAGTAGGATATAAATCACCATGAACATAAATATCATGGAGGCTATGTTGATTTTGTTTCAACTACATGCGTGAAGATGTGCCAAGTCAAGCCACTCGAATCGTTCAAAGGAGGATACCACCCTATCATACGACATCACAACCATTTTAATAGCATGTTGGCACGCAAGGTAAACTATTATAAGCTCCTAGCTAATTAAGCATGGCATGAGCAACTATAATCTCTAATTGTCATTGCAGACATGTTTCATTCATAATAGGCTGAATCAGGAATGATGAACTAATCATATTTACGAAAACAAGATAGGTCGAGTTCATACTAGCTTCTCTCATCCCAATCAGTCCATCATATATCGTCATTATTGCCTTCCACTCGCATGACCGAACGGTGTGTATAATAATAATAGTGCACGTGCATTGTACTAAGCTAGAATCTGCAAGCATTTAATACAAGGGAGAAGACATGGTAATATGGGCTCTTGGTTAAATCAACAATAATGCATATGAGAGCCACTCAACATTTTCATTATGGTCTTCTCCTCTAGACCCCCAAAGAAAAGAAAAGAAATAAAACTATTTACACCGGAAAGCTCCCAACAAGCAAAAGAAGAACGAGAAATCTTTTTGGGTTTTCTTTTAGTTACTACTACTACAGGCATGGAAAGTAAACTAGTTAAAAGCTACAACTATTTTTTTTGGGTTTTTTTCTTAAGGTTTTTCAAACACACAAGAAGAAGGTTTAGAAAAGAAAATAAACTAACATGGATAGTACAATGAAAAAGTATGAGCACCGACAACTAGAATGAGTGTGTGAACATGAATGTAATGTTGGTGAGAAATACGTACTCCCCCAAGCTTAGGCTTTTGACCTAAGTTAGTCTATGGCCATTGCTGGCCTGGCGGATATCCAAAGTTGTAGTTGGGGTTGTACTGAGATGCATCAGCTATTGCGTGATAAGCTGCAGCTTGGAGACAAGCCGCCTCCGTCCTCCTTTCATACTCGTTCGCCTCCTCCCTGGTTATAACATATCTCTTTTTTGCCTGAAAGTAAAAGAAGGTAGGAGCAGGGAGAGCAACATGGATAGTGCGACGTCTGTCAAAGATTAGTCGATACTGGAGGAACTATTCATTCCTCTCAACAAGCTGATGGCGAACCATAGCATTATAATCTAGATAAGCAGGAGGTAACTCTATATCATTTCCACGTATGGGTACACTAAGATAATTAGCTACACGAGTTACATAAATTCCACCAAACAAATCTCCACTTATACTGTTAAGATGCAACCTTCATGTAACAATGGCCCCCAAGTTATATTGTTTATCACCTAATACTGCACTCTTGAGGACACTAAGATCTGCACCGCACATGTGACAAGCCTCATCATTACCGTTAATGCATCTACCTATAAACAGAGCAAAATAATGTATGGAAGGAAAATGAATGCTCCCTATGGTAGCTTGTGTGATTTCTCTATATTCCCCCACAATGATATTAGCTAGAAAGTCTTTATATTCAGATTTGCGAGGTTCACTAACATTGCCCCACTGCGGGAGTTTACAAGCGATATTAAAATCTTCTAGGTCCATGGTATATGATTTATCATAAAGATCAAATAAAACAGTGTGAGAATTTCGCGAAGATGTAAATTTAAACCTTCTCACAAAGGAATCAGTTAGGTAGTGATACTGTGGGCACTTATCTGACACGAAGTCCTCAGGATTAGCATTACACACATACATGTCAAATTCATCCTTGATGCCTGCCTGGACCATAAACTCCTCTGACGGCCATTCACAAGGCCGCACTTGAGCTTCCCTTGGTGGTTCATCCTCTGGTTCGCGTATCGCGAGCCTTGGTCCTTGCTTCCTTGAGGAACCACCTTGGTATATTTTCCTATGCATTTTCTACTCTGATTTTTTTTTTTGAAATTTTAGTGACTCAAAAATAAAAGTGAACCAAACTCAACAAGATTGATAGCAACTACTCCGATAAGTGCCTAGGGGCCATATCATGCATTAAAGCTACTTTGGACCATATAAATTTGACATGCAAGCTCAAGAACAAGGTCACCTTAGTAGAATTTTTTGCAATAAATAAAGCACTAGAACAAAAACTAATTGGACCATTGGAGGAGTTACATACCGAAGAACAATCCCCCAAAACAGTTTTGTGAATGAAGCTTTGAGCAAGGAGATTGAAAATGGCAGCAAAACAAGCTAGAACACGGGTTTGAGTTATGGGAGGATTTTTTCTGGAGGAAGATGAAGTGAGTGGGGGCTGGAATAAGTGGAGGTGGTCCACGTGGGGCCCATGAGGCAGGGGGCGCGCCCCGGGGGGGGGGGGTAGGCGTGCCCTGCACCCTTGTGGCCAAACAGTGAGTCCCCCTGGTGTGTTCTCAGTGCCATTAATTCTTAAATATTCTACAAAAAATCATATTCCATTTTCAGGACATTTGGAGAACTTTTATTTTCGGGGTATTTTTATTGCAAGGATAATTCAGAAAACAGACAGAAAAATACTATTTTTGCTTTATTTAATCTAAATAACAGAAAGTTAAAGGAGGGTACAGAGAGTTGTGCTTTCTAACTTCATCCATCTCATGCTCATCAAAAGGAATCCACTAACAAGGTTGATCAAGTCTTGTTAACACACTCTTTCCGAATAACATAAAACCGGAGAATTTTTGAATAACACTAGGTCACCTCAACGGGGATATGTATGTCCCCAACAATAAGAATATCATATTTCTTCTTGACAGTAGGGAGAGGGAATTCAAAACCTCCAATAGTGATCGTCGAAATTTTTCCAATAGAATTGATATTGTGGACTTGAGGTTGTTTCCTCAGAAAGTGTACCGTATGCTCATTACCATTAACATGAAAAGTGACATTGCCTTTGTTGCAATCAATAACAGCCCCTGCATTATTCAAAAAGGGTCTACCAAGGATAATCGACATACTATCGTCCTCGGGAATATCAAGAATAACAAAGTCCATCAAAATAGTAATGTTTGCAACCACAACAGGTACATCCTCACAAATACCGACAGGTATAGTAGTTGATTTATCGTCCATTTGCAAAGATATTTCAGTAGGTGTCAACTTATTCAAATCAAGTCTACGATATAAAGCAGTTTTAACATAGTTTCTTTTAATGGAGCATGGTATAGTTGGTACTCCAGGATCTCCTAGTTTCTTTGGTATTCCACCTTTAAAGGTATAATTGGCAAGCATGGTGGAAATTTGAACTTCCGGTATCCTTCTTTTATTTGTAACAATATCTTTCATATACTTAGCATAAGGATTTGTTTTAAGCATATCAGTCAAATGCATACACAAAAAGATAGGTCTAATCATTTCAGAAAAGCGCTCAAAATCCTCATCATCCTTTTTCTTGGATGGTTTAGGAGGAAAAGGCATGGGTTTCTGAGCCAATGGTTCTCTTTCTTTACCGTGCTTTGTAGCAACAAAGTCTCTCTTATCATAATGTTGATTCTTTGATTGTGGGTTATCAAGATCAACACCAGGTTCAATCTCTATATCATCGTTATTGCTAGGTTGAGTATCAATATGAACATCACCATTATCATTCTCACTAGGTTCATGTTCATTACCAGATTCTGTTTCAGCATCAGAAATAGAAATATCATTGGGATTCTTAGGTGTGTCAACAATAGGTTCACTAGAAGCATGCAAAGTCCTATCATTTTTATTTTTCTTCTTCTTAGAAGGACTAGGTGCATCAACATTAGCTCTATGAGAATCTTGCTCAACTCTCTTAGGGTGACCCTCAGGATATAAAGGTTCCTAAGTCATTCTACCCCCTCTAGTCATAACTCTAACATCATTATCATTTTTCTTATTATTTAATTCATTGAGCAAATCATTTTGTGCTTTAAGCACTTGTTCTACCTGAGTGGTAACCATAGAAGCATGTTTACTAATAAGTTTAAGGTCACCTTTAACTCTAGACATATAATCACTCAAGTTTTCAATCATATAAGCATTATGTTTCAATTGTCTACCAACATAAGCATTGAAGTTTTCTTGTTTAACAATAAAATTATCAAACTCATCCAAGCATTGGCAAGCAGACTTATTTCGAGGGATATCACCTTCATCAAATCTATAGAGAGAATTTACCTCTACTACCTGTGTCGGGTTATCAAGACCATGTACTTCTTCAATGTGTGGTAAATTCTTAACATCTTGAACTTTAATACCCTTTTCTTTCATAGATTTCTTTGCCTCTTGCATATCTTCAGGACTGAGAAATAGGATACCCCTTTTCTTCGGAGTTGGCTTAGGAGTTGGTTCAGGAAGTGTCCAATCATTATCATTACGCAATATATTATTCAATAGCAATTCAGCTTGCTCAACAGTTCTTTCCCTGAAAACACAGCCAGCACAACTATCCAGGTGGTCTCTGGAGGCATCAGTTAGTCCATTATAAAAGATATCAAGTATTTCATTTTTCTTGAGAGGATGATCAGGCAAAGAATTAAGTCATCGGAGAAGCCTCCCCCAAGCTTGTGGGATACTCTCTTCTTCAATTTGCACAAAATTATATATTTCCCTTAAGGCAGCTTGTTTCTTATGAGCGGGAAAATATTTATCAGAGAAGTAATAAATCATATCCTGGGGACTACGCACACAACCAGGAGCAAGAGAATTAAACCATGTTTTAGCATCACCCTTTAATGAGAACGGCAATAACTTAAGGATATAGTAGTAACGATTTTTTTTCCTCATGAGTGAATAGGGTGTCTATATGATTCTATTTAGTAAGATGTGCCACAACAGTTTCAGATTCATAGCCATAAAAAGGATCAGATTCAACCAAAGTAACTAACTCAGGATCGACAGACAAATCATAATCCTTATCAGAAATACAGATAGGTGAAGTAGCAAAAGGAGGGTCATATTTCATTCTAGCATTCAAAGACTTTTCTTTCAGCTTAGCTAACAGTTTCTTAAGATCATATCTATCTTTGCAAGCAAAAAGGTCTCTAGCAGTTTCTTCATCCATAGCATAACCCTCAGGCACATAAATCAATTATATCTAGGGGGAGAATCTTCATCATCACTTTCATGAATATTATCTGTTTCAATAATTTCATTCTCTCTAACCCTAGCAAGTTGTTCATCAAGAAATTCACCTAATGGCACAGTATTATCAAGCATAGAAGTAGTTTCATCATAAGCATCATGCATAGTAGAAGTGGCATCATCAATAACATCCGACATATCAGAATCAATAACAGGTGTAGGTGTCGCAAATTTACTCATAACAGAGGGTGAATCAAGTGCAGAGCTAGATGGCAGTTCCTTACCTCCCCTCGTAGTTGAGGGAAAAATATTGGTTCTTTCATCTTTCAAGTTCTTCATAGTGATCAAAAAATATAAATCCCAAGTGACTCAAAGAATATAGCTATGCTCCCCGGCAGCGGTGCCAGAAAATAGTCTTGATAACCCACAAGTATAGGGGATCGCAACAGTTTTCAATGGTAGAGTATTCAACCCAAATTTATTGATTCGACTCAAGGGGAGCCAAATAATATTCTCAAGTATTAGCAGTTGAGTTGTCAATTCAGCCACACCTGGAAGACTTAATATCTACAGCAAAGTAGTATGGAAATAACGGTAACGGTGGCAAAAGTAACAATAGCAGTTTTTGTAGCAATTATAACAGTGGTAACGGAAAAGTAACTAAGCAAAGATCAATGTGTGAAAAGCTCATAGGCAAGGGATCAATGATGGATAATTATGCCGGATGCGATTCGTCATGCAATAGTTATAACATAGGCTGACATAGAACTAGCTCCAGTTCATCAATGTAATGTAGGCATGTATTCCGAATATAGTCATACGTGCTTATGGAAAAGAACTTGCATGCCATCTTTTGTCCTACCCTCTCGTGGTAGCGGGGTCCTATATAAACTAAGGGATATTAAGGCCTCCTTTTAATAGAGTACAGGACCAAAGCATTAACACTTAGTGAATACATGAACTCCTCAAACTACGGTCATCATCGGGAGTGGTCCTGATTATTGTCACTTCAGGGTTGCCGGATCTTAACACATAGTAGGTGACTACTGACTTGCAAGATATTATCAAGAACTCACATATATTCATGAAAACATAATAGGTTTAGATTTTAAATCATGGCACTCGGGCCCTAGTGACAAGCATTAAGCTTGGCAAAGTCATGGAAACATCAATCTTATAACATAGTGGATACTAGGGATCAAACCCTAACAAAACTAACTCGATTACCTGATAAATCTCATCCAACCCGTTACTGTCCAGCAAGCCTACGATGGGATTACTCACGCACAACGGTGAGCATCATGAAATTGGTGATGGAGGATGGTTGATGATGACGATGGCGATGGATTCCCCTCTCCGGAGCCCTGAACGGACTCCAGATCAGCCCTCCCGAAGAAGATTAGGGTTAGGCGGTGGCTCCGTATCGTAAAACGCGATGAATCCTTCTCTCTGATTTTTTTCTCCCCGAACGTGAATATATAGAGTTGGAGTTGAGGTCGGTGGAGCTCCACGGGGCCCACGAGGCAGGGGGCGCCCCCCTCGTGGCCAGGGTGTGGGCCCCCTTCGATTGATTCTTTCGCCAGTATTTTTTATTAATTCCAAAAAGTGGCTCCGTGAAGTTTCAGGTCATTCCGAGAACTTTTATTTCTGCACAAAAATAACACCATGGCAATTCTGCTCATCGTCAGTCCGGGTTAGTTCCATTCAAATCATGCAAGTTAGAGTCCAAAACAAGGGCAAAAGTGTTTGGAAAAGTGGATACGTTGGAGACGTATCATGCGCTTATTTGTTTGTAAGCTCAACCCCTTACTGCAAAGGAACATCACATTATATTGCCCCTTATGATAGCAACCTTTATTATGCAGTCCGTCGCTTTTATTACTTTGCCATCACAAGTTCGTACAACGCTCAATTTTCCCTCACACTAAATGATCTAACACTTTTAGAAGCAATTTTTATTGCCTTTTTGTACCGATGATAACTTACTTGAAGGATCTTGCTCAATCCTTAGGTAGGTATGGTGGACTCTTGAACATAAGATTTGGTTTAAGGGTTTTTAGATGAACAAGTAGTATCTCTACTTGGTGCAGAATTTTTGGCTAGCAAAGATAGGGGGCAAGCACCACATGTTGAAGGATCTACGACAATATAACTTATATGTGAATATGAACAAACATAAACCATTATGTTGTCTTCCTTGTCCAACGTCAACAATTTTGGCTTATAATATTTTGATGGGGGCTCACAATCACAAAAGATTTCCAAGATAGTGTATTTGCATGTCAAATTCTCTTCCTCATACTAATTATTCATGAGTTGCTTGTATGGCCAATATTGTGATTGTCAAGCCTCAAAATATTTCACTTTGTAAACCCAATGTGAAGCTACCACTAGGCATGGTATGATTTCAACTTCATGACATTCAATTTATTTAAGAATTTAGTCATAGGATATCAGTGAAGCACAAGAGTAAATGACAAGCTACTCCAAAAAGATATAAATGAAGATCATGAGCATATTATTTCTTTCTCTAAAATTAATGTAGGTGAATCAAGAGATAATTTTTTTCAAAAATACTAAAGCACGCCATGCTCAAAAAGATATAAGTGAAGCACTAGAGCAACGACACCAGAAAAAAGCTTCATTGACGGGATGTGAATGCCGCTAACCTAGCCTCCCTGGCAACTATTTAAGGGATCTATTTTATTTAAAAACTTTCAGATCTAAGTATTTTATCAAAATAGCAAGCAAACAAAATAAAATGACATTTCATGTGAAGAAGCAAAAACTTAAGATCAACCGATACTAACCGATAATTGTTGATGAAGAAAGGTGGGATTCCTATCGGGGAATCCCCAAGCTTAGATGCTTGCGACTTCTTGAAATATTATCTTGGGGTGCCTTGGGCATCCCCAATCTTGAGCTCTTATGTCTCCTTAATTCTTCTCATATCACAGTTTTCCTAAATCTCAAAAGCTTCATCCAGACAAAACTCAACAAGAACTCGCGAGATAAGTTAGTATAAACCAATGCAAAAACCTTATCATTCTCTACTGTAGCAAATCACTAAAATTATTATTCAACATTGCATACTAAATGCCTCTGCATATTTAATACTCATATCCTCAAATAGAATCATTAAACACGCAAACATATGCAAACAATGCAAACATAACAGCAATTTTTCAAAAACTGTACAGTCTATAAAGAATGCAAGAGGATCCATACTTCCCTAACTCGATTTTTTTGAAAATTTAATATGTTGTAGGAAATTTATCATAGCTTGCTATGCAAAAAGTTGCAACCTTTTATCACATTCTGACTTTTCTCGGGAATTTTTACAACAGCGACAAACTTTCTATTTTCAAACAGCAACATGTAGACTTGACAAATAAGCATGGTAAAGGCTATCCTTGACATTTTTATTGAAATAAAAGATAAAAACATTATGTCGGGGGAAACTGTCCTCCCACGAGCACCTATGGGACCGGAGCCCCTTCTACGTTGCGGTAAGGGGAGCGGAGGGAGCACGGAGAGCAGATCGAGGAGATCACGCGGGCAGTTTACCCAGGTTCGGGCCGCGCGGACGCGTAAAACCCTACTCCTGCTTGGATTGTATTGAGTTCTTGAGCTCGGGAGCTTGAAGAGCTAGCTACACCGAGCGAAAGAGTTGTCTAGGTTCCGAACCCTTTCTACGTTGTGCATGGGCCTCCTTTTATAGCTCAAGGGGTCACCGACAGGTGTCAACGTAGAGGAGGGCAAAAGTGTAATTTTGGTGGTTGTTGTAACAGTGCGGGAATAGTGCATGAACAGTGGTATCCACCTAACCTTGACAGTGGGGGACAAGGGCATTAAATGCCCGTCGCCGTCGACCCCAAAAGTGTCCGTCCATGCTCCTCCGTTCGCCACGACGGTAGCCTCGTCACCGTGGCTCGCCACCGTGTACCCCAGGCTGCACAGCCATCCGCCACGTGCCCCTGGAAGGGCCCCAGGGCGACGCGTGGGCCGATGAGCTGGAGCGCGGGCACACAGCATAGGTTTCCCCGGCAAGCACCTTGCCGGGGTCTTGATCTTGCCGGGCCCGGAAGCTTGTCGCTCTCCGGGCCCTGCCGGGGGGCATGATGCGCCGAGGCATCTCTTGGGATATGTGTTCTTCGGTCCTCCTGGCAAGCTCCTCTTGCCAAGGGTCTTGTGTTAAAGTGATAACCTTGAGCCTGGCACGGCCTTCCCGGCAAGCTCCACTTGCCGGGGTCTCGATCTTCTGACTTGTATACTTTGTTCTTGAATGGCTTCATAAGGACCGAAAAGGTACTCGGCGAGCACGTGGTAAACCCTGCCGCGGGAAGCTGCTACTGCCCGTGCACAAGTTGGGGTACTAAGGTACCCCTATCTTAGTACACCGACAGGAGCCCCCGGGCCTGGGCCACACACGGTGCCGAGCGCTGTTGGGCCAGGCCCAAGACAGTGCACGGGCACGCGCGGCCCACGGCACGCCGTATCTCCCTCCGCGTCCGCCGCATCCCCCCTAACGGCACGCGTCGATTGCGGCATCGTGGGGGAGATCGTGGCCTCGTTCTTTAATGGGAAATGCGGAACGTCCCTCACTTCCCCCTTAAAAGCAGAGGAAGCAGAGGCAGTTTCTCTCTTTCGTCTTCATTGCGCTTTTCTTCTCTAGAAACCTCCGCTGCTTCTTGCCTCCGCCCCTCCCCCGCCGTCTTCCGCATCCGCGGCGCTGTCGAGCTCCTCGCTTCTTCCCACGTCGCCTCCGCCATGGCTCCGAAGAGCGACAAGGCGAAGAGCGACAAGGCCAAGAACGACAAGGCCAAGAAGGAGAAGTCCGAGCAGGCGGCGAAGCTGGCCGCCCTGCGGAAGAGGTCCGTGGTCTTCGCGCCGAGGCTTGGTGTGAGGGAGCTGCGGAACAAATACTATCTGTTCTGGGCGAGGGAGACCAAAGCCCATCCCCGCACCAGAGTCTTCCCCGCCGTCGCCAAGGATATGTTCCCCGGCGGGTATTTCTTCTTTGCTGCATTTTTCCACTGTGGACTGTGCCCTCCGTTTTCGGAGTTCTTTTGTGATATCATGAACACATATGGCCTCCACCTCCTAGATTTCACCCCCACGGCCATCCTTACGATGGCCGTTTTCGCACATCTGTGCAAAAACTATGTTGGGATTCATCCAAACGTAGCCCTTTTCCGCCACTTTTTTATGCCTAGAGTAGAGGCTGGCGCTCCCCTCTCCGGCCGCATCTCCTGGATCTTCAGGCTGAACAAGAAGGATTCGTACCTGAAGGGAGAGCTCCGCGGCAAGTGGGAAGAATGGAGAGCCGATTGGTGCTGGGTGGTGGAGGAGAAGCCGGAGCCATTCACTGCGCCGCGCACAACTGCCATAGTGCGCGGCAGGGACTGGAGCGAATTGGCCCCGGAGGACAACAAGCTTAGTATTGCCCTTATCAGGATTATTCGTCTCCGGGTAGCCAAACTGACCATCGGAGAGGTTGGGGCAGATTTCCTCCGCCGCCGCATCGCCCCCTTACAAGAAAGGAAAAGGGCCGCCTGGGAATTCGGCAATGCGGCGGATATCATGAGGCTGCGCCCTGGATTAAACTATAATTTCACTGCTCTGGAGTTGAAGGGGATGGTCTGAGAACTCTTCAAGCATGACCCGGCCCACCCGGAATGGTTCAGACCTCCCCGGGGAGTGGTGCCGCTGTGCAACAGCACTGCCCGGGATTCCTTGCGTGCAATGATGCCTGCGTGTGACTCCCATGGCGTCGTCCCCACCTGGATCGAGCCTCCGCCGGACGCCGTGCTGAGCTTTTTCGACAACTTGGTCGAGACGCCCAAGAACGCCGAGGAGAACAAGGGCCTCACCCGGGCCACTACGGCGAGGGATATAGCCTACATCGCCACCAGGATGGAGGAGGCCGCCGTAGCTGCAGCGGCGGGTGACTTTGGGTACACTGTGGAAGAGGCACAGGCCGCGGACGAGGTGAGCCAAGCAGAGGAGGCGGAGATCCTCAAGCTGCTCAAGCTTCCGCCCGAGGAGTTTGCCGGGGTGCCATCTCTGAAATTTGCCGGGACGAGTGAAGTCGCCGGGGGAAGCGAAGTTGCCGGAGGAAGCGAGGTCGCCGGACATGGCGCTGAGTCCAGCGGGCCTGCCGAGGTGGAGGAGGGCGCTGAGGCTGATGAAGATTCTGGTGGATCCCTGAATCTCGATGACGACGCCTCCTCGTCCTCAGAGAACTCCCCGCCTCCGGCAAGTCCCAAGCAGCAACCGAGGAAGCGCCTCCACAAGGCAGCTGAGACGGCGAGGCCGCAGGCGCCCCGACAGCAGCCAGCGCGCCGTGCGTCGCGTGCCACCAGGACGAGCGAAGCCGTCGAGGAGGCGCCTCGCGCTCAAGCGCCAAGCGGAGGAGGATCTTCCCGGAGCGGAACTGGTGCTCCATCTGCCCCTCGGGCCCCGGCGACGACGGGGGCTGGGTCTTCACAGCCCGCAGCCCCGGAGACCGCCAAGCACCCGAGGGATCCTTCTCCTACGGCTCCCGGCGCGGGAGCAAACCAAGTGGAGTTTGACTTCTCCGCCCTCAGCTCCGACGACGAGGAAGAGGAGTAAGTGCTTGTACTTCTTTAGTTTCTTTGATTCTGTCTTGATTTTCCTTGTTGATTCTGATCTTGCTCTTGCTTTGCTCTTAGGACCCTGACCCAGCGGATGGCGAAGAGGGCCAAGATCTCTGTGGTCGAGGTCGAAGACGACTCGCCCGTCACGGTGACTAAAGATGTGCCAGCGGCAAGCTTGCCGGATCAACCTGCTGCTCCGAGGAGCAGCCCCCAGCGCAGCCCCCAGCGTAAGTCTGGTATCTGACCTTCTGCTTGACGGGCGCGCTTGAGGTTATCGCTCGTACTGATATTTCTGTTGTCTTGTTTGTCTTGTGCAGAAGTGGAGCCGCAGCCGCAGGAGCACCAGGTGGTCGCCCCCGACGAGCCACTTGCTCCACCCTCCCCGCCAAGGGTGAACTCCCCGGCGAGGGAGAACGCCCCGCCAAGGACGGGCACCCCGCCAAGGGCGGGCACCCCGCCAAGGGTGAGTAGCCCGACGAGGGTGAGCACCCCGCCAAGGGAGGGCGCAGGCGGCCCTCCGCCAGCAGGGGCCACTACTCCGCCGCCAAGGGTGGATTCCCCGGTGAGGGAGCCTGTCGTTGAAGAAGTCCGCGAAGGTAAATCTTGTAGCTTCTTCTCCTTGGACTTGTCTTTTTGGATATTTGCTTGACTCTTTCTTTTCTTTTTCTTCTGCTAGATCCTCCTGCACCGGAGCGGAAAGAGACGGAGGCCACCGTCGAGGAGGAGGTGCACGGCGACGACGGCAACGCCACTGCCGCCGAGGGCATGGCCGGAGCCGACGAGCCTGCCGTTGAAGAGACCGCCCCGCCCGCAGACGCCGCGGCTGGGGAAGTGACCGGCGACCAAACTGCTGGCCCGGAGGCAGCAGTAGCGTCAAGCGCTGCACCAGCCGCCGACCCTTCCGCCTCTGCGGCTGGGCAGGGCGTCTACCTGGAGGCCCCCAACGGGGTTTTCATACAAGTCCCATGGGGGTCCTTGTCTCAAGCCCCCGTGGAGGGAGAGACCTTTGACGGAGAGGTCCTCGCCTCCGCGGGGTTGAAGGTTGTTGAAGCGCCTGGCGGCAGCGACGAGCCCGAAGAGGAGAAACTCCTTCGCCGGCTCCTGGCTCTGTACCGGGCCAGGCAGGCGAAGCTGGAGTCTCGGGAAGCTCTTGCCGCCAAGGCTGGAGTTGACCTGGAGAAGCGCGCCGCGGAGCTTCGCGCCGACAACCAAGCAGCCCTCCGCCACTTGGCTGAGGAGCGCGACGAGCTTGCCGGGGCGCAGCAAGCCTTCCTCCTGGAGAAGGCCGAGGTGGACGAGCAGCAACGGTTGGCCGCCGAGGAGCTGTCCCGGCGAGAAGGAGTCCTCAACCAGCGGAAGGTCGACCTCGATGCCCACGAGGACGACCTCACCGCCCGGGAACAGGCTATTGGCGGGGCCCTGAAGGAAGCGAAAGCCGCCGCAGCCACCACGGAGACCGCCAAGAAGGATCTTGAGGCCAAGGTGGAGCAGCTGGAGCGGTACCTGAAGGCGAGTGCGGACAGAATCACCGCGCTCAATGTGGAGCGGGAGAAAGATGCCCACACCAACTCTGACTTGCAGGTACGTCTCTCCAAGAAGGGCGACGAGCTCACTGCTGCCAAAGATTCTATTGCTGACTTGGAGTTGAAGGTCTCCACTCTGACTGATTCGCTCGACGCCGCCCGGGATCGCGAGACGAAGCTGAAGGATGAACTCCGCAAGGAACGGGGCCTGGTGGAGAGCGCCGTCGTCTCAGCGAACAACTTCAGCCGGGCAGTGGAGCAGTGGACTGACGATCTGGTCACCTCCGCTGCCAATATTGACAAGGAGATGGTGGCGCTGAGGGCGGAGCATCTCGCGTACTCCCCGGACGAGAACCTCCCCCACAGCGCCAAGTTAATTCTGTTCTTCAGGGGAATAGCGCCGGCACTTGCGCGGTTGCAGGAGAAGATCCCCGTGCAGCTGGCCGACGAGGCGCGTCGGCTCTGCATGGGCACCTTGGAGCGTGTCTTGACGAAGATCGTCTACCGCAACCCCGGCATTAACCTTGTCAATGTCCTCCGCACCTTGCCGGACGACGCTGATCAGGAGGCGTTGAAGGCGCAGGTTGCCCACATTGTCGCCAAGGTGAACAAGATCACAAGGCGTGAAGGCGACCGCGTAGATTAGATTTCTTTCTTTCTGTTTCCCTTGCCGCTGTAAGGCATGTTATGGACAAAAATCTATTAGTGTTATGGCAAGTTATCTTTGTAATATACAATCTTATTTTGATCAATCAATGCCGTGTTATCTCCCTTGCTTTTGGTCCTCCACTTTGTATGCTTTCTACCCTACGCTTTCAGGGGACTTGCCGGCAAGGGGCCATTGCCGCGAGCGCTGAGTGCTGGACTCTTAACAGCCTGCTGGCGAAAGACCTTGTCGGCAAGTAACCTTGCCGCAACTATCCGCAGCACACTTAGACTGCTGAGCGAACTCGAAAACGAAGTAAGGGCGCGACATTTGTCGCAGCTCACTTAAGCCGTTGAGCGTGCTCGAAACAGAGTAAGGGCGCGGCTAGCCGCGGGTAGGTTCCTCCGCGCACAGGTTTTCTATACAAAGTGTGGTTGTTCAAGGAAGGTAACTAAAATTTAAAAATTTGAATTACTCAAACTTCGGTAACTTAGCTTTCATAAATTGCTTGTTCCCCGACAAGGCTTCTCTTTCTTGAACAGCACTTGGTTTGTCCTCCACCTCC
>LR738714.1:496856782-497065775 GCA_902687465.1 Secale cereale | reverse complement strand
CCCCCCCCCCCCCCGGCAAACTTGTGCGCGAGGAATACTTCTTCTGCTTAAGAGGGAATGAAAAAGAGGAGGGAAAACAAGTATAGGGCCTCTCGGCTTGCTAATGCTTACCGGGGTTGTGCGTTGCACGAGGTGCCAATCAATGCATGCAAATAACAAAGAAAAGCATGGAAATGGCAAATAGTGCAAAGCACAAAAAGTTTTACTGATGCACGGGGTCTGCGCCCGGCTTTGTACAAAGGTTTACATGCAACAACGGCAAGACTCGTACAAAATGTGGTTGCCGGAGCGGATCACGGCAACCGCGCCTTATGGGTGAAACTTGCGAAGATGCTCTATGTTCTAGGAGTTGCTCACCGGTAAGCCTTCCTGGTCTCAAGGCGGACAGCGCCGGGCCTTGTGACTTGTCTCACCCGATAAGGGCCTTCCCACTTCGGCGTCAACTTGTTGGAATTCTTGGCGGACTGAACACGCCGAAGAACAAGGTCGCCTTCCTCGAGACTCCTGGCCTTAACCTTGCGGCTATGATAGCGACGCAAGGCCTGCTGGTATCGAGCAGCTCGTACAGCATCCTGGAGACGTTCCTCCTCGAGGAGCAATGCATCATCTTGTCGCAGTTGCTCTTGCTCGAGCTCATCATAAGCGAGCACTCGAGGAGATCCGTATACGAGTTCCGTGGGGAGAACTGCCTCTGCTCCATAGACTAGAGCAAAGGGTGTCTGTCCGGTGGCTCGACTTGGTGTCGTCCTGATCGACCAAAGAGCCGCCGGCAACTCCTCTATCCAGTTTCTTCCGCACTTGCGCAGCCTGTCGAAGGTTCTTGTCTTGAGTCCGCGCAGCACTTCAGCATTGGCCCTTTCCGCTTGACCATTGCTCCTCGGGTGAGCAACAGAAGCGAAGCAGACCTTGGCGCCAAGGTCTTGGACGTACTGCATGAAGGTGCGACTTGTGAACTGTGTGCCGTTGTCAGTGATGATCCTGTTAGGGATTCCGAAACGGCAAACAATTGCTCTGAAGAACCTGACTGCTGACTGTGCTGTCACCTTTCTCACTGGTTCCACTTCTGGCCACTTTGTGAACTTATCGATTGCTACGTACAAGTACTCAAAGCCCCCGGCAGCGCGGGGAAAGGGGCCGAGGATATCGAGCCCCCAGACCGAGAAGGGCCAGGACAATGTGATCGTCTGGAGAGCTTGAGCTGGCTGGTGAATTTGCTTGGCGTGGAACGGGCACGCTTCACACTTGGTTACTTGTGCAGTTGCATCCTGGAGGGCTTCTTGCCAGAAGAACCCTTGCCGGAACGCCTTCCCGGCAAGTGCCCTTGCGCCAATGTGGTGGCCACATATGCCTCCATGTATCTCTGCCAGCAGCTTCTGCCCATCTTCTCTGGAGATGCACTTCAACCTGACACCATTGAGTCTTCTTCTGTACAGTTCATTGTCAACGAACTGGTACATACTTGACTGCCTGGTTATTTTCTCTATCTCTTCTGGCTCGTCGGGAAGTTCTCCAGTTTGTAGAAAACGGACGATCTGCTGTGCCCATGCCGGAGCCCGAGGCTCAACGGCAAGGACTAAAGGCATGAGGGTTGCTGCGGGAACCCCAGCTTCTACGGCAAGAACCTCCGGCTCCGCCGGAGCTGATGGTCCCCCGGCAAGCCTGCCGGGGCAGGGCTTGTCGGGAACGCCTGCTTCAACTGTACAGACCCTTGGGTCTGCAGGAGCAAACTGTTCCTCAGCATCTTGGGCGCTGATCTTGGGGACCTTGGCGGCGGATTCGGGAAGATCCGCCGGCAAGTAGTCGCCGGAGACCAACTTTCTCTTCTTGTTCTGCCCGACTGATGGCGTAACGGATGGTTGAGTTAACTTGAGCAGGAAGGTCCCTGGTTCCACAGGTAACTTCATCGCAGCACACTTTGAAAGGCCATCCGCAATATCATTCTGAGCTCTTGGGACGTGCTCCATCTGCAGACCTTCAAAATGCTCTTCAAGCTTCCTCACTTCATCAACATAAGCTTCCATCAAAGGGCTCTGGTAACTCTTATTCACTTCTCAGACCACCAACTGTGAATCTCCCCGCACAATCAACTTCTTGATCCCAACCTCGGCTGCGATTCGGAGGCCGGCAAGCAGGCCTTCATACTCAGCAGTATTGTTTGTCGCTTGTTCTCTGGGAAAGTGCATCTGGATGACATACTTGAGGTGCTCTCCGGTGGGCGCTATGAGTACCACGCCGGCACCGGCGCCTTGCAGCGAGAAAGCACCATCAAAGTACATCATCCATTCGCTGCTCGCTTCTTGTACGGGGACGCTTGTCTCTTGGACTTCTTCATCTGGTGTTGGGGTCCATTCCGCTATGAATTCTGCCAAAGCTCTGCTCTGTATGATTGAAGTACTCTCAAACTTGAGACCAAAGCTCGACAGCTCCAGTGCCCACTCGACGATCCTACCTGTTGCTTCTGGATTCTGTAATATCCTTTTCAACGGAAAGCGAGTGACCACTGTTATCTCGTGTGCTTGGAAGTAATGGCGCAGCTTTCTTGAGGCCATGAGGAGGCCAAACAACAACTTCTGCACCCCAGAGTATCTTGATCTAGCCCCCTGCAAGAGGGAACTTACAAAATACACTGGGCGCTGCACCTTCTTCCTTCGCACTTCTTCTTGCTCCTGCACAGAGTTGTCCTTGTCGGGGCCAGAGCTTGTCGGAGTAGCCCCCTGCTTGTTGCTGAATTCGCTTGTCGGAGGTGTGGGCTCTTCCTCTGCCTCCCTTTCTGCTACCAACGCAGCACTAACCACTTGATTGGTTGCTGCTAGGTATAGCAGCAACTTCTCTTGTGGCCTAGGTGTGACAAGTATTGGAGTGGAGGACAGGTATCCTTTCAAGTCCTGCAGCGCTGCCTCTGCTTCCGGAGTCCATTTCATAGGACCTGCCTTTTTCAAGATTTTGAAGAAAGGCAGGGCGCGTTCTGCAGACTTTGAAATGAACCTGCTGAGGGCAGCCACACAACCAGCAAGTCTCCTTACGTCCTTGACGCGCTTCGGGGCTTCAATCTGCTCGATGGCTTTTATCTTGTCGGGATTGGCCTCAATCCCCCTCTGGGACACAAAGAACCCGAGAAGCTTGCCGGAGGGGACTCCGAAGACGCACTTCTCGGGGTTCAACTTGAGCTGGATCTTGCGCAGGTTTGCAAATGTTTCTTCCAAGTCTTGGATCAGGGTATCCTTGCTCTTGCTCTTGACCACGATATCGTCCATGTAGGCTTCCACATTTCTGTGTATCTGTGGCTCGAAAGCGGTGTGCACCACCCTTGCAAATGTAGAGCCTGCATTCTTCAGTCCAAAGGGCATGCGTATGAAGCAATATGTGCCGCATGGAGTAATGAATGCAGTCTTCTCTTCGTCTTCCTTGGCCATGAAAATCTGGTGGTAACCTGAGTATGCATCAAGGAAGGAAAGCAGCTCACATCCAGCGGTGGAGTCAACAATCTGGTCAATACGTGGCAAGGGAAATGGATCCTTGGGACATGCTTTATTCACATCAGTGAAGTCTATACAAAGTCTCCACTTCCCAATGGCTTTGCGCACGACAACTGGATTGGCCAACCACGTAGGATGGATCACGCCTCTAACTAGGCCTGCTGCCTCCAACTTCTTTATCTCTTCGGCGATGAACTCTTGGCGCTCCACGGCTTGCTTCCTGACCTTCTTCTTGACGGGCCGCGCATGAGGACAAATAGCAAGCTTGTGCTCAATTACCTTCCTGGGAACGCCGGGGATGTCAGATGGTTGCCATGCAAACACATCGACATTCGCCCGAAGGAAGGCAACGAGCGCGCTTTCCTATTTGTCATCGAGTGTAGCACTGATGGTGAATGTACCACTAGTGCCGTCCTCCTTGGCGGACACCTTCTTGGTTGCCGGTGGAGCTGTCATTCCTTTCTTACACTTGCCGGTGGAGCTCGATGGTGCGTCCTCGACGGCAGTGCAGCACTCCGAAGAGGTGCGTTTGCCGGAGTGGGCCCCAGAGCTCTTGCCGGACTTGGTCTTGTTCTTCCCCCCGGGAGCTTCAGCGGCAAGTGTGTTGCTTTCTGCTGCGGCTGCTGCACCCCGGTAGATCTTGTCGGCGCAGATAAGCTCGTCCTTCTTGTCGCCGGGGACAGAAATGACGCTTATCGGCCCCGGCATCTTGAGTACGTTGTAGGCATAGTGGGAAGCTGCCATGAACTTGGCGAGGGCAGGACGTCCAAGTATCCCATTGTATGGTAATGGGATATCAGCAACATCAAATGTGATCCTTTCCGTCCTGAAGTTGAGTTCCCCGCCAAAGGTCACTAGCAGAGTAATCTTCCCCTTCGGCTTGCTCCTTCCCGGATTTATTCCTTGGAACGACCCGGTTTCTTCGAGCTCGCCGTCTGGGATCTCGAGTTTCTTGATCACAGCTGAGGAGATCAAGTTCAGGCCGGCCCCGCCGTCAACCAACATCTTGGTGACCTTGAGGTTGCGGATAGTTGGTGAGACCAACATCGGCAAGCACCCGACCGCCGTGGTGCGGTCAGGGTGGTCCTCAAGGTCAAAGATAATGGGCGTGCCGGACCACTTCAGCAGCCTGCGTGCCTCGACGGGCGGCTCTGCTGCATTCACTTCTCGCACCCACTGCTTGAGTTGGCGGTGGGAAGTGTGCAGAGAGGCGCCTCCGTCGACACACAGAACTTCTGTGGCCTTCTGGAACTCCTGCTCGCTGTTATCTCCTTCCTCCATGTCGTCGTCGTCGTCGTCTTCTTCCTCATCCTTGTCGCGGCCCCGGGGAGGTCGATCACCTTGCCGCTGCTTGGCCTTGCCGCGGCGTCCTCCCCGGCCATTGAATGGCCGCTTCTTGCTGGGCTCTCCCCCGCCTCCTTGGGCCTTCTCCTTGTCGTGACGCTCGTATTCAGCCTTTTGCTGTTCTACGAGGTACTCGACTCGCTTGCAGTTCTGAAGATCGTGGCCCTTGGTGCGGTGGATCTTGCAGTACTGCTTGTCGGAGCCGTCCTGCTTGTCGGCTGCCGCTACAGGGGCAGGCTCCTTGCCGGAACCGCCAGCCAGTGCTGTCTTGGTGGGAGCCTCCTTGCCAGACTGCTCGACAACCAGCACCTCCTTGTTCTTCTTCTTCCTGTTGTTCCGCCGCCGGCTCTTCTTTGCCGGGGCGGCATCCTCGCTGTCGCTTCCTCCTGCGCCAGCATCCTCTCCGGGGAGTCTCCTCCCCTCTTCGGCGCACACGCACTTGTCAGCCAGAGCGTAGAGCTCGCTGACGTCCCGGATCTTGGTCATGGCCATCTCTTCCCTCATGCGGCGGTTACGCACGTTCTGGTGGAACGCACTGATAACCGCGGCAGGGTGGACGTCGGGAATGTTGTGTTGCACGCGGCTGAATCTCTGGATGTACTTGCGCAGAGATTCTCCCTCCTTCTGAGCCAAGATGTGGAGATCGCTCTCCTGGCCGTGGTGTTTGTGGCCGCCCGTGAAGGCGCCAACAAACTGGTGGCACAGATCTGCCCATGAAGAAATGGAGTTCTCCGGCAAGTGCATAAGCCAAGACCGAACGTTTGGCTTAAGCACTAGCGGGAAGTAGTTGGCTAGTATCTTCTCGTCGCGTCCCCCGGCAGCCTGCACCGCGATGGTGTAGATGCTAAGGAACTCCGAGGGGTGTGTCTTGCCGTCGTACTTCTCGGGTACGTCGGGCTTGAAGTTTTTCATGCTGGGCCACTGGACGCGCCGCAGCTCACGGGTGAACGCAGGGCAACCTGCCAAGTACGGCAAGTCGCCTGGTTCATCGGGCGCGTGCGTATCGACAGCGGTCCCAGCGCGGTGGTCCGACTGTCGTCGGGCTTCTCGTCGGCGCTCGATGCGCGTCCGAGCGTCTTCTTGCCGCCTGTCGTCAAGGACTTGGCGCTGGTCCCGACGAGCCCGCGGATCCGACGACGCCGTGGAGTCTTCGTCGACGTTGATCCGGCGGGGTGGCGTCTTCTGCTTCCGCGGCGGGGAGTGCACGGTGGTCGCACCCCCGGCGGTCTTGTCGCCATCGGCCTTCGTCTGGTCGACTTGTCGTGGCCGCGATGTCGCCGGCTGCTGCGGCGTGTCGTTGTTGGCGAAGGCGATGAGGCTCTGGATCGTCGCCCTCCAGTCTTCGGCTTTGTCTGCCGCTGGAGGGAAGTCGAGGAGCAGCTGTGCTCTTGCTAGAGCTTCTGCTGGAGAGGAGGGGAGCGGCGGCGAGCGGTGCGAGGAGCGAGATATGCTCAGACTTCTAACAGGGTTAGAAGGAGCAGTTTCTCGCCCCGGCGACCGCGCCTTGCTCGTACCAGGACGGTGTCCTTGAGCATCCCGCGATCCTCCGGTTTGCCCTTGCCCCAGCAAGCGTATGGTACCTCCTGTACCACGGTGCTGCTGGCTTGGCACCTCCCGAGAGAGAGGTGGCGCGTCCACGGACACCGAGGCGTTGGAATTCGCCCAGTCGTCCGTCTTGTCCTTGGACTTGGTGGCGCCGTGAGTTTCCTCACCGGCGACAACCCTTCCGCCGACGTCTCCTCCACCAACCGTTGGTTCTGGTGGCGGTGGGATCGACGCAGACGGGCCTCCGACCTCCGAAGCCTTCTTCTTCGGAGGCATGCTGTTGCTGTTGATGAAGTTGATGGAGCTGAAGAAGTTGATGAAGAACACGCCCGCGTGAGCGCCGGATCATGTCCGCACAACCTCGACGTCCCCTACCTGGCGCGCCAAAGATGTCGGGGGAAACTGTCCTCCCACGAGCACCTATGGGACCGGAGCCCCTTCTACATTGCGGTAAGGGGAGCGGAGGGAGCACGGAGAGCAGATCGAGGAGATCACGCGGGCAGTTTACCCAGGTTCGGGCCGCGCGGACGCGTAAAACCCTACTCCTGCTTGGATTGTATTGAGTTCTTGAGCTCGGGAGCTTGAAGAGCTAGCTACACCGAGCGAAAGAGTTGTCTAGGTTCCGAACCCTTTCTACGTTGTGCATGGGCCTCCTTTTATAGCTCAAGGGGTCACCGACAGGTGTCAACGTAGAGGAGGGCAAAAGTGTAATTTTGGTGGTTGTTGTAACAGTGCGGGAATAGTGCGTGAACAGTGGATGAACAGTGGTCTCCACCTAACCTTGACAGTGGGGGACAAGGGCATTAAATGCCCGTCGCTGTCGACCCCAAAAGTGTCCGTCCATGCTCCACCGTTCGCCACGACGGTAGCCTCGTCACCGTGGCTCGCCACCGTGTACCCCAGGCTGCACAGCCATCCGCCACGTGCCCCTGGAAGGGCCCCAGGGCGACGCGTGGGCCGATGAGCTGGAGCGCGGGCACACAGCATAGGTTTCCCCGGCAAGCACCTTGCCGGGGTCTTGATCTTGCCGGGCCCGGAAGCTTGTCGCTCTCCGGGCCCTGCAGGGGGGCATGATGCGCCGAGGCATCTCTTGGGATATGTGTTCTTCGGTCCTCCTGGCAAGCTCCTCTTGCCAAGGGTCTTGTGTTAAAGTGATAAACTTGAGCCTGGCACGGCCTTCCCGGCAAGCTCCACTTGCCGGGGTCTCGATCTTCTGACTTGTATACTTTGTTCTTGAATGGCTTCATAAGGACCGAAAAGGTACTCGGCGAGCACGTGGTAAACCCTGCCGCGGGAAGCTGCTACTGCCCGTGCACAAGTTGGGGTACTAAGGTACCCCTATCTTAGTACACTGACACATTATTCTAAATACCAGCAAGAAAATCCTAACAAAATAAAATGACGCTCCAAGCAAAATTCATATCATGTGATGAATAAAAATATAGCTTCAAGTGAGGTTACCGATAACATTGGAGACGAAAGAGGGGATGCCTTCCGGGGCATCCCCAAGCTTAGTTCCTTGACTGTTCCTTGAGTATTACCTTGGGGAGCCTTGGGCATCCCCAAGCTTAGTGTCTTGCCACTTCTTATTCTCCTCATATCGACATCTCACCCAAAACTTGAAAACTTCAATCACACAGAACTTAACAAAACTTCGTGAGATGGGTTAGTATGATAAAACAAATCATTCACTTTGGGTATTGTCGGCGATATACCCCGCGGCATAATCCGGCCGGAAATATAACCCGGCCGGACTTGGCGGTTTACTTGAGACCCGGTTTACACTTGGCGATTCACTGGCGACCCGCCCTGACCAGGCGGTTTATAAGCAACCTGCCTGAATAATATCACTCACTGGTAACCCGGTGGGCGGCGGGCGGCGGGCGGATGATAAGGCCCAAGGCCCAGAAGGCCGGTTTATGTTAATGGTGGGTCGGTTTATGAGGAAAGCACAAGGAATATTCTCCTACAAAGGAAGCAAGACTAGGACTCCACTTGTAATGAAGTAATCCTAATCCTACTAGGACTAGTCATGTAACCCGCCCCTTCAACATATATAAGGAGGGGCAGGGCTCCCTAAAGAGGGAGAGAGAAGCAACAACAAACAATCTCTAGGGCTAGACACAACTAGAGGAGAGCCGGCTTAAGCGGCGACTCCAGGAGGATCATAATGAGACCTAGCCACAAACAGCATGTAGGGCTATTACCGGATGATGTTTCCCGGGGCCCGAAGCTATCTAAACCCTTGTCTTGTGTTGCGTTTCTTGATTCCGCTCAATCCCTCTCAAGCTACCACATAGATGCGTTGGCCTCACGACTAAGTCCTCATACTAGGACATCTGCCGTGACAATTCCATGACAGTTGGCGCCCACCGTGGGGCTTGCGCATGGTGGTGTTGAGTTCTTGAAGGGATCTATCTCAAGGATCGAGAAGCTCGCGTACGTCCGGATGAAGAAGAGCCGGCTGGGAGCAATCACGCGGGATAACCCGGTGTCGGACAACCTTGAGCGCAGCTGGCAATATATGTTGTTTTAAAGATCGGAACCATGAGTAAACTTGGGAGCCATCAAGTGCAAGATGGAGAAACCGAGGCGAGGCTAATTGCTCGATGCTCGGGCGTCTCTGTGTGTCCGCCGACGGCGTAGCGCGTGATCTTCGATTCGTCGAATCCGGAGCCGGATCGATTTGCAAGAGGCCGAGACCAACATCTCTTTTGGCTGCCCTCGATTCAATCAATTTGACTTTGGTCAGCTGATCTACCGTGTTGCCACTGCTGCTCTGGACGCAGCGTCTACATCAGCCGGCCGTTCTACCGAGTATTGCAGCTATTTTCTATGGCGCGAAGACCGATCAAGTCCTGAGGTAAACAATTATCAGCCGCCATTAACTCCACTTGAAGATCGGAGCAATCATCAAGTACTATTCCAGTACTACTTCTCACGTGAAGGCTGCAAGTTCTGTTTTTTATTTCCCTTCATCAATTGCTACGTCTACCCATGAGCTACCAGGTGCTATCTACCCTATATATTTTTGAGTACATATTAATTCATCCGAGCAAAAATACCTCGCCCTGCTGTATTTTATATGCAGGAGAATTATCCATTACAAGGTGGTATTATATCACGGAGATGGAGGCACGCTAATATATTTTTTATCCAAGAACAGTTTATCTTTGCCTTGGTCTGCAGTACTTGTTTATGCAGGACAATTAGTCACTGCAAAGACGCGCCGTGGTGATCCGCCCGCCCTTGGGTCAACTTGCGTCCGTTTCAAGCTGCCTCTGCTATAGCCGTAAGTCACCGGGACCGCGCGACAACCCGCCTTGGTTTGCCGCTTTACTTCACCTCTTCGCCGCTGAGCGGTGTCACTAAACCGCCCCCGTCGAGCTGCCGTCCCGGTGTTAAACCGCCGTCGGGTCAAGTTGACCCGGCCTCACCGCCGCCACTATAGTCGCCAAGTCGACCCGCTGCTGGGTCAGGTTGTTTTTTCAGAAAAGGAAAGGCAGAAGCACATCAGTCAAAGAAACGACCGACTTGGGAGTTTTTTCTGGTCCACTTGATAAAGTGCCATATCAATTGGAGTGTGTGGATATCACTCTTGCGTAAGGACCAAGACCCACTTAAAAACTCAATGGATGTGTGGTTGTTTGGACGTGAAGGCTACGACCTGGTCAAATTGCCGTACAGTCACTTTATCCGAAAAATATATCAGGTGATATTTTTCTACGCATATTTTATTAGCACATTTTGTTTTTGTCAAAGAACAAGTACTCTGGTTTGTGATATTTTTTGATGTAGGACAATTGTTCATTACATCAACACGATGAGGCTGGCCCGCTGATGACTTCTCGCCCCTCGTTGGTTACCCCAAGTGGAAGGTTTGAGATGCAGTGTAGCGGAAGTTTTCCCTTGGCAAAGATACCAAGGATCGATTTCCCCTGAGACTCCCAGTTTCAACAAGAAGGTGTCAACTGCTAACGGCGCCAGATATTAGCAATCAACGTGGACCTGCACACAGATACAAATAACTTTGCTCCCAACGAGTATAGAGAGGTTGGCAATCCCTCCGGCCTTGTAGTTTACAAAGGATCAAACGCAAGTGATAATAGTGATAGGTATTGCTGCAATAGTAAGTAAAAAGCGGAAAGTAAATAGCGGATGTGATCAATGATGGTAATATGGACCGGGGTCCCATGATGTTCACTAGTGATGTCTCTCTCCCAAAAGACGATAAAACAGCTATGCGAGGTAAACGAATTACAGCTGGGCAATTGACAGGATTATGTGCGCAAACCAATGCTAACTATGCTGCAAAGAAAGGTAGAGGCTCAAAAGCATGGGCGGTACGCCAAGGCAAGTAAACCGAAATCCATCTGCATCTACTACTAATCATCCACCTTGAGATATCTATCCAGAACATCTTGCTGGTATTAAGTTGCGAGTCCCACCCATAGTGTAAACTCAAAGCAACAGACAACTGCATTAAAAGAACTTTGCGTAAAGTAAACAATCCTTGCACCCGCGAGTACAAGCACCGTTGTTTTCCCCCTTGTGGCAACAACACATACCCTAGACTCATGTTTCTGTCACTCAAGCTAGTCATCGAGGGGCATGAACCCACAATCAAGCATAACGTTCCCTCTTGGAGTTACTACCTACTACTTGGCCAAAGCAATAAACAGCAACGGAGAACATGCAAGAATTACTCAAGAACATAAATATAAAAGAGGTGAATCAAATATATTACTCACACACAATCTGAACATAATCTCATAATCCATCGGATCCCAGCAAACTCAGCATAGCAACAGCATAAGGATTACATATGTGCCTCGATCATGTAGGGCAGCTCACGAGGTCTAATCGGTGAAGAACAAAGAGGGGAGGAGAACATCACATAGCTACTGGTCATGGACCCATGGTCCAAGGGAGGCTACTCACAACTCATCCGGGAGGCGTCCATGGTGGTGGAGAAGCTCCCGGTGGTGATCCTCCCCTCCGGCAGGGTGCCGGGAAGAGTTCTCCTGGTGCTCCCGATCTTGGAAGCGCGGCGGCGGCGGAACAGAGATGAGATCGCGAAAAAGGGTTCCGTCCTCGAGGGTTTCGGGACGCGGTGTAAATATATGCCAAAGGGGGGCGTCAGAGGAGGCCAGGGGGGCCCAAGCGCCCTGGCGGCGCGGCCAGGAGGTGGGGCGCGCCCTCTGGCCGCCTGGAGCCCTGGTGGCCCCCTCCGGCCCTACTTTGGCCGCATGGAAGCTTCCGGAACGCTGATTTTTTATATATTTTTCTCGGAATTTTTCTGGCAGTTTACGTAATGGGAAAACCTGAAATACAAAAACAGCAGAAAACAGAAACTGGCACTGGGGTGCACTGAGTTAATAGGTTAGTCCAAATATGATCAAAAGTGTATGGAAGTGCATAAATATCATAGCAATATCACACAAAAGAGGCATGGAGCAAGCAGAAATTTTAGATACGTTTTGGACGTATCAACATCCCCAAGCTTAATTCCTGCTCGTCCTCGAGTAGGTAAATGATAACAAGCATAATTTCTGTGGTGACATGCTATTAACCATATAAGAACTTTTCACAGTCACATGACAAATGCTTACTGAGATAATGAATCTGTAGTAATTAAGTTGCCTCATGAGAACATCACAAAGAACTGAAAGTTTTACAATATGATACTGAAACACTCAATAGATTTGTACTGAGCATGGTGTGCAAACATGACAAAGTGATATCTCGCTTGCCCCCTTTAGTGAAGCAAAACATAAATGCAGGGGCACCTCCAAAGTTTAAGTGATGACTAGATACAATGATTTCAGAATAAACGATATCATAGTCATGCAGAAGACAATGGTACTTTGGGACAATGCACATTACACTCAGAATGACAATCATGCTCTCAATAGTTGGTGCTTTAAAGAAAGAAGGTGGAGACTCTCGAACCGTGGCTTTTGTTGGCAAGGTTGAAAACCCGTGGTCGGAAACAAAAACTAAACATGTACCAGAGCTCTTGGTTTTTAAAAACAAAGGTAATAATTATTTTTTAGAGATGCATATTTCGTCAACGAATGCTAGCAGATAACTCAATTACTTCTTGAGCTGGACAAGTTTCGAGGAACGACTCCCGCACGAGGACGATCGCATCCTCTTAATCTCCTTTGTTTATCACTGCCAAAGTTTTCTGATTTCTCATGAACAAAGCGTGAAGGAGGGTTTGTTTGTTGTATATTTTTTAATGAGCCGGGCGCACTCTATGCCAGTTCCTTCTCGTATTAGGGGTTTGCACATTAGACATGCAATCCCGGGGTGAAGCTTGTCCAACTTAAAAAGATCATGAATTAACTACTACTTCCTCATGAGCTAAAACAGAGGCACAAAAGAGAAATGCTTTTTTTGAATAATTTCGAGATGGTACATGAAAGTCTTCGTTAGGAATGGCAGGTAAATACCATGTATAGGAAGGTATGGTGGACTCATATGGCATAACTGGTTTAAAGGATTTTGGATGCACAAGCAGTCAGTCCGCTTAGTACAGGCGAAGGTTAGCAAAAGACTGGGAGCGACCAACTAAAAGAGCGATGACGGTCATAATCATGCAGAGCGACAAAGCAACATTGAATCGGGCATGGAAGTTATATCGCTACTCAGAAATTAAAGATCATCAAGGCTTGATAGACTTTCTTTACAGTCTTAAATATGCGTGAGGATATGCCAAGTCAATCAAAATAAATTCTTGGAGGAAGATACCACTAAACCATACCACATCATAGGCAAACAAATCATGTTGGTACTTCAATACACATTAAGAACCCCCCAGCTATTTGAGACTAACCATAAGAAAACATGAACTACTAAGCACCATTATGCACATAGCATTTTTATCATAGACATATCAACCAGTGCAACAGAAGCCAACTCTCTTAACAAGATAAGCATGATAACTAAAGAGAGTTCCAGCGACCAACTAAACAAAAGCTCTTAGCATGAAAACTAAGAGCTGAACATGACAGTAGCTATTGAAAGACAAAGAACATACACAGCAAAGATAGACATGAAAATTCTATGTTGTGTTCTAGGTTGAAGTGGAGCGTGTTTCTCTCCCACACAAAGAAAGCTGAGTTCCAACTCGTTATGAAAAGCAAGCAAAGCTAAAGAAAACTTAAAAAGAAACTAAAAGCAAGACGCTCCAAGCATAGCACATAACACATGAAGTGATAAAAATATAGTGGAACGAAAGACGAACTGATAATTGTTGATGGAGAAGGGGATGCACGGGGGCATCCCCAAGCTTAGACGCTTGAGTCTTCTTGAATATTTCTTGGGGGTGCACGGGGGCATCCCCAAGCTTGAGCGTTTGACACTCCTGAATCTTTTTATCATCTTCCCTCGCACACTTGAAAACTCCCTTCATACATAACTCATCATAATCTGATTAGCGAGGTTAGTACCCATAATAAAATAATTTTCCCTTGCTGGAAATAAGGATATTCTTGAAGGTCTACTGTTTCTCAAGATTGCCAAAAGGTTTTTGCAAAGAAAAAGCAAGCTCAAGGTTTGCAAAACGAAGGAAAGGCAAAACAGGACAGAATCTGTGAAAAACAGACCAGCAGGTAGTAAATAATTTCTTTCGGGGCACTTCTGCAACTCAAATCAAAAAACTCAGAACATACGCACGAAAGACAATTATATAGAGAACGCTGTCGAAACAATTCAGACCAAAAAGATGATCTGGTGATTTTATACGAATTTTTCTATCCAAGGACAGAATCTGTTTCCTGGACAGCACCTCACAACTTTTGAACTTTCTAGCAATCAGAGGCTATACTTGGCACAAATATGAAAAGAAAAGATACAATGATGATGCTACTGTAGTAAACAACATCAAGACACAACAAAAGCAAAATATAAAAATTTATTCATGTGGGCTGCCTCCCAAAAGCGCTTTCTTTTATGCCTTTAAGCTAGGCATAATGCATATAGATCAAGTTTTATCAAGAGTAAAAGAATAGCTAGCCCGTACAACGGACTCAAAAGGTAACTTGGTCTTCTTTCGAGGGAAGTGTTCCATCCCTTTCTTGAGAGGAAAATGAAATTTTATATTACCCTCTTTCATGTCAATGATAGCACCAACGGTGCGTAAAAAGGGACGTCCCAAAATAATTGGACATGAAGGATCACATTCAATATCCATAATAGTGAAATCAACGGGAACATAATTATCATTGACAATGATAAGAATATCGTCGATCCTCCCCAAAGGTTTCTTTATGGAAGAATCAACGAGACGAACACCAAAAGAACAAGAATCATAAGGTTTCAATTTAAGCATATCATATAGTCTTTTGGGCATAACAGAGGTACTAGCTCCAACATCACATAATGCATAGCAAGAGAAGTCATTCAATTTAATTTTTATCATAGGATCCCAACCATCTTCTAGCTTTCTAGGTATGGAGGCTTCTACTCTAAGTTTCTCCTCCCTAGCTTTAATGAGAGCATTAGTGATATGCTCTGTGAAGGCAAGGTTAAGCGTGCTAGTGCGGGGGTCTCTAGACATCTTGTGAAGGAAATCAATAACTTCGGTAAGAGTGCAATTATCAAAATCAAGGTCATTAGCATCAAGTAAAGTGGTAGTGGTGTCCTTTAGGTTCATTTGTTTGGTAGTTTCTATAGTCATAGCATCACCATTAATAGGTCCATTGGGACCAGGAGTACATTGGGTGCTAAGGGTTTGGACATCTTTAACAACTTGGATAGTAGCAACAGTGTGGTGGGTAGGAAGGCTCTTAATTCTATCCTCTTCCTCCCTTTCTCTAGCCCATCTCTCTTTAAGTTTAGCCATCATCCTAATGTTTTCATTAATTTGCACTTGAATAGCATTTATAGGAATGACTTCCCTCTCCTCAAGAGGAGAAGTTTTAATATTTAGCAATTTTACCTCATTGGCTAAATGGTCTACCTGAAAAGAAAGAACATCTAGTTTATGTAGTTTTTCTTCTACACTCTTATTAAAGGCTTTTTGGGTAGTGATGAAATCTTTAAGCATAATCTCTAGTTCAGTGGTGGAGTTCTTGGTGCTAGGATAAGCATTGTTGTTCCCATAAGAATTAGAGGGGAACGGTCTAGGATTGCTACCAAAATTACTCATATAAGCATTGTTGTTAAAATTGTTTCTAGAGATAAAGTTCACATCTACTTGTTCTTGAGCAATCAAAGAATTTAAAGGAACATCACGAGGATCAACAGTAGATTGCTTCGAAAGTAGAGACATGATTAAGTCAACTTTTTCATTTAAGGAGGAAATCTCCTCAATAGAGTTTACCTTCCTACCTGTTGGAGCGCGTTCGGTGTGCCATTGGGAATAGTTGGTCATCATCTCATCGAGAAGCTTCGTGGCAGCACCAAGTGTAGTTGACATAAAAGTTCCTCCTGTGGCCGAATCTAACAAGTTCCGCGAGGTAAAGTTCAAGCCTGCATAAAAAGTTTGGATAACCATCCAAGTAGTCAAACCATGAGTAGGGCAGTTCTTGATAAGAGATTTCATACGTTCCCAAGCTTGGGCAACGTGTTCATTATCCAATTGTTTAAAATTCATTATGTTACTTCTAAGTTGGATAATTTTAGCAAGTGGATAGTATTTTCCGATAAAAGCATCTTTGCACTTGTCCCATGAATCTATGCTATTTCTAGGCAAAGACTGAAACCATATTTTAGCTCCTCCTCTCAAGGAGAAAGGAAAAAGCTTAAGCTTAACAATACTACCATCTATTTCATGGTACTTTTGCATATCACAAAGTTCAACAAAGTTGTTTAAGTGTAAAGCAGCATCATCTCCAGCACCGAAGAATTGATCTTTCATGACTAAGTTCAGTAAAGCAGGTTTAATTTCATATGAAGGTGCTGAAGTGGCAGGTGTAGTGATAGGTGTGCTGATAAAGTCATCGTTGTAGTGACTAGTGAAGTCACACAACTTGGTGTTCTCGGCGGAACCCATAGTAGCAAGCAAGCAAGATAACTATTTTTTTGATTTTCGATAAAAGATACTAAAGCAAAAACTGAAAGGTGAACTAACAAGACTAAAAAGCAAAGGTAAAAGATAGCATGCAACTCCCCTATCCTGAAGAGTGGAGTCCCCGGAAACGGCGCCAGAAAAACTCCTTGATGGGCTTCTAACCCCTCGTTGGTTACCCCAAGTGGAAGGTGTAAGATGAAGTGTTGTGGAAGTTTTTCCCTTGGCAAAGATGTCAAGGATCGAATCCCCAGAGACTCCTAGGTTCAACAAGTAGGTGTCAACTGCTAACAACGCCAGATATTAGCAATCAACGTGAACCTGCACACAGATACAAATAACTTTGCTCCCAACGAGTACAGAGAGGTTGTCAATCCCTCCGGCCTTGTAGTTCACAAAGGATTAAACGCAAATGATAGTAGTGATAGATAATGTTTGCAATAGTAAGTAAAAGCGAAAAGTAAATAGCGGATGTGATCAATGATGGTAATATGGACCGGAGTCTCATGTTGTTCACTAGTGATGTCTCTCTCCCAAAAGACTATAAAACAGCTATGTGAGGTAAACGAATTACAGCTGGGCAATTGACAGGACCACGAACGCAAACCAATATTGACTACATTGCAAGAAAGGTTGAGGTTCAAAGCATGGGCGGTACGCCAAAGTAAGTAGACCGAAATCCATCAATATCTACTACTAATCATCCACCTTGAGATATCTATCCAGAACATCTCGCTGGTATTAAGTTGCGAGCCCCACCCATAGTGTAAACTCAAAGCAACAGACAACTGCATTAAAAGAACTTTGCGTAAAGTAAACAATCCTTGCACCCGCGGGCACAAGCACCGTTGTTTTCCCCCTTGTGGCAACAGCACATCCCCTAGACTCATGTTTCTGTCACTCAAGCTAGTCATCGAGGGGCATGAACCCACAATCGAGCATAACGTTCCCTCTTGGAGTTACTACCCATTACTTGGCCAAAGCAATAAATAACAACGGAGAACATGCAAGAATTACTTATGAACATAAATATAAAAGAGGTAGATCAAATATATTACTCAAGAACAATCTGAACATAATCTCATAATCCATCGGATTCCGGCAAACTCATCATAGCAACAGCATAAGGATTACATATGTGCCTCGATCATGTAGGGCAGCTCACGAGGACTAATTAGTGAAGCACAAGAACGGGAGGAGAACATCACATAGCTACTGGTCATGGACTCATGGTCCAAGGGATACTACTCACAACACATCCGGGAGGCGTCCATGGTGGTGGAGAGGCTCCCGATGGTGATCCTCCCCTCCGGCAGGGTGCCGGGAAGAGTTCTCCTGGTGCTCCCGATCTTGGAAGCGGCGGCGGCGGCGGAACAGAGATGAGATCGCGAAAAAGAGTTCCCGTCCCGAGGGTTTTGAAGGACGCTCTAAATATATGCCGAAGGGGGGCACCAGACGGGGCTCGGGGGGCCCAGGCGCCCCCCCGGCGCGGCCCAGGGGGGGCGCGCCGCCAGGGCGCCTTGAGCCCTGGTGCCCCCCCCGGCTGTCCTTCGGGCGCAAGGTAGGTTCTGGAACGCTGATTTTTTATATAAATTTTCTGGATTTTTCCTGGCAGTTCTCGTAACGTGAAAACCTGAAATACAAAAACAACCGAAAACAGAAACTGGCACTGGGGTGCACTGGATTAGTAGGTTAGTCCAAATATGATCAAAAGTGTATGAATATCATAGCAATATCACCCAAAAGTGGCATGGAGCAAGCAGAAATTATAGATACGTTTTGGACGTATCAGCACCACAGCAAGATACTGATGCGTTTCCCCATCTTTCCCCTCTCTGCAGCTGCCGGAATCAACCGGAGCAGCAACCTCCCGACGCTCCTTCGCCGCGAGTCCTCGCCGCCGGCAAACCAGGCCCCTCCGGCGAGCCGCACCACCACCACTAGAACGGCGACACGCTGCTGAGCCCATTCCTGCCCTCAGTTTGCCCCGCCATGCCCGGAATCGCCGCCAGTGAGCTCGCCGTCTCACTGGCCGTGAGGTTGAAGATGACAGGCGGGCACCGCCTGTCATCCTCACCCCCCTCTCGCTCCCCTCTCTGTCACTGACCGCCGGGCCCCGCCCGTCAGGTTTAAAAACCTGGCGCGCGCGCGCGCTGGCGCCCGTGCGGTGGGCTATTCGCTCTGGGCCGTGCACTGTGGCCGTTCTGGCCCAGTGGCACAGGACCTTTTTCCCTTTTTCTTTTCTGTGGATATTTCAAATAATTTCACAGAAATAAATATTTGTCCAAATGAATTAATTCCCACTCCTAAAAACTTGTAAAAATCCAACCTATTTAATGGTGTCACTTTCACACATATCCATGAACCTTTTCTGTTATGTTCAAATTTAAATTCATATTTGAACAATAAAACTTCTGTTCAAATATTCTTAGACTCCATTCTGCCACTCCAAAACTCAAACTAAGAATTTTTACCATCTTAGTTTTCTCTCTAGTATTTAACAAAAATAAGTTGACATTTTTCTGAGCACTTTGATTTTCCTGTTTTTATTATGGTCTTATTTTCCCGTTGTTATTTTGCGACGATTAGATACCGTATTTGACGAGGTTGCTGAGGAAGAAGGTGGGGAAGGATTTGAAGACTTTGAAGACCAAGCCAATCCAGGCAAGCGGCCCTTTGACCATGATACACTTGTGTTCATCGGAACCCGTTTGTTTCAGGATGCATGATGATAAGAGTTATGGTGGTAACCTAGTTTAAAAACCACCACATGATGCATGCTTTACTCTTGATCTTGCTATGTGCTAGATGCAATGCAAATGGTTAGTAGTGATGCTTAGTGATGCATGTGTGCCGTGAAACCTTCGTGGTTGCATTCCTTTCATAAACCCCATCGGGTGCCCCTAATGCCTGAGGGTGATATTGAGTTGGGTCATCACTTGAGGAAGAAGTGATGTGCCGGTAAAGATCTTGTGCATGGGTGAAATGATGGATTATATTTATGTGTGACTACCGTCCCAACCAAACATGTGCAACCACTCTAGCCCTTATGGGACAGGGCGTTATTGATTACTTAGGCCGATACTAGCATGGTGCCCGCATTACAAGTGACGGGAAGACTTGAGGTCTTTCCCGGGACGGGGTCGTGCTTGGATAGACGACCATGACTGTTTTTACAGGGCACCGGACACACCGTTGGTCCCTTTGGGTGCGCGTGACATTGAAATTAGGGCAAGTCCCATGATCTATTGTTTGTACTCGAGGGCCGTGTACCAACGAGTGGACCCTATGTTAGTGTCGTCTAAGGAAAGATAATGACCGGGTGCTTCCCCCGAGTACTTGAGGTACTGCGGGATCGTGGGTGACACGAAAGCTTCCCGGATCTTGTGGGTAAAGTGCGCAACCTCTGCAGAGTGTAAAAATATTCAAATAGCCGTGTCCACGGTCATGGACAGTTGGGTGGTGCTACTTAAACTATGTCTAGAATTTTACTATATCGATGAAAGTATGTGTGTGATGAGTCAAGGTGGTGACTTGACTCGTTGAGCCCGAAAGCCAATTGTATAGAGCACGTTGTCGAAAAAATTCAGACCAAAAAGATGATCTGGTGATTTTATACGAATTTTTCTGTCCAAGGACAGAATCTGTTTCCTGGACAGCACATCACAACTTTTGAACTTTCTTGCAATCAGAGGCTACACTTGGCACAAAGCTGAAAAGTAAAGATACAATGATGATGCTACTGTAGTAACAACATCAAGACACAACAAAAGAAAAATAAAATTTTATTCATTGTGGGCTGCCTCCCAAAAGCGCTTTCTTTTATGCCTTTAAGCTAGGCATAATGCAAAGAGATCAAGTTTTATCAAGAGTAAAAGAATAGCTAGCCCGTATAACGGACTCAAAAGGTAACTTAATCTTCTTTCTAGGGAAGTGTTCCATCCCTTTCTTGAGAGGAAATTGGAATTTTATATTCCCCTCTTTCATGTCAATGATGGCACCAACGGTGCGAAGAAAAGGACGTCCCAAAATAATTGGACAAGAAGGTTCACATTCAATATCCATAATAGTAAAATCAACGGGAACTTAATTGTCATTGACAATGATAAGAACATCATCGATCCTCCCCAAGGGTTTCTTTATGGAAGAATCAACAAGACGAACACCAAAAGAACAAGAATCAAAAGGTTTCAATTTAAGCATATCATATATTCTTTTGGGCATAACGGAGGTACTAGCTCCAACATCACATAAAGCATAGCAAGAGAAGTTATTCAACTTAATTTTAATCATAGGATCCCAACCATCTTCTAGCTTTCTAGGTATGGAGGCTTCTACCCTAAGTTTCTCCTCCCTAGCTTTGATGAGAGCATTAGTGATATGCTCGGTGAAGGCAAGGTTAAGTGTGCTAGTGCGGGGATCTCTAGACATCTTGTGAAGGAAATCAATAACTTCGGTAAGGGTGCAATTATCAAAATCAAGGTCACTACTATCAAGTAAAGTGGTAGTGGTGTCCTTTAGGCTCACTTGTTTGGTAGTTTTTATGGTCATAGCATCACCATTAATAGGTCCAATGGGACCAGGAGTGCATTTGGTGCTAAGAGTTTGGTATCCTCAACAACTTGGATAGTAGCAACAGTGTGGTGGGTAGGAAGGTTCCTAATTCTATCTTCTTCCTCCTTTTCTCTAGCCCATCTCTCTTTAAGTTTAGCCAACATCCTAATGTTTTCGTTAATTTGCACTTGAATAGCATTCATAGGAGTGGTCTTCCTCTCCTCAAGAGGGGAAGTTCTAATTTTAAGCAACTCTACCTCATGGGCTAAATTGTCTACCTTCGAAGAGAGATCATCTAGTTTGGCTAGTTTTTCTTCTACATTCTTATTGAAGGCTTTTTGGGTAGTGATGAAATCTTTAAGCATAATCTCTAGTTCAGAAGTGGAGTTCTTGGTGCTAGGATAAGCATTGTTGTTCCCATAGGAATTAGAGGGGAACGGTCTAGGATTGCTACCAAAATTACTCCTATAAGCATTGTTATTGAAATTGTTTCTAGAAATAAAGTTCACATCTACTTGTTCTTGAGCAATCAAAGAATTTAAAGGAACATCACGAGGATCAACAGAAGATTGCTTGGAAAGTAGAGACATGATCAAGTCAACTTTTTCATTTAGGGAGGAAATCTCCTCGACAGAGTTTACCTTCCTACCTGTTGGAGCGCGTTCGGTGTGCCATTGGGAATAATTGGTCATCATCTCATCGAGAAGTTTTGTGGCAGCACCAAGTGTAGTTGACATAAAGGTTCCTCCCGCGGCCGAATCTAGCAAGTTCCGCGAGGTAAAGTTCAAGCCTGCATAAAAAGTTTGGATAACCATCCAAGTAGTCAAACCATGAGTAGGGCAGTTCTTGACAAGAGATTTCATGCGTTCCCAAGCTTGGGCAACGTGTTCATTATCCAATTGTTTGAAATTCATTATGTTACTCCTTAGTTGGATAATTTTAGTAGGTGGATAGTACTTTCCAATAAAAGCATCCTTGCACTTGTCCCAAGAATCTATGCTATTTCTAGGCAAAGATTGAAACCAAATTTTAGCTCCTCCTCTCAAGGAGAAAGGAAAAAGCTTGAGCTTAACAATATTACCATCTATTTCTTGGTATTTTTGCATATCACAGAGTTCAATAAAATTGTTTAAGTGTAAAGCAGCATCATCTCCAGCACCGGAGAATTGATCTTTCATAACTAGGTTCAGTAAAGCAGGTTTAATTTCATAAGAAGGTGCTGAAGTGGCAGGTGTAGTGATAGGCGTGCAGATAAAGTCATCGTTGTTATGACTAGTGAAGTCACACAACTTGGTGTTCTCGGTGGAACCCATAGTAGCAAGCAAGCAGGATAACTATTTTTGTGATTTTTGATAAAAGACACTAAAGCAAAAACTGAAAGGTAAACTAACAAGACTAAAAAGCAAAGGTAAAATATAGCGTGCAACTCCCCTATCTTGAAGAGTGGAGTCCCCGGCGACGGCGCCAGAAAACTTTGCTTGATGGCTTCTCGCCCCTCGTTGGTTACCCCAAGTGGAAGGTTTGAGATGCAGTGTAGCGGAAGTTTTCCCTTGGCAAAGATACCAAGGATCGATTTCCCCTGAGACTCCCAGTTTCAACAAGAAGGTGTCAACTGCTAACGGCGCCAGATATTAGCAATCAACATGGACCTGCACACAGATACAAATAACTTTGCTCCCAACGAGTACAGAGAGGTTGTCAATCCCTCCGGCCTTGTAGTTTACAAAGGATCAAACACAAGTGATAATAGTGATAGGTATTGCTGCAATAGTAAGTAAAAAGCGGAAAGTAAATAGCGGATGTGATCAATGATGGTAATATGGACCGGGGTCCCATGATGTTCACTAGTGATGTCTCTCTCCCAAAAGACGATAAAACAGCTATGCGAGGTAAACGAATTACAGCTGGGCAATTGACAGGATTATGTGCGCAAACCAATGCTAACTATGCTGCAAAGAAAGGTAGAGGCTCAAAAGCATGGGCGGTACGCCAAGGCAAGTAGACCGAAATCCATCTGCATCTACTACTAATCATCCACCTTGAGATATCTATCCAGAACATCTCGCTGGTAGTAAGTTGCGAGTCCCACCCATAGTGTAAACTCAGAGCAACAGACAACTGTAGTAAAAGAACTTTGCGTAAAGTAAACAATCCTTGCACCCGCGAGTACAAGCACCGTTGTTTTCCCCCTTGTGGCAACAACACATCCCCTAGACTCATGTTTCTGTCACTCAAGCTAGTCATCGAGGGGCATGAACCCACAATCAAGCATAACGTTCCCTCTTGGAGTTACTACCTACTACTTGGCCAAAGCAATAAACAGCAACGGAGAACATGCAAGAATTACTCAAGAACATAAATATAAAAGAGGTGAATCAAATATATTACTCACACACAATCTGAACATAATCTCATAATCCATCGGGTGCCAGCAAACTCAGCATAGCAACGGCATAAGGATTACATATGTGCCTCGATCATGTAGGGCAGCTCACGAGGTCTAATCGGTGAAGAACAAAGAGGGGAGGAGAACATCACATAGCTACTGGTCATGGACCCATGGTCCAAGGGAGACTACTCACAACTCATCCGGGAGGCGTCCATGGTGGTGGAGAAGCTCCCGGTGGTGATCCTTCCCTCCGGCAGGGTGCCGGGAAGAGTTCTCCTGGTGCTCCCGATCTTGGAAGCGCGCCGACGGCGGAACAGATATGAGATCGCAAAAAAGGGTTCCGTCCTCGAGGGTTTCGGGATGCGGTGTAAATATATGCCAAAGGGGGGCATCAGAGGAGGCCAGGGGGGCCCAGGCGCCCTGGCGGCGCGGCCAGGAGGGGGGCGCGCCTTCTGGCCGCTTGGAGCCCTGGTGGCCCCCCTCCGGCCCTACTTTGGCTACATGGAAGCTTCCGGAACGCTGATTTTTTATATATTTTTCCTGGAATTTTTCTGGCAGTTTACGTAATGGGAAAACCTGAAATACAAAAACAGCAGAAAACAGAAACTGGCACTGGGGTGCACTGAGTTAATAGGTTAGTCCAAATATGATCAAAAGTGTATGGAAGTGCATAAATATCATAGCAATATCACACAAAAGAGGCATGGAGCAAGCAGAAATTATAGATACGTTTTGGACGTATCACCCGCCCGTCCGCGCGGTTTTTTCCGCGCCTGTGATTGACTCACCCGTCTGCGCCGGTTTACAACACCGCAAGCAACTCACCCGTCCGCCCCCGCGGCCGGTTCACCAGACTGCACCGGCTTACAACGTCGTGGCCGACTCATTTATCTATACCGCCTCTGATGTTGTGGTCGTCTTTGCTGTCCGACTCTCGCGGCCTGGTCTACATCATTATACTAGGCCGCACCTGTCTGCATGAGCTGTTTATTGAGTATGAGCAAGTCACAGCTTGGGTAGCCCGGTTTTCTTCCAACAAAATGGAGGCAAATTATCATATACTATCAACCGCCGTCTGCACTAGGTGGCTCAATGGGCAGACGCACAAGTCGTCGCCACTACAGTTTGGTTAACTTCAAATCGCCAGTTGGAAGGAACCATTGGCCGAGTTGCTGGCATGGCTCGTACGAGATCATTTATAACCCACTGCAGTCATCTCAACCTTCTGTGGATTCACATCGCGCTATCAACGCCAATGATATACCCTTTCTGCTATGGTCAAATACAGAGAATCTCAAGACAACTCCTCGAGTCGTCTTAAGACTCGGGGGCTAAGCTGCCATGACTCAGCAAATCTTGTTTCAGCAAACTTAAGAACCCCAGGACGATGGAGGGAAAGATAACCCGGTCCCAGAGGCAACTGCTATATTGATGAAAATTTAAAGGCCATCAAAATATTTCCGGCTTAAAAAGTATATGACAATTACAAAATCCCGGCTCAATGAAGAAGTTTCCGGGTCATCAGAAAAGAATCCGGTTTAAAATCTGGCTCAAAGGACATCAGTCTTACTGAAGCTCTCAAATATCTGGTTTACAATCCGGTTCAAAGGAAATATGTTTCCTACAAAGCTCTGAAGCTCTCAAATCCGGTTTAAGAATATCAGGTTTAAAAAGAATTACTCTCTCACAAGTTCGAGTTTAAAGGCCGAAAGAAAAATTCAGGCTGAAAATTCTGGTTTAAAATCCGGTTCAAGGGAAAGATGTCTCCCACAAAGCTTTTAAGCTCTCAATATCTGGTTTAGCATCTGGTTCAAGAAGAAATATCTCTCGCAAAGTTCGAGTTCTCAGGAAAAATTAAAGGGACCAAAGAGAGTTTGTTGCACAACACAACTGAAACATAGGCACCCGGCGAGCACAGCTCAGAAATATATCACATAGGGGCTTCTGTTTATAAAGCGGAGTTCTAATTACCCATTGATCCGGCTATCGAGCAAATATTATCATAAGAGCACAGCTCTGGTTACTTTGGTAATCCGGCTATCAAGCCAATATTATCATAAGGGGCAAAAGAGAGTTTGATGCACAACACAACCCAAACATAGGCACCTACTAAGCACAACTCACAATGTTACTTGGGGGCTCTTGTTGCACAGCAAAAAAGATTTTTTAAGGCCCTTGTAATAGGCTATCAAACCTGGCTTGGAAGCCAGGTGTACTCACCTAAAACCCCGGGTTAACCTGCCTTCATCAAGTAAGTCACTCCGTCCAGGTAAACCTGGTATGACCCGCCGAACATTTGACAAGTCAATCTTATATAGACCCTGAACTTGTCAACATTAAAACGACGATTGGTTAATGTGAGGTCCATATTAAAAGGCTTTGTGAAATGATTTAACTCAGTGGCCTGGCAGCCCATGAAAATCCTCGAATATAGGCCTGGCAGCCCATAAAAAGCCTCGCATCTTCCCATGCTTTTATTCGACAGATTTTCTCTTTCGTTGAGTTTTACAACATTTTATGATAAACCGATGTTTATTAACCCGGCCTGGCTTTCGACTATAAGTCGCCAGTATGAGATAAGATAATGACTGGTGTTTATTAACCCGGCCTGGCTTTCGACTATAAGTCGCCAGTATGAGATAAGATAATGACCGGTGTTTATTAACCCGGCCTGGCTTTCGACTATAAGTCGCCAGTATGAGATAAGATAATGACCGGTGTTTATTAACCCTGCCTGGTTTTGTTTATAAACCGGCAATCTGATAATTACCAGTGTTCAAATTTTGGGTTATCACCCTTACTACACTGGCTTGGTAAAACCAACAGTGTGATCAAATATCACTGGAACCGGTTTTCAAACCGGGTTATATTATTCAAATCTTTAAATAGCCAACATGGCTGGATTTTTATTATGGTTATTAATAACCAATATTATGATTGAGGTTTTCGAAGTCGCTTCAGCGCAATGGATATTATTTTATCAATGGGTATGATTTATTCTACAAAGGAATAGTCCCGAGTCGCTGTGGGCTTATGACTCGGCACTTGGGGGCTACATTATTAAAATTGAGATTACATCAAATACGCAAGTCCCATGTCACTGTCAGCATGCACCATGGCACTTGGGGGCTAATGCAAAGTCATTTTTTGCTCACCTTATTGAAGACCCGACTCATCACATTATAATGAGCCGGCCCTTGGGGCTACCAATTGCTCCTGTCAACAATTAAAGGTACACAAGTATTAATCCATTATATTGAAGGGTCCACTTCTCAGTTGGTAAAGCACAAAGATCTTAACCTGGTGGACATGGGTTCAAAGCCCCATGGTGGAGTTACATCATATAATGTTATTTTCAATGAAGCATGATCATATTTATGAAGTCCCTGCTCATTATTACATAATGACCTGGCCCTTGGGGGCTACACTGGTTGAAGTTTTTGAGCATCAGGCAATTACAAGTCCCAGGTTGCTGCAAGCATGACAACCCGGCACTTGGGGGCTACATAATATGGAGTATTCAATTTTTACTAGTGACTGGGATGAACAATCTGGATTACTTCAAGGTTGCAACATTTATATTGAAACAAGTCTTAAGCTATCACTATGTTCTCCTCTTAAGACTTGGGGGCTACAGGTAATATGCATAAAGGAGGAACATCTTCAAATTATCAGTTTTTGGGAAAATCAGGAAGATTAATTGTGTGACCCGGTGTTGGCAACAATCATAACCCGGCGTCTATAAACAGTCATGACCCGTGATCGTCAGTTTTTATAACCCGACAATTTTGGCAATCATAAACCGACAAGTTCTACATTTTCAAACCGGCTGAATATCAGTTGAATATTTGAAGACCAATATTTTTGTCAAGTCAGAGCATTGCAGGCCGACTCAAAAGGATTCTTGATTTACAATATTCCTTATGCAAGCAAGTTGATTATGAAGCTGGTATGTTGACCCGGATTTTCTATAAGAAGGAAAGGACAAGGATTTAAGGATGGTCAGGTGCCGGTTTACAAGAAATTCTTAACCCGGAGCACAACCTGTCAAATTTGTTCTTGTGTTTATTTTGCAGCATAAGTTTACCATGGATAAATCCAAGCTAAATTGGGAGCTAATGTCGGGGATATACCCCGCGGAGTAACCCGGCTGGAAATATAACCCGGCCGGACTTGGCGGTTTACTTGAGACCCGGTTTACACTTGGCGATTCACTGGCGACCCGCCCTGACCAGACGGTTTACAAGCAACCTGCATGAGTAATATCACTCACTGGTAACCCGGCGGGCGGCGGGCGGATGATAAGGCCCAAGGCCCAGAAGGCCGGTTTATGTTAATGGTGGGCCTGTTTATGAGGAAAGCACAAGGAATATTCTCCTACAATGGAAGCAAGACTAGGACTCCATTTGTAATGAAGTAATCCTAATCCTACTAAGACTAGTCATGTAACCCACCCCTTCAACATATATAAGGAGGGGCAGGGCTCCCCAAAGAGGGAGAGAGAAGCAACAACAAACAATCTCTAGGGCTAGACACAACTAGAGGAGAGCCAGCTTATGCGGCGACTCCAGGAGGATCATAATGAGACCTAGCCACAAACAGCATGTAGGGCTATTACCGGATGATGTTTCCCGGGGCCCGAAGTTGTCTAAACCCTTGTCTTCTGTTGTGTTTCTTAATTCCGCTCAACCCCTCTCAAGCTACCACATAGATGTGTTGGCCTCACGACTAAGTCCTCACACTAGTACATCTGCCGTGAGGATTCCAGACAGGTACTGTCAAAGAAATAATTGTTCTTACACAATGCCTACTGTAGCATATCATTTCTACAATTTATATTGATCTATATAAGCCATAGAAACTATAAAACAAGCAAACTATGCATTGCAAACAGAATCTGTCAAAAAACGGAACAATTTGTAATGATCTGAACATTCACCATATTTCTGCAACTCTAAAAATCTTGAAAAAATAGGACCATGTGAACAATTTGTATATTAATCTTCTGCAAAAAGAATGAACTCAAAAGCACTCTTCTGTTAAAAATGAGATTTTTTTTCGTGAGCGCAAAAGTTTCTGTTTTCAGCAAGATCAAAACTACTAACACCCAACATGATCCTAAGGCTTTGCTTGGCACTTTATTGAAACAAAAGATATGCAACATGATTACTGCAGTAGCATAATCATGTGAACACACAAAAACAGTAGGTATAAGTGTTGGGTTGTCTCCCAACAAGCGCTTTTCTTTAATGCCTTTTAGTTAGGCATGTTGATTTCAATGATGCTAACATGAAAGATATGAATTAAAACACAAAGAAAGCATCATGAAGCATATGACTAGCACATTTAAGTCTAACCCACTTCCTATGCATAGGGATTTTGTGAGCAAACAACTTTTGGGAGCAAGAATCAACTAGCATAGGAAGGCAAAACAAGCAAAACTTCAAGATTTTCAACACATAGACAGTAAACTTGGTATTATTGAAATACCTACAAGCATATGTTCCTCTCTCATAGTAATTTTCAGTAGCATCATGAATGAATTCAACAATATATCCATCACATAAATCATTCTTTTCATGATGCCAAAGCAAAGAAATTTTGCTACTCTCCACATAAGCAAATTTATTCTCATGAATAGTGGTGGGAGCAAACTCAACAAAATAACTATCATGAGATTGAAAAATAAAGTTATGATGACAAGTTTCATGGTTATAATTATTCAGTATACCATACATGTCATCACCATAATCATCATAGATAGCAACTTTGTTATCATAGTCAATTGAAACATCTTCCAAAGTGGTCGATTCATCACTAAATAATGTCATGACCTCTCCAATCCACTTTTATCAATATAATCATCATAAATAGTAGGCATGATAACATTATAACAAATTTCCACATCAAATCTTGGGGGGGGGGGCTAAAAATATCATCTTCATCAAACATAGCATCCCCAAGCTTATGGCTTTGCATATCATTAGCATCATGGATATTTAAAGAATTCATACTAACAACATTGCAATCATGCTCATCATTTATGCCAAACATTTTATAGCATTCTTCTTCTAACAATTGAGCAAAATTTTCCGATCCATCATTTTCATGAAAGACATTATAAAGATGAACAATATGATGCATCCTCAATTCCATTTTTTCATAGTTTTATTTTACAAAACCAAACTAGTGATAAAACAAGAAACTAAAAGATCTGATTGCAAGACTAAAGATATACCTTCGAGCACTCACCTCCCCGGCAACGGCGCCAGAAAAGAGCTTGATGTATACTACACAACTAGTTCTTGTAGACTCGTGTTGGGCCTCGAAGCGCAGAGTTTTGTAGGACAGTAGCAAATTTCCCTCGAGTGGATGACCTAAGGTTTATCAATCCGTGGGAGGTGTAGGATGAAGATGGTCTCTCTCAACAACACTGCAACTAAACAATAAAATGTCTCTTGTGTCCCCAACACACCCAATACAATGGAAAATTGTATAGGTGCACTAGTTCGGCAAAGAGATGGTGATAAAAGTGTAATATGGATAATAGATATTGATTTTTGTAATAGTAACAATAAAAAACAGCAAGGTAGCAAGTAACAAAAGTGAGCACACATGGTATTGCAATGCTTGAAAATGAGGCCTAGGGTCCGTACTCCCGCTAGTGCAATCTCCCAACAGTGCTAATATAATTGGATCATATAACCACCCCTCAAAGTGCGATGAAGAATCACTCCAAAGTTCCTATCTAGTGAAGAACATAAGAAGGAATTTTCTGTCACTATTCTTTCCGATCAATCTATCCAAGAGTTCATACTAAAATAACACAAGGTATTCTTTCCGATTGATCTATCAAGAGTTCGTACTAAAATGACACAAGTTATTCTTTTCGATCGATCTATCAAGAGTTCATACTAAAATAATCACCAAAACAAATTCATATTCATAATACTCAATCCAACACAAAGAACTTCAAAGATTGCCCCAAGATTTCTACCGGAGAAACAAAGACAAGAACGTGCATCAACCCCTATGCATCGATTACCCCAATGTCACATTGGGAATCCGCGAGTTGAGTGCCAAAACATGTATCAAGTGAATCAATATGATACCCCATTGTTACCACGAGTATTCAATTGCAAGACATATATCAAGTGTTCTCAAATCCATAAAAGTATTCAATCCGATAACAACGAAATCTCAAAGGGAAAAACTCAATTCATCACAATAAGATAGAGAGGGGAAAACACCATATGATCTGACTATATTAACAAAGCCTGTGATACATCAAGATTGTGCATCTCAAGAACACGAGAGAGAGAGAGAGAGAGAGAGAGAGAGATTAAACACATAGCTACTGGTAAAAACCCTCAGCCCCGAGGGTGGACTACTCCCTCCTCACCATGGTGACCGCCGGGGTGATGAAGATGGCCACCGATGATGACTTCCCCCTCCGGCGGAGAGCCGGAAAGGGCTCTAGATTGGATCTCGTGGACTACAGAGCCTTGCAGCGGCGGAACTTCTGATCTAGGTTCACCCCAAGGGTTTTCAGAATATTTGGGAATTTATAGGTTAAAGAGGGGGTGCGGGAGGCCACCGAGGTGGGCACAACCCACCTGGGCACGCCTGGGGGCCCAGGCGTGCCCTGGTCGGTTGTGCCCCCCTCGGGGCACCCCCAGGTGCTACTCTGGCCCATCTTGGGTGTTCTGGTCCATAAAAAATCTCCAAAATGTTACGCGGAGTTTGGACTCCGTTTGATATTGATTTCCTGTGATGTAAAACACAAGCAAAAAAACAACAACTAGCACTAGGCACTGGGTCAATAGGTTAGTCCCAAAAAAAATATAAAGTGCTATAAAATGATTGTAAAACATCCAAGAATGATAATAAAACAACATGAATACTTCATAAATTATAGATACATTGGAGACGTATCACGACCAAGAACGCGTACACAAGCTACGAGATGTACAAGGGGATCATTGACATGAGGGAGTGTCTTCTTACTGCCCCAGATGAGAGATCGAGCCATAGAGTAGTTGTGGGAGCATCACAAGAAGTAGATGACTAGACGATCATTTCTCCTAGTTTAGAATGCATACAATTGTTTATTGAGGTGTGTGTGAATGATCTGTATAGTCACTTATGTAATTCTTCTGTGGACAGAGCAAATCACACGGCTTATTAGCAGTAATCATCTGTGTTATTATTTGTCTTCACACACATTTCTTATTATGGACCTGTTTGCCGCGTGTCACACACATCTTGTTCTACTGAACCGTTTCTATTGTGTTGCCTAATCACACACAGTTCATCCTAGTGAACTGTATGTCGTATATCGCACAGACCCTCATCTGGCTGCCCGTTTCTGTTGTTCGGCATCATCGCAAATAGTTCTTCTGAATTAACCGTTTGCCACATATCGCACACGTAACTCCAATATGAACCGTGTTTGATGTCGCCGCCATCGCAAATGTTTTGCATCTTTTTTATGGTTTTATTACATCACCGTTTGTGATTGATGCATCACACACAGTTGCATCAAAGGGTCTCTTATTTGACTATCGCGTTTGGACCATCCCGCATTAGTGGAAGAAGCTAATGTTAATGATCATGAAACTTCGGATCAAGTTACTACTGAACCTCGACGGTTGACCAGAACACATACCGCACTAGAGTGGTCTGTTAATCCTGTCCTAGAAGTCATGTTGTTAGACAACGGCAAACCTTCAAACTATGAAGAAGCTATGATGAAACCAGATTTCGAAAAATGGCTTGAGGCCATGAAATTTGAGATAGGATCCATGTATGAGAATAAAGTTTGGACTGTGGTGGACTTGCCTGATGATCGGCAAGCCATAGAGAATAAATGGATTTTCAAGAAGAAGTCTGACGCTGATGGTAATGTTAGTGTCTACAAAGCTCGACTTGTCGCAAAGAGTTTTTGACAAGTTCAAGGAGTTGACTACAATGAGACTTTCTCACCCGTAGCGGTGCTTAAGTCTGTCTGAATCATGTTAGCAATTGCCGCATTTTATGATTATGAAATATGGTAAATGATGTCAACTGCATTCCTTAATGATTTCTGAAAGAAGAGTTGTATATGATGCAACCAGAAGGTTTTGTCGATCCTAAAGGTGCTAAGAAAGTGTGCAAGCTCCAACGATCCATCTATGGACTGGTGCAAGCATCTTGGAGTTGGAATATACGCTTTGATGAGGTGATCAAAGCATATGGTTTTATGCAGACTTACGGTGAAGCCTGTATTTACAAAAAAGTGAGTGGGAGCACTACAACATTTCCGATAAGTATATCTGGATGGCATATTGTTGATAGGAAATGGTGTAGAATTTTGATACGTCTCCAACGTATCTATAATTTTTTATTGTTCCATGCTATTATATTATCTGTTTTGGATGTTTAATGGGGTTTAATATACACTTTTATATTATTTTTGGGACTAACCTATTAACTCAGAGCCCAGTGCCAGTTTCTGTTTTTTTTCTTGTTTTTGAGTATCGCAGAAAAGGAATCCCAAACGGAGCCCAATTGACCTGAAACTCAACGGAGGATGTTTTTGAATCAAAAGAAGCCCAAGGAGTACCGGAGATGGACCAGGGAGTCCCGGGCTGCCCACGAGGGTGGGGGCGCGCCCCCTATCTCATGGCCGCCTCGGGGACCCCCCTTACTTGTTCCCGACTCCAACACCTCTTATATATACATAAACCTCTAGAAAATAACCTAGATCGGGAGTTCCACCGCCAGAAGCCTATGTAGCCATCGAAAACCAATCTAGACCCGTTCCGGCGTCCTGCCGGAGGGGGGAATCCCTCTCCGGTGGCCATCTTCATCATCTCGGGTGTCAGGGATATTACTACCAGGTATAAACCGGCCAGGAGGGTCCGGTTTATATTATCAAGATTATATTATCAGAAGCCCAGCGGAGTATGGAATAGAATATTATAGCCCAATAGGCTTAGAGCCCATGTATTAAGGCCCATGATTTGTAAACCGTCATATCATGTAACTTGGGATGTAAGAAAGAGCAGAGACCGAGGCGGATACGTTTATGAGCCGGCCTCGGGACTCTGTGAACCGGACCGGGCGTCACCTCTTATATAAAGGGACGACCCGGCAACGGTTGAGGACAAGAAACAATAGCTCGAGACACAGGAAAAGCGGATTCGCTCCCTGGTCATCGAAGCCCAAGCAATACCACACCAAACTAGACGTAGGCTTTTACCTTCATCGAAGGGGCCGAACTAGTATAAAATTCTTGTGTCCTTCGTCCGCTTTAACCCCTTTGAGCTAACCCGTAGCGATGGCCTCACGACTAAGTCCTTTTCCTAGGACATATGCCGTGCTAAATCCATGACAGTTGGCGCCCACCATGGGGCTATCGCACGATGGTTTCGAGTTCTTGAAGGGCAGCTTTGAAGGGCTCAAGGGCTACGCAGTGGGCCGGATGACTAAGAGCCGTCGTGGCCGGATCTACATCGACGATGCAGGCTGGGGCCCAGAGGCCGATTCAATCGAATACTTGTACCGGGTCCCCTTCGGTGGCATCCACGTCTTCATCGGCAAGATCGGCAAACCGGGCCCTGAGCTGGACACCTTCCCCAACATCGTCGAGTCGGCTCAGCGTGCGAGACCTGCCCGGATTCAGCCCACCGTGAAGCACGTCTTCGTTGGAGCAGTGCAGGGAGTACAAGCCGAGGACGGATCGGACTCTGGCGGCGAGACTATTGTTTATTCCGGCGATGAATCTTCGTCCAAAGAGACCGAATCTTTGTATCTACTACAGGATGGCCGGTCTGAGGGTTGTTCCGATGGTGATAGTATTCCGGACCCCCTCGGTCCGCCAAACAGGGTTGCTGTTTTCATGGCCGGATCACAATCCATGCAGCAGCCCTCAACGACAGGGGCGTTAACATTAGAGGCAATGGTAGCTAGAGCTGGAGATCCTCCCCTGTCGCCTTCTGACGCTCTATCCATCTTGGTCGACACTTTGACAGCGCTTGTAACAGCAGAAGTAGCCCAGGCCGACAAGGAGCAGCATGATGCAGAGGTCGCTCAGGTGAAGAGCCGGATTGATCAAGCCAAGTTGGATCTGGCTACTGAGAAAGCTAGGATGGCTACAAGGCAGGTATAGCAGGATGCTCAAGCTTATCGACTCAGGTTAGATCAGAACGCTTCGCAAGAGGTAATGATGAGAAGACAAAGATTTCGTTTGCCGCCGGTTTATGAGGTGAGGAATCTCTTTAGCACGCCAGGGGCAGGAACCAGTAACCAGCCAGAGGTAAACCGGGGAGGAGGACCAGGAACAGGCGCGTCGGTTCAGCCACCGGCCGCAGAGCCAAATCGCCAAGTTGTGCCGACCCAGCATGTAACCACCCCTCCTGGTCATTATTCTAATCCATTGGATAACATAGTTGCTTCCACTTCACGACTGGCCGCCCTTCCCATTGAAGGAACGTCCCCCATAGCAGTGGTGGCACGGCGAGCCAAGGAGTTGTTGGACACGACGCTAACTCAACAGCAAGCTTATTCCTATAGCCGGGAGAGGATCCATTCAACCCCCGCCCGAGCCAGAGTTATACGAGGCGTTTGGATGAACCGACTGTATCAAGCAGCGCACGGAGACGTCATCAACAGAGACGGGATAATCCGGCAGGAGAAGAAGCACATGCTCAAGAGGTGGTGGATCAGGCCAGACAGCACCGGGAGGCCGGGCTAACAGCGCAATACGATGCCCGTCAGGCGACGCCGGTTCATCCCACCACCACAGTTGAACCAGAGGTCATATCCAGTTCCCTGGGCATACAGTGTCTCATCCCCGCTTTACGGAACATGAAATTACCCAAAGATTTTAAAGATCCGCGCAAGGTGCCCAACTACACGGCGGATCTTGCCCCCGAGGCATGGGTTGAGAGTTATGAGACGGCAATGGAGATGCTCGATGTGGACGAGGCATCATGCACTAAGTACTTCGCAATGATGCTCGAGGGCACGACCCGGACATGGCTGAAGGGTTTACCACCTAATTCCATCAGATCATGGGGGGAATTGCGGCGCCGGTTTATCAATAATTTCAAGGACACGTGCAAGCAGCCGATGTCTGTTGTCGATTTAGCTACCTGTGTTCAAGGAGAGCAAGAGTCTACAAGCAGTTGGGTGCATCGAGTGTCCGAAATCTTGCACTCCTCCAATAGCATCAACCCAAGTACAGCAATAGTAACCTTGGAAGGCAATTTCCGGTTTGAACCTTTGAGGCAGAAGTTGGGACGGCTCAAACGTGATTTCAACGACATGGGAACACTCATGGGCGCTTTGGTGAAATACGAAGATTCTGATAACACCAAATATCCAGACGCAGATGGAGACACGTCAGGGAAGGCGAGCAAGAACAGTAAAACGCCGCATGCCAATCCGGCAGGTCAAGGATACAACGGCAAGCGTAAAGCGAAGGGCAGCTCGGACATTGTGGCCAACACCAATGCTCAGGAGAACGGGCAGCGCCGCAAGGGTAGGCCGCCCCCACGCAACGGGAGTCCGCCTATTAATCTTGAGCGCTAGTTGAACGTGCCCTGCCCAAAGCACGGGACAGCGGAAAACCCGGCTACGCATCTCTGGAAGGACTGTTTCATTATGCAAGAATTCATGAAATAGACTAGGTATGATCACAGGCCCCCAGGCGGATCAGGCCCCGGTTTTCACGATCCGGGTTATCAAGGTGGCGGATCCGGTTCTGGGTACCACGGCGGTAACGGTAACCACAATGGCAACATTTAGCATCAGCATAACCAGCAGCATGGTCAGGGCGGATACAACAACCAAGGGAACCAACAGCGTCAGCAACAGCAGCAATCCGGATATCAGAATAATCCGAAGGAGCTGAGCAGTGGGCAGTATCACGTCTTCACCATGAGTTTATGCAAACGGGATCAGAAGGTTCTGAAGAGGGCAGTGCATTCTGTTGAACCGGCGATACCACATTTTTTGCGTTGGTCTGAGCAACCCATTGTGTGGAGCAGAGAGGATCATCCACCCCGGGTTGATAATCCGGGTCAGTTGGCTCTGGTAGTGGCACCACAGGTGGGTGGTTACAAGTTCACCAAAGTGCTTATGGATGGAGGCAGCAGCATCAACATCCTATATTATGAGACTTTTCGGCGCATGGGGCTGACAGATAAAAAGCTTCGACAGTCCAACACAGTGTTCCATGGGGTAGTACCTGGTAAATCGGCCTATCTAGTTGGCAAGATTGATTTGGAGGTCACCTTTGGAGATGAGCATGACTCTAGATCAGAGACTGTGACCTTTGAGGTTGTAAAAATTAAGAGCCCATACCACGCCTTGTTTGGGCGGCCGGTTTACGCCAAGTTCATGGCTAGGCCATGTTATGTTTATTTACAGCTCAAGATACCGGGCCACAAGGGAACTATTACGGTTCATGGGAGCCACAAAATTGCATTGGAGTGCGAGGAAGGAGATGCATCTTATGATGAGGCGGTTTGTGCTACGGAGGAGCTGAAGTTCTATAAGGACAATGTTGATCCGGCGGATATGTCCCCGCTGAAGAAGCCAACCACAGAGCATGATCCGGCGTTGAAATTCAAATCGGCTGAGGAGACTAAGCAGGTGGACTTTGTTCCGGGCGATTCATCCAAGCAGTTCACTATCAGCGCTAACCTAGATCCCAAAAAGGAAGGCGCGCTCATCGAGTTCATCTGTGAGAACCAGGATATCTTTGCGTGGAAGCCTTCTGACATGCCAGGTATACCGAGGGAACTCGCTGAGCACAATCTTAATATTGATCCTAAGTTTAAACCGGTCAAGCAGTATCTGTGCCGCTTCAATGAGGAGAGGTGCAAGGCTATCGGAGAAGAAGTGGCTAGGCTCTTGGATACAGGCTTTATAGTTGAGGTGTTTCATCTAGAGTGGTTGGCTAATCCGGTGCTGGTACTTAAGAAAAATGGAACTTGGAGAATGTGTGTTGATTACACAGATCTGAACAAAGCTTGCCCAACTGATCCTTTTGCTCTCCCCCGTATTGATCAAATCATTGATGCTACAGCAGAATGTGAGCGGCTAAGTTTTTTGGATGCATACTTAGGTTATCATCAGATCAAGATGGCAGTTAAGGACCAGGAGAAGACAACCTTTATAACTCCCTTTGGAGCTTTCTGCTATGTATCTATGCCATTTGGGCTCAAGAGTGCCCAGGCGACCAACCAGCGTTGTGTGCAGAATTGCCTTCAAGGGCAGATTGAATGAAATGTTCATGCATATGTCGATGACATTGTAGTAAAATCCAGGAAGGAGGAGACGCTGATAGATGATTTGAAAGAAACTTTTGATAATCTCCGTGTATATAAAATGATGCTTAATCCGGAGAAGTGCGTTTTTGGTGTTCCGGCAAGCAAGCTCCTGGGTTCTTAGTGTCAAACAGAGGGATTGAAGCTAATCCGGAGAAGATCAAGGCGATCACGTCTCTGGCTAAACCGGCGTGCATCAACGATATCCAAAGCGTGGCGGACCGTATTGCAGCACTCAGCCGGTTTATCAGCCGTTTGGCGGAGAAGGCAATCCCGCTTTATCAGATGATGAAGAAGACAAACCGGTTCGTCTGGAGTGATGCTGCTGATACTGCGTTTGAGGATTTGAAGAGGCAATTGGCAGAGCCGCCGGTCCTTGCTGCCCCGGTTGACAATGAGCCGCTGATGTTATACATGGCTGCCAATGCCCGTGCAGTAAGCGTTGCCATTGTGGTAGAGCGCAAGGAGGCAGGCAAAGAATATCCGGTTCAATGGCCGGTTTACAACATCAGTGAGGTGCTCATTGAGTCAAAACAGAGATATCCACATTGGCAGAAACTGGTGTATGGAGTGTTCATGGCAAACCGGAAGCTGGAGCACTATTTTCAGGGCCACCCAATCACCGTGGTCAGTTCAGCTCCGTTGGGGGATATAATCCAGAACAGAGAAGCCACTAGTAGGGTCGCAAAGTGGGCCATTGAACTTAGCCCACACGGATTAAAGTATGTGCCCCGTACTGCTATAAAGTCCCAAGCACTTGTGGATTTCATCAACGATTGGACAGAGTTGCAAGCACCGCAGGAGAAGCCGGATCATACATACTGGACTCTTCACTTTGACGGTTCAAGGCAACTGGAGGGCTCAGGGGCTGGAGTCGTGTTAACTTCCCCACGAGGTGATAAGTTCTGCTATGTCCTCCGTTTAATGTTCCCTTGTACTAATAATGCTGCTGAGTATGAAGCTCTCCTCCATGGTCTACGGATGGCCAAGGAGATGAACTTAAGCCGGGTCAAGTGTTTTGGCGATTCAGATCTGGTGGCACAGCAGGTCTCTGGCAAGTGGGACTCTAAGGATCCGCTCATGGCAGCATATCGACGGGAGGTGGACGTTGTCGCTGGATACTTCAAAGGATATCAGGTGGATCATATAGACCGGCGGAAAAACGAAGCAGCATATGCGTTAAGCCGGTTGGGCTCCCAGCGTAAACCGGTTCCACCTAATACCTTCTTGGATGAGTTGCATAATCCGTCGGTCCAGGTACCTTCAGAGGAGGACTTGGCTATTCTTGATCCGGAAGCACAATATGTCGCGGCACTTCATGTCATTCTGGATTGGACGCTTCCTTACTTGGCATACATGAACCGAGGTGAGTTACCAGAGGACGAAGTCGAGGCCCGACAGATAATCCGGCGGTCTAAATCTATGACTATTATCATAGAAGAACTTCATCATCGCATCGTTTCTGGAGCTTTTCAGCGGTGTGTATCATCAGAAGAAGGGTGTGATATCCTTAGAGAGATTCATGAAGGGGATTGTGGTCATCACGCCGGTTCAAAATCTTTGGTGGCTAAAGCTTTTCGTCATGGGTTCTACTAGTTAACGGCTCACGCCGACGCAGAGGATTTGGTCAGAAAATGTGATGCTTGCCAGAAATTCTCACGGCGCGCTCATATACTGGCGCAGGAGTTAAGGATGATCCCAATTACTTGGCTGTTTGCGACTTGGGGGCTCGATATGGTTGGACCCTTCAAGAAATCCCAAGACCAGAAAACCCACCTGTTGGTGGCAGTGGATAAGTTTACAAAATGGGTTAAAGCGGAGCCTGTCAGTAAGTGTGATGCAGCAATTGCGGTTCAGTTCATCAAAAAGGTGATTTTCCGGTTTGGCTTTCCACATAGTATTATAACTGATAATGGCACCAATCTGTCCAAGGGGGCTATGGAGGAATTCTGTCAACGTGAACATATTCGTCTTGATGTATCATCAGTAGCTCATCCTCAGTCTACTGCCAAGCTGAAAGAGCCAATCAAGAGATCTTAAGAGGCATCAAACCCCGGCTTATGGTTCCTTTGCAGAGAACACCTGGTTGTTGGGTGGAGGAGTTGCCTTCTGTCTTTTGGAGCATCAACACTACACCTAACAGATCCACAGGGTACAGGCCTTTCTTCATGGTATATGGAGCTGAAGCGGTCCTCCCTAGTGATATCCGGCACGACTCGCCGCGGGTGGCGGCTTATGTTGAAGCGGATAATGAACAAGTAAGACAAGACGCCTTGGACCGGCTGGACGAGGAATGGGACACGGCAGCAGCGTGATCGGCGATTTAACAGCAAGACCTGCGCCGGTACCACAGTCGCCGGGTTAAAACGAGGACGTTCCAAGAAGGAGATCTGGTGCTCCGGCTCATCCAGGACCAGACATATATGCACAAGTTATCCCCACCCTGGGAAGGACCCTTTGTGGTCAGCAAGAACCTGCACAACGGATCATACTACCTCGTCGACGTTCGAGAACATAAGGACTCACGCACGGCGGAGGAGGAGACCAAGAGGCCATGGAACATCGCTCTTCTTCGACCTTACTATACTTGAGCTATCGGCTCCGCTTTATGTACAATGTATATATCATGATTAATAAAATAAACTAGCGCCCCCGGTAAACTGGGGAATCAGCCATCCTTTTCATAAGAGTATCACATGGGGGCTTCCGTGGGCAAGGGAGTTTTCTATGGCCTCTTAAACCGGCGCCCTTGATAAATCAAGGAATCAGCCGTCCTTTCTGTACAAAAAAAGAATCACATGGGGGCTTCCGTAGGCAAGGAAGTTTCCCATGGCCTCTTAAACCGGCGGCCATATGAAGACCATCATAAGAGCACTGCTCTGGTTGCTTCGGCAATTTCCACATGATGATGACGGGCAAAAGAGGGTTTGATGCCTAGCACAACTCAAACATATGTCCCGACGAGCAATGCTCACACGCTACCTGGGGGCTCCTGATGCAAGTTCATCAGCGAGTTGAAAACTCTTGTAGTGAACACAGCTTGGAAGCCTGGTGTATACACCTAAAACCCCGGATTAACCTGCCTGCATCAAGTAAATCGCGTCGTCTAGGTAAACCTGGTATGACCCGTCGAACGTATCACAAGTCAATCCTTTGGGACCCTGAACTTGGTCACGTTAAATTGACGATCATCAAGTGATTACACAAGCCAAAATCTTTAGGAGATTTTGAACATTGGTAGCATTTGACATTGATGATTTGGTTAAAGATTGTGGATCATCTTAACAGGCTTTGCTAAAATGGTTAATGACAGTAGCCTAGCAGCTCATAAAAAGCCTTGAATTTGGAGCCTGGCAGCTCGTAAAAAGCCTCGACTACATGGTCTTATTTGCCCAAAAAAAACTTTATTTTTCATTTTTTTATGTTTTCTCAATTTTTTATCTTCAAGGTCATTGGTTTTTCAACCAAGTCCATTGATTCAAGACTGGATAACTACAAAGTTGTCAATACATCTGTATATACAGAGCTATAGTCTGGGTCATGAACACCAGTACTAGTTTACAATTAAACCGGCGTTTATTGTAACCCGGATCGGCCTTCATAATAAGTCGACAGAGAGCCAGGGGAGTCATCAACACTCATGCCTTGGATCGTTTCTACCGGATTAAGGTTTGCAGATACACTTAATCGCAGGTATGGCACGTGCTTCTATTTTATACACGGTTCAAGTATTTTACTTAGATCATGTGTTTGGGCAGTATAACCCGTCCGGTGGTAAACCGCCAGGACATTTTTAGCTTTGTTCATGCAGACACAAGTAATATAAACTGTCAAAGCATTGCAAGCAGGAGATAATTTAGGAGTTGCTTAACAGAATAATGCCATGACACAAAGTGCGGGACAAAGATAGTATTTCAACTATTCTATTACAAGGCACTGGCAGGCCAAAAAGAATATCAGTTTCTGGCAAAGTATTCAACACATAAGATTAAACCAGAGCCGGTTTAGGATTCTTCTTCGGCTCGCTGTGAAGACTGAGGGTCAGCTTGTTCCGGGTCTTCGACGACTTCTGGCAGCTGCTGGAAATCAGGGGTGCTCCAGTCAATCTTGGCAAGGGCGCGGAAATATACTTCATTGTTTATAAGTTCTGGCGGTTCAATGTCAGGAGCGAAGGTATGCTTACGAACGGGTGGAATCAGATTTTTGATGTCATAAGACGGCCGCTCCACCCGCACATTTTCCAGATCATAACCCGGATGATACCTTGTCAAGTCCGCTTCATCATCAAGTTTACTGGCAAGAGGCCGCATATCTTTGGTTAAGGCGCGAAGGTCTTCAGCGGAGAAAGCTGATCTGTCTTCTTTCATACTGGGATAACCATTCATGGCCTGCGCCCGGATCAAAGTCGGGAACCCATGCCTTGGCCCGGGTTAACGCCATTAGGGAGCCAGCTCTTGCAGAGGATTTCTTCACTTCGACAATTCGGGTAGGCAAGATGGATAGCTTTTCCAGAGTACCTTGGATAGTGGTTGGTGCCGGTTTATTATGCGAAATAACACTGATGGCCCTCTGAGCGCCGGCATAGAGTTGTTCCACCAAGGTATAAGCAGCTTTCAGCTTCTTCCGTACATCATCTCCAAGATGAGTCACGCGCCTCCCTATGTGCAAGTGATGAGTTAAACCAGAGCAGCGCAAGATAGCGAGGATAAAGCTTATGACAACAAATACTTACCAAAGATAGCCAATGTCATATCATCTATATGCTGCCTTAGCCCGGATAACTCCTCCGTCACCGGGTTAAGAGCTGCCTCAGCATCCTTGGCTCTTTTTTCTAAAGCAGCCTTCTGTACCTCCCAAGTGGACCGCTCTGCTTCAAAATCTTTTTTGAGCTTCTCCATGCTAGCTAAAGCAAGGGTAAGTTCCTCCTTGGCTTTAGTCGAAGCAGTCTCTTTGAAGGACAGGCTATTCCGGAGCTCCGTGATTTCAATGGCCCTCCGGTTCAAATCAGTCTGCCAAGGATAAAATATGTCAGATATCTACAGCAACTCTTTCAGACAAGTCCCAAGCACATAAGAAGTTATGCACTTGACACTTGGGGGCTAATGTACAATTGAAGTGAAAGAAAGCAACTTTTTTAGACATGTCCCAAACACATAACAAGTTATGTCCTTGACACTTGGGGGCTAATGTAATGTCATTCTCAAACATTACAGTTGATCTATCAAAGTCCCGGTTTACCCTGAAGGCTAAACCGGCACTTGGGGGCTACAATGGACTAAAGGTACAACTACAAGTTACAAGCAGAAATGAAAGGCAAAGGGAAAGAAGTTACCTCATATTTTTCCTTCATCAAGTTTACCAAACCAGCCTCGTGGTCGCGGCTGGTGAAGAGCCAGTTTAGGTACCCAGAATGAAGCTCGTGGGCACTAAGTGGAGCATAGCTAGACAGATCAGTGCTCCACTTACCCTTGTCCTTCTGAAGAACTTCTTCCTTGGCAGTGTGTCTGGCCAAGATGACAGGCTTCGCATGAGCCGTAAAGCTTATCCCAGTGATCTCGACATCATCTCTCGAGGCAGCAGTCAGCCTGGGGGGATCAGCAGCAGCAGCGGGATTGGTGTGGACCGGACTAGCAGGAGCCGAACTAGCCCGGGGATGACTAACCCGGACAAGGCTGGCCGTTTCAGCCGCATTTTCCATAGCTTCACCCCCCGAAGCAGCAAGATCTTCTTGGTCCATAGGGGAAGGATCATCATGTGGAACTTTGACGTTTTCTTCCAGAGGATTGGCAGCTTCAGGATCTTCAGCCGGTTCAGCGGTGGTGTTATCGACCGCCAATTTATTCAACTTTGCTTTCTTGCTAGGCTTGGGCATACTGAAAAGATGAAAGGAATAATGAAAAACACAAGTCAAAAAGGAAAGATTAACCAGACATACTAAAAGATGGCTTACCCAGGAACGGTCTTGAGCACCGGGACTTGGGTGGCAGTTGACTCGCTGGAAGAAGATAGAGGAGTTTCCTGATAGTTTGGATCAGACGGTTTAAGAGGTTTGCGAATAAGACCTGCTTTTGGATGAAGAATGGTTGGAGTAAGCAAAACCTCTAAGCGGCGTCTTCGAGCCGGGGTATGGGGTAATCCGGTTGATTCAACCACGTGACCACTGTGGTGTATGGTCCGGCGAGCCTCATGCTCCTGTTTCTTCAAAAGAAAGTTGGGATCCAATTGAGCATAAGGGTGAGAAAATGGATATTTCCGGGCTACCCGGGGAACTTTGGGTGGCAACGGTTTTGAATCAGAGGAGAGAGAGATTACCTCGACTTCATCCGCTTTACTCCCTTCCACCAGATCCTGGGAATGAACATTATTACTATGAATATAGACAAAGGAAAATTAAGAGACATAAGATCCAAGTAGTACCTCAGAAGCCGGATCATCTTCTTTGGCGTTTGAACCGGAAGCAGCGGCAGGTCTTTTCTTATGTTTCTTTACGGCCAAGCTCTTCTTGCGAGTTGGCCTAGCCGGTTTTGTCCTGGGCCTTCCTCTTCCAGAAGGGGTCATTGGCCTGTGTAAAGGAATATAATATGTTGAAGACAAGTAATATGGAGGGATTAAAACAAAGAGAAAGGGACAGAAGAATCTTACCGATGGCGGTTTATTGTTCACGCAGAAAGGTGCTAAACCGATTCGACTGCGCTCCTCCAGAGGAATATTCAACATCTTTTTAGCAGACTCGGTAACTTCATTATCGGGAAGCACCATATCTGTGTGACGCCGAGGGTCCTTCGGATTACCAGTATACTCGCACATTAAGCCCGAGCGCCGGCTTAACGGGAGAATGCTCCAAGAGAGCCAGCAGCGGACAAAGTCAACCCCGGTTAAACCGTTGGCAACAAAGGCCCTGAGTTTCGAAAGTTGGGGGGCATATCGAGCCCGGTCTTGGGCACTCAGATGCTGCGGGAAGGGGTGATCCGTTGTCAGACGATAAGGGCGGTAACCCGGCAGTGGATTCTCCCCTTCTAGGGAAGTGTCGAGGCAGTAGAACCAAGTCTGATTCCATTCCTTGGGATGCCTGTGAAGAGTGGCGTGAGGAAAGCTGACATCTTTTCTCTTCTGGATGCTCATTCCGCCAAGTTCAATATTGGGCCCATCATGGAATTCAGTCCGGCGATTCAGATGGAAGAAGTCCCGGAATAACTCCACGGATGGCTCCTCTTGCAGGTAGGCTTCTGAGAAGACTTGGAAATTGTAGATGTTTGATATGGAATTGGGACCTATGTCTTGTGGATGGAGTTGAAAGTTATCTAAAACGTCGCGGAAAAACTTTGAACCGGGAGGGCTAAAGCCCCGGGCCAGGTGATCAAAAAAGACGATGGTCTCTCCCTCCTTAGGCTGAGGAGGACACTCTTTCCCAGGGGCCCGCCAGTGCAGAACCTCTTTCGGACCTAAAACGCCAATTGAGGCCACCTTTTCTAAGTCGTCCTTGGTAATCCGGGACGGGACCCAGTTGCAGGCAACAAACTGCTTTGCCGTGGAAGTCATCTTTTTCAAAGGGGGAATGCTGAAAAATACAATACAACTTCCGGTTTACAATCCACGTAAATATAAACCGGCATGATCTATGAAGGCATTGATCTAATTGGCGGTTTAAGCAGGGGACTAATGGTACCTACTGGTCCGGAATACTTATGAACGCAACAGCTACCGGATTATGAAGTTTGAAAGGAACAAGTTAAACCGCCAAATACCAGCAGGTGAGATGCGGATCTAAAAACTGAACCAGCGACACAGACATATGAGGTGCAGATCTAAGGTATGGGAAACAACTTTCACATGAGCAGCACTAAAATATGGATCTACAGCGTATGGAAAACTCAAGATAATTCAAGTCATATTCATCAAACGCAGTGGAGATTTTCTACAAATCCAGTCTAACTAGCAGTATTGGGGGAACTAAGATTATAAAGGCAGAGCGGTGTCATGCGCATGAGAATTGGTCTACAAAGTCTAAACATCTATGGCTAAGAACTACCTATGGTGATGAACTGTGAAGAACGGAGGTTCATCCGCGAGCTTCCGTGAAACCCTAGAACTAAAATCTATGGGGAAGAGTGAATAACACACCTGAGGAAACAGAAGCGGAAGGACGGCGGCGAAACTCTAGACACGCTCAGGTTGATGTAGCGGCCGGGCTTGGTGAAGGCGACGAGCTCGAAGGACGGCGGCGGAGCTTGAGCGCTGGAGGACAGAGGAAGACGAAGCAGAGGGGTAAAGAGATGCCCTTTGGGCCCTATTTATAAGTTGAGGGGATAAAACAACAAGCACGGGAATCGAGGAGATCGAAAATTGGATATGGATGGTGATGTCGCCTCGATCTTCGCAGTTTTAATAAATAAAGGTAAGAAACAGGTACAGGCATTAAATGCGCGGATGGCGTCACGACGGTTTAAAGCGACTTGAGGGGATGACGTCATGCCGGTTTACCAAGTGTACTGAAGCCGCAGACAGGATAATCTGTACAATACTTTGGAGATTGACATGAACAGGTTCAAATAAATGTAGGGCCTAATGTCAGGGATATTACTACCAGCTATAAACCGGCCAGGAGCGTCCGGTTTATATTATCAAGATTATATTATCAGAAGCCCAGCGGAGTATGGAATAGAATATTATAGCCCTATAGGCTTAGAGCCCATGTATTAAGGCCCATGATTTGTAAACTGTCATATCATGTAACTTGGGATGTAAGAAAGAGCAGAGACCGAAGCGGATACGTTTATGAGTCGGCCTCGGGACTCTGTAAACCGGACAGGGCGTCACCTCTTATATAAAGGGACAACCCGGTGACGGTTGAGGACAGGAAACAACAGCTCAAGACACAGGAAAAGCGGATTCACTCCCTGGTCATCGAAGCCCAAGCAATACCACACCAAACTAGATGTAGGCTTTTACCTTCACCGAAGGGGCCGAACTAGTATAAAATTCTTGTGTCCTTCGTCCGCTTTAACCCCTTTGAGCTAACCCGTAGAGATGGCCTCACGACTAAGTCCTTTTGCTAGGACATATGTCATGCTAAATCCACGACAACGGGGCTCTCCATGAAGAGGAGGGAGTAGTTCACCCTCGGGGCTGAGGGTATGTACCCGTAGCTATGCGTTTGATCTCTCTCTCTCTCTCTCTCTCTCTCTCTCTCTCTCTCTCTCTCTCTCTCTCTCTCTCTCTCTCTCTCTCTCTATCTATCTATCTATCTCTCTCGTGTTCTTGAGATGGCACGATCTTGATGTATCGCGAGCTTTGCTACTATAGTTGGATCTTATGATGTTTCTCCCCCTAAACCCTAACCCTAACCCTAAACCCTAAACCCTAAAATAAAAAAATAAAAAAAAGAGGGGGAGAAACATCATAAGATCCAACTATAGTAGCAAAGCTCGCGATATATCAAGATCGTGCCATCTCAAGAACACGAGAGAGAAAGAGAGAGATCAAACGCGATTGTAATGGATTGAGTTTTCCCTTTGAAGTTATCTTATCGGATTGAGTCTTTAAGGATTTGAGAACACTTGATGTATGTCTTGCATGTGCTTATCTGTGGTGACAATGGGATATCACGTGATCTACTTGACGTATGTTTTGGTGATCAACTTGTGGGTTCAGTGACCTTGCGAACTTATGCATAGGGGTTGGCACACGTTTTCGTCTTGACTCTCCGGTAGAAACTTTGGGGCAGTCTTTGAAGTTCTTTGTGTTGGTTGAATAGATGAATCTGAGATTGTGTAATGCATATCGTATAATCATGCCCATGGATACTTGAGGTGACAATGGAGTATCTAGGTGACATTAGGGTTTTGGTTGATTTGTGTCTTAAGGTGTTATTCTAGTACGAACTCTATGATAGATCGAACGGAAAGAATAGCTTCGTGCTATTTTACTACGGACTCTTGAATAGTTCGATCGGAAAGAATAACTTTGAGGTGGTTTCGTACCCTACAATAATCTCTTCATTTGTTCTCCGCTATTAGTGACTTTGGAGTGACTCTTTGTTGCATGTTGAGGGATAGTTATATGATCCAGTTATGTTCTTATTGTTGAGAGAATTTGCACTAGTGAAAGTATGAACCCTAGGCCTTGTTTCAACGCATTGCAATACCATTTACGCTCACTTTTATCTTTAGTTAACTTGCTGTTTTTATATTTTTAGATTAGAAAAACCTATATCTACCATCCTTATTACACTTGTATCACCATTTCTTCGCCGAACTAGTGCACCTGTACAATTTACCATTCTATTGGGTGTGTTGGGGACACAAGAGACTCTTTGTTATTTGGTTGCAGAGTTGTTTGAGAGAGACCATCTTCATCCTACGCCTCCCACAGATTGATAAACCTTAGGTCATCCACTTGAGGGAAATTTGCTACTGTCCTACAAACCTCTGCACTTGGAGGCCCAACAACGTCTACAAGAAGAAGGTTACATAGTAGACATCAAGCTCTTTTATGGCGCCTGATACGTCTTCAACATATCTATAATTTTTGATTGTTCCATGCTATTATATTATCCTTCTAGCATGTTTTATGGGCTTTTATATACACTTTTATATGATTTTTGGGACTAACCTATTAACCCAGAGCCTAGTGCCAGTTTCTGTTTTTCCTTGTTTTTGAGTTTTATAGAAAAGGAATATCAAACGGAGCCCAATTGAACTGAAACTCAACGGATGTGATTTTTGGACCAGAAGAAGCCCAGGAAGTGCCGGAGGGGGACCTAAAGATCCAGTGGCTACCCATGAGGGTGGGGGGGCGCCCCCTGGGCGCGCCCCTGCCTCGTGGACAGCCCGGAGACCCCCTTTACTTGCCCCCGACTCCAACACCTCCTATATATACAGAAACCTCAAGAAAATAACCTAGATCAGGAGTTTCGCCGCCGAAAGCCTCTGTTGCCACCGAAAACCAATCTAGACCCGTTCTGGCACCCTGCCGGAGTGAGGAATCCCTCTTCGGTGGCCATCTTCATCATCCCGGCGTTCTCCATGACGAGGAGGGAGTATTCCACCCTCGGGGCTGAGGGTATGTATCAGTAGCTATGTGTTTGATCTCTCTCTCTCTCTCCCTCTCGTGTTCTTGAGATGGAAAGATCTTGATGTATCGCGAGCTTTGCTATTATAGTTGGATCTTATGATGTTTCTCCCCCTCTACTCTCTTGTGATGAATTGAGTTTTCCCTTGGAAGTTATCTTATCGGATTGAGTCTTTAAGGATTTGAGAACATTTGATGTATGTCTTGCATGTGCTTATTTGTGGTGACAACGGGATATCACGTGATCTACTTGATGTATGTTTTGGTGATCAACTTGCGGGTTCCGTGACCTTGGGAATCTATGCATAGGGGTTGGCACACGTTTTCTTCTTGACTCTCTGGTGGAAACTTTGGGGTACTCTTTGAAGTTCTTTGTGTTGGTTGAATAGATGTATCTGAGATTGTGTGATGCATATCATATAATCATGCCCACGGATACTTGAGATGACAATGGAGTACCTAGGTGACATTAGGGTTTTGGTTGATTTGTGTCTTAAGGTGTTATTCTAGTACGAACTCTATGATAGATCGAACAGAAATAATAGCTTCATGCTATTTTACTACGGACTCTCGAATAGATCGATCAGAAAGAATAACTTTGAAGTGGTTTCGTACCCTACCATAATCTCTTCGTTTGTTCTCACCTATTAGTGAATTTGGAGTGACTCTTTGTTTCATGTTGAGGGATAGTTATATGATCCAGTTATGTTATTATTATTGAGAGAACTTGCACTAGTGATAGTATGAACCCTAAGCTTTGTTTCCTAGCATTGCAACACCGTTTATGCTCACGTTTACCACTTGTTACCTTGCTGTTTTTATATTTTCAGATTACAAAAACCCATATCTACCATCCATATTGCACTTGTATCACCATCTCTTCACCGAACTAGTGCACCTATACAATTTACCATTGTATTGGGTGTGTTGGGGACACAAGAGACTCTTTGTTATTTGGTTTCAGGGTTGTTTGAGAGAGACCATCTTCATCCTATGCCTCCCACAGATTGATAAACCTTAGGTCATCCACTTGAGGGAAATTTGCTACTGTCCTACAAACCTCTGCACTTGGAGGCCCAACAACGTCTACAAGAAGAAGGTTGTGTAGTAGACATCAAGCTCTTTTCTGGTGCCGTTGTCGCGGAGGTGAGTGCTTGAAGGTATATCTTTAGATCTTGCAATCGAACCTTTTAGTTTCTTGTTTTATCACTAGTTTAGTTTATAAAAGAAAACTAAAAATGGAATTAAGGTTACCTCATATGCTTCATCATTTTAATATTTTTCGTGCAAATGATGGGAAGGAAAATTGTGCTCAAGTACTAGAAGAAGAATTACATAGAAAGCTTGGCATAAAATATGTGCATGATGAACATGTCTGCAATGTTGTTAGTGTGAATCCTTTGAATATCCATGATGCTAATTGTCATGGAATTAGCACGGCAGATGTCCAGTTTAACGGACTTAGTAGTGAAACCATCGCACGGGTTAGCTTGAAGAGGTTAAAAGCACACAAAGGACACAGAGGGTTTATACTAGTTCGGCCCCTTCGATGAAGGTAAAAGCCTACGTCTAGTTTGGTTTGGTATTGCTTGGGCGTCGATGAACAGGGAGCAGATTGCTTGCCTGTTCTCGACGGATTGTTGCTTGCCCTTGAACCGTCGCCGGGTCGTCCCTTTATATAGGAGGCAACGCCCGGTCCGGTTTACAGAGTCCCGAGGCCATCTCATAATTGTGTCCGCCTCGGTCTCTACTCTTTCTTCCTTGTGTCTCAAGTTACATGATCGGACGGTTTACAAACCGTAACCTTTACACATGGGCCCTAAGCCTTCATGGGTCGTAACCTCTACTGAGTTTTTAGTTACACAGCTACATTACCATAATCCGGATCTCCCTAGCCGGTTTATACCTGCTAGTAATATCCTTGACATTAGGCCCTAGAATGACTTGAACTTGTTCATGTTAGTCTTCCAAACCTTGCATAAACTTTCTTCCTGTATCTTCTCTGTTTTGTAAACCGGCTATGACGTCATCCCTGGAAATCATTTGATTCGATCATGACATCATCTCCGCATTTATTGCACCTAGCCGTTTTGTTACCTTTGTTTAAAGGCCATCCCGAAAATCGAGGCGACAAAAGAATCTTTATCCAATCTCTGACTTCCTCGAATCCCGCGCTTGCCATTTCGTCTCTCAACCTCTATAAATACCGCCGCATCTCTGCCTTTCTTCCTTCTGCTCATCTTCTTCCTCCATCGCCCGAAACCTCTCCGTTGTCCTCGAGCTCGTCGCCGTCGTCGACCAGACCGCTGCATCAACCTGAACCGTGTCCAGATTACTCTGCCGCCGTCTCTTCCATTCTCAGGTACTCCCTTTCCTTCGCTGCAGATCTGGAACTTAGGGTTTCTCCATTGATTCTGCCATGAGACCTTGAAGCTCTATCTGTTCATCCTATAGGTTGTTTCTGCGGTAGATTCCACCTTAGATTATCTTCGAAACTTGTTCCTGTTCCGTTGCTTTATGCTTACCTGTTTCTTCGTTTCGATAGATCTGTAAGACATTCGCCGTTTTAGTCAATAACACATTGCTTCTGCAACGCATCAACCACGAACCCCGACGGTTTAGCTTCTTCTTTTTTGTTATCATAAACCGGTAGCAGCTCGTTTCCCATTTACTTCCGGGTTGTCAACGCCATTAGCCTTCTGTCTAAACCGTCAGTGTAATTTGATAACATGATCCGGTCCATGCTTTAGTATTTGAATAATACGGATTTTGCACTTACTTTTCCAGCGCTTTCCTCCCACCAATATGTCTGCCAAGCAGTTTGTTTCTTGCAATTGGGTCCCTTCTCGCATTACAGAAGCGGACTTAACCAATGCCGCGTAAATTGGTGTTCTGGGCCCCCGAGCAGTTCTAAAATGGCGGGCCCCAAAGGGTGAATGTCCTCCTACTCCCAAAGACGGAGAAATTATTGTTTTCTTCAACCACCTAGCCCGGGGTTCCAGTCCTCCTGGTTCAAAGTTCTTCCGGGATGTACTAGCCGCTTTTCAACTTCATCCTCAGGACATAGGTTCAAATTCTGTATCAAACATCCGCAATTTTCAAGTCTTCTCCGAGGTGTACCTTCAAGAGGAGCCATCAGTCGACTTATTCCGGGATTCCTTCCACTTAAACCGGCGGATAGAGTTTACTGCCGGTCCTCATCAAGAACTGGGTGGGGTTAGTATTCAAAAGAGAAGAGATGCGGTCTTTCCACACGCCGCTCTTCATACACACCCCAAAGATTGGAACCAATCCTGGTTCTACTGCCAAGATACTTCGCCTGAAGGAGAGAATCCACTGCCGGGTTACCGCGAACATCGTATTCCAGAAGATCATCCCCTGCCACAGCGTCTTACTTCCACTGAACGAGCCCGGTTTGCTCCTCAGCTTCCCAAGCTCAAAGCCTTCATGGCCAACGGTTTAACTGGAGTTGACTTCGTGCGATGTTGGCTTGCTTGGAGCATTCTTCCTTTAAGCCGGCGCTCTGGTTTAATGTGTCAGTATAGCGGAAAGCCGGATGATCCTCAGCGTTATACCGACATAATTCTTCCTGAGAAGGAAGTTATTGAATCTGCTAAGAAAATGCTCAACATCTCTTTGGAGGAATGTAGCTAAACCGGGTTGGCTCCGTATTACAAGAAGAACAAACTGTCAACAGTAAGCTTTTAACCTCTTCTGTTTGCTTCTAATCCGCTTGTGTAAATTATCCTCCATTTATCCTTTATCTTATACCCAGGCCGACGATCCTTTTTGGAAAAGGAAATCTCAGGATAAGTCAGGCAAACAGCCACGCCAAAAAACCTTTGCTGTTAAGAAGAAAAAGGCAGCTGCTGGCTCCGGTTCACATGTGGAAGAAGATGATCCGGATTCTGAGGTATGAGTTAATCCTGACATGCTTTGATCTCTTTTATCCAGATTTATATTAATAGTGTCTTTTCATAGGATTTGGCTGAAGCGGATAAAGCGACCGAAACTGAGGTAATCCTTCTTTCTTCAGATTCTGAATCGTCGGTGCCCAAGATTCATAAGGCATCTCGGAAGTACCCTTTTTCTCATCCTTACGCTCAACTGGACCCCAATTTTCTTTTGAAGAAGCAGCAACACGAAGCCCGCCGGACTACACGCCATAGTGGCCATGTAGTTGAATCTTCCGGAATATCTCTCACTCCGGCCCGGAGGCGCCGCTCTGAGGTTTTACTTTCTCCAACTCTTCTTCATCCCAAGGCCGGACTTATATGCAAACCACTTATACCGTCTGATCCTAATTATCAGGAGACACCTTTATCATCTTCCGGCGAATCAACTGCCACACAGGTCCCAACTCTGAAAACTGTCCCTGGGTAAGTCCTTTATCCCATCCGGTTTACTTTTGTATTTGTCTTTATGATTCTAATTTATTTTTCAACTCCTTTCAGCAAACCCAAGCCTAGCAAAATGGCAAAGGCCAGCAAAACGGTTGCTGAGACTGCTACTGATGATCCGGTAGCTGATCCGGACACAGTCATCCCTCCGGAAAACGAGCCTATAGTTCAGCTTGACGATCCTGCTCCCATGGATCATGATTATGTTGTTGCTCCTGAAAATCCCAATGCTGAAGATGTTCATGAACCGGCAAGTCCTGTCCGGGCCAGCCCTCCTCGGACTAGTCCAGCTCCTATTAGTCCGGCTCATACCACTGCCCCTTCACAGCCAAAGACTGCTTCCTCTCCGGATGTTCAAATAACCGGAATTGGTTTTACCGCTCCTACTGAGCCTATCATTTCAGCTAAGCATACTGCTAAAGCAGAGAAGCTTCAGCAAGAAAAGGGCAAATGGAGCACCGATTTATCCAATTATGCTGATCTGAGTGCCCAAGAGCTTTATTCCGGGTACTTGAACCGGCTTCATACCAGTCGAGATTATGAAGCGGGCTTGGTAAATATGATGAAGGACAAATACGAGGTATCTTACTTGTCTTTTGCTTTTGCCTTCTTTGTATTTCTGTCTATATCATGGTAGCCCCCAAGTTCCGGTTTAGCTATGTTAGAAGGTGAACCGGTACTTCCAACTGTGAGCAAATAATCTTACATTAGCCCCCAAGTGCCAGGGGCATAACTCGTTTTATGTGTCTGGGACTTGTCTGATTCTTTCTTTCGATGCTTCAACTGCCCATTAGCCCCCAAGTGTCAAGTAGATAACTTGCTTTATGTGCTTGAGACTTTGTCTTTAATTGTCACCCTTTGATACTTCAACTGCCCATTAGCCCCCAAGTGTCAAGTGGATAACTTGGTTATGTGCTTGAGACTTGTCTGAATCATCAATTATTTCACTTGATTTTCTTGCAGGCTGACTTGACCCGGAGGGCTGAAGAAATAACTGAGCTCCGGAACAGACTTGCTGAGACTGAAACTTCTGCTGCCAAGGCAAAAAAAGACCTTGCATTGAGCTTAACTACTGCTGAACAATTGAAGAAATATTTTGAAGCGGAACGGACAACCTGGGAAGTACAGAGGAATGCTCTGGAAAAAAGAGCAAAGGATGCTGAAGAGGCCCTCAACCCGGTGACGCAAGAGCTGACCGGTTTAAAGCAGCAGATAGAGCTTATGACCTCTGCCGTCTTTGGTAAATACTTAACTTGCACGTGCTTCCATTTCTGCAATCTTTATTCCGCTCCGGTTTAACTGTGATAATCATATGCAGGGCGCCGCATCACTCATCTTGGGGATGATCTGCGGAAAAAACTCAAGGCCTCTTATACTCTGGTTGAGCAGCTATATTCCGGCGCTCAAAGGATTATAAGTGTGATGTCTTTTAATAAACCGCCCCCCACCACTATCCAAGGCACTTTGGAGAAGCTTTCTATTTTGCCTGTACGCTTGGAAGAGGTGAAGAAATCTGCTGCATGGGCCGGTTCTCTTGTAGCGCTAACCAGAGCCAAGGCATGGGTTCCAGACTTTGATCCGGAAGAAGCTATGAACGGGTATCCCAGCACCAAAGAAGATGGATCGGCTTTCTCTGGCAAAGATCTTCATGCTTTAACTAAGGAGATGCATCCTCTTGCCAACAAGCTTACTGACGAATCAGACTTGTCCAGGTATCATCCGGCATATGACTTAAAGAATGAGCGGGTGGATCGGCCGGTTTATGAAACCGAAAATCTAATCCCACCAGTACGCCCCCATACTTTCGCCCCAGATGTTGATCCGTCAGATCTCATTACTGAAGAGATGTACTTCCGTGCTTTATCCAAGATCGATTGGCGCGCTCCTGATTTTCAGCCGCTTCAAGAGGAAGAAGAAGCTCCGGAACAAGTTGATCCTCGGTCTTCGCAACAGGAAGAACCATAAGCCGCTCAGTTTATCTTTTTAGCTGCTGTATTACTTTGTCGAGAAAATTTTAATCTGTTCAGGCTTGCTATGCCTTGTAATAGGATAGCTCAAAACATTGTCCGTATTGATCCGGATGTCAGACATTTGATTAATCATTTTGCGAATCTTAATCCCTTGTCTACTATGGTTGATCTTTTATATTATATGTATCTGCATAGATAACACTAAAAAGATGTCCTAGCGGTTTACCGCCGGACCGATTAAAGTGCTCTCATATGTATATCAAACAAGTGTCTGTTTTATACCATAAATAACTGCATACCTATGATTAAGTATGCTTGATATCCTTAATCCGGCGAACATTGTTGTTTCTGAGGAAACTCTTGGCTCCGTTGGGGTGTACCCAATTATTCCGGGTTTATGAGAACTACCAGTTTAAATAATGCTGGAGTTCTGTGTCCAGGCTTTTGAAGATATGTGGTCAACTTTGAAGTTGGCCAGCTCCGGATTAAAAAACCATAAGAAACACATGAAAAACAACAAACACCAAAACACAGGTTTGCAAATAAGACCATGTTGTCGAGGCTTTTTACGAGCTGCCAGGCTCCCTATGTGCCAATCAAAGGGTGCGACCCAAAGGGCTATAACTATCAGTACTCCTAGGGACAAGAACTTTGCCATCAAAGGATGTACTCTTTTGCCATCAAAGGATATGCTCCGAGGGACAGGAATATTACATCTGCCATCAAAGGATGTACTCCTAGGGACAAGAAATTTTCTTTTGCCATCAAAGGATATGTATCTTCCAAGGGACAGGAATATTACATCTGCCATCAAAGGAAGTACCCTAGGGACAAGAACAGATTTTCTTTTGCCATCAAAGGGAATGATCAACCAAGGGACAGGAATATTACATCTGCCATCAAAGGAAGGTTCCCTAGGGACAAGAACATGGTTTTTTCTTTTGCCATCAAAGGGAATGATCAACCAAGGGACAGGAATATTACTTCTGCCATCAAAGGAAGGTTCCCTAGGGACAAGAACAGGTATTTTCATTTGCCATCAAAGGGAATGATCAACCAAGGGACGGGAATATTACATCTACCATCAAAGGAAGGTTCCCTAGAGACAAGAACTTTTCTTTTGCCATCAAAGGGATTTGGTCCACCAAGGGACAGGAATATCACATCTGCCATCAAAGGTGGATCCCTAAGGACAAGAACTTTTCTTTTGCCATCAAAGGGATTTGGTCCACCAAGGGACAGGAATTTTACATCTGCCATCAAAGGTGGATCCCTAAGGACAAGAACATTATGTAGACCGGACCAGAAGAAGACTTGTAGCGAGGAGTCACATGTGATCCGTAGCCCCTAGTTTGGTCCCTTCCGCATAAAATAATTTACTTCGAAATATCTGTAATAATTTTCACAAGTCATATACTTAGAAGAAAAAAGGCTGATCCCCCGGTTTACCGAGGGCGCCGGTTTATTCATTAATCATAATATATACATAGGATACAGCAGAGCTCATGGCTCAGGTGTAGTAGGGCCGTAGGAGAGCAATGTTCCATGGCCTCTTTGTCTCTTCTTCTGATGTCCGTGAGTCTTTGTGCTCTCGAACGTCCACCAGGTAATATGAACCGTTGTGTAGATTCTTACTGATCACAAAGGGCCCTTCCCAAGGCGGGGATAGCTTGTGCATATCTGTTTGGTCTTGGATGAGCCGGAGTACCAAATCCCCCTCCTGGAATGTTTTGGTTTTGACCCGGCGGCTGTGATATCTGCGCAAGTCCTGCTGATAAATCGCGGACCGTGCTGCTGCTATGTCACGCTCTTCATCTAGCCGGTCTAAACTGTCCTGTCTTGCCTGCTCATTGGTCGCTTCAACATAAGCCGTCACCCGTGGTGAATCATGGTGGATATCGCTTGGAAGAACCGCTTCAGCACCATACACCATGAAGAAAGGTGTGTAACATGTGGATCTGTTCGGTGTAGTGTTGATGCTCCAAAGGACAGAGGGTAATTCCTCAACCCAGCACCCTGGCGTCCTTTGTAAAGGAGCCATAAGCCGGGGCTTGATACCTCGCAAAATCTCTTGATTGGCCCTTTTAGCTTGACAATTGGATTGAGGGTGAGCTACAGAAGATACATCTAGGCGAATATGCTCCTTTTGACAAAACTCTTCCATCTCCCCCTTAGATAAATTGGTGCCATTATCAGTGATGATGCTGTGTGGAAAGCCAAACCGGAAAATTACCTTCTTGATGAATTTAACCGATGTTGCCGCATCACACTTGCTCACAGGCTCTGCCTCAATCCACTTTGTAAACTTGTCCACAGCAACCAACAAATGAGTTTTTTGATCTTAGGATCGTTTAAAAGGTCCAACCATATCAAGCTCCCAAGTTGCAAACGGCCAAGTAATTGGTATCATCCGCAACTCCTGTGCTGGAACAAGAGCATGCCGTGAAAATTTCTGACAAGCCTCGCACCTCCGGACTAGATCCTCCGCATCAGCATGGGTTGTCAGCCAATAGAACCCATGTCGGAAAGCTTTAGCCACCAAAGATTTTGAACCGGCGTGATGACCGCAATCCCCTTCGTGAATCTCTCGAAGGATGTCACAGCCTTCCTCGGATGATACACACCGCTGAAATGCTCCAGAAACACTGCGATGGTGAAGTTCTCCGTTTACAATTGTCATGGATTTGGATCGCCGGATTATCTGTCTTGTTTCAATCTCATCATCTGGCAACTCTCCACGGCTTAGATATGCCAAGTAAGGGAGTGTCCAATCCGGAATAACATGAAGTGCCGCAACTAGTTGTGCTTCCGGATCAGGAACGGCCAGATCTTCCTCCGATGGTACCTGAACTGATGGACTGTGTAGCTCATCCAAAAAGGTATTTGGCGGCACCGGTTTACGCTGAGAACCCAGCCGGCTTAGAGCATCGGCCGCTTCATTTCTTCGCCGATCTATGTGATCCACCTGATACCCTTTGAAATATCCTGCAACTGCTTCAACTTCTCATCTGTAAGCTGCCATGAGAGGGTCTTTAGAATCCCACTTGCCGGATACTTGTTGTGCCACTAAATCTGAATCACCAAAACACTTGACCTGGCTCAAACTCATCTCTTTAGCCATCCGCAGGCCATGAAGCAATGCCTCATATTCCGCTGCATTGTTAGTACAAGGAAACATTAGATGGAGGACATAACAAAATTTGTCACCTCGCGGGGAAGTTAACACAACACCAGCCCCCGAGCCCTCTAGCTGCCACGAACTGTCAAAGTGAATAGTCCAGTATGTAAGACCCGGCTTCTCCTCTGGTGCTTGTAGTTCTGTCCAATCATTGATGAAATCCACCAATGCTTGGGATTTTATAGCGGTGCGTGGCACATACTTTAATCCGTGTGGGCTAAGCTCAATGGCCCATTTCGCCACTCTGCCAGTGGCTTCCCTGTTCTGGATTATATCCCCCAATGGAGCTGAGCTGACAACAGTTATTGGGTGGCCTTGGAAATAATGCTTCAACTTTCGGTTCGCCATGAACACACCATATAACAGCTTCTGCCAATGCGGGTACCTTTGCTTGGATTCATTGAGAACCTCACTGACATAATAAACCGGTCGTTGAACCGGATACTCCTTTCCTGCTTCTTTGCGCTCGACCACGATCGCCACGCGAACTGCCCGTGCATTGGCAGCAACGTATAACAGCAGCGACTCCTTATCAACTGGGGCAGCAAGGACCGGTGGCTCTGCCAGTTGCCGCTTCAAATCCTCGAACGCAGCGTTTGCCTCATCACTCCATATAAACCGGTCTGTCTTTTTTAGCATCTGATAAAGCGGGATTGCCTTCTCCCCCAAACGACTGATGAATCGGCTAAACGCTGTAATCCGGCCGGTGATACGCTGAACATCATTAATACAAACCGGTTTGGTCAGGGACGTGATTGCCTTGATCTTCTCCAGATTGGCTTCTATTCCTCTGTTGGACACCAAGAATCCAAGGAGCTTGCCAGCCGGAACACCGAAAGCACACTTCTCCGGATTAAGCATCATTTTATAGGCCCGAAGGTTATCAAAGGTTTCCCTGAGGTCCTCTATCAATGTCTCCTCCTTCCTTGACTTCACCACGATGTCATCCACATAGGCATGAACATTTTTCCCTATCTGCCCCTTAAGACAGTTCTGCACGCAACGCTGGTAAGTTGCTTGGGCACTCTTAAGCCCAAAAGGCATAGATACATAGCAAAAAGCACCGAAAGGAGTTATGAAGGCTGTCTTCTCTTGGTCCTTAACTGCCATCTTGATCTGGTGATATCCTGAATATGCATCCAAAAAACTTAGCCGCTCACATCCCGCCGTAGCATCAATGATCTGATCAATACGAGGGAGAGCAAAAGGATCGGTTGGACAAGCTTTGTTTAGGTCTGTGTAATCCACACACATCCTCCACTTTCCATTTTTCTTTAACACCAGCACCGGATTAGCGAACCACTCTGAGTGAAAAACTTCAACTATGAACCCTGCGGCCAAAAGTCTAGCCACTTCTTCACCTATAGCTTTGCGCCTTTCTTCGTTGAAGCGGCGCAGATACTGCTTGATCGGTTTAAACTTCGGATCAATATTAAGACTGTGCTCAGCGAGTTCCCTCGGTATACCTGGCATGTCAGAAGGTTTCCATGCAAAGATATCCCGGTTCTCACGGATGAACTCGATGAGCGCGCTTTCCTATGTAGGATCAAGGTTAGCGCTGATAGTGAACTGCTTGGATGAATCGCCTGGCACAAAGTCAACTTGGTTGGTTTCCTCCATAGATTTGAACTTCAACGCCGGATCATGCTCTGTAGTTGGCTTTTTCAACGGGGACATATCTGTCGGATCAACATTGTCTTTGTAAAATTTCAACTCCTCCGTAGCACATACTGCCTCTGCTTAAGCAGCATCTCCTTCCTCGCACTCCAAGGCGATCTTGCGACTTCCATGAACCGTGATGGTTCCTTTGTGACCTGGCATCTTGAGCTGCAGATAAACATAACATGGCCTAGCCATAAACTTGGCGTAAACCGGCCGTCCAAACAGGGCATGATATGGGCTCCGGATCTTCACCACTTCAAAGGTTATCATCTCTGACCTGGAATCCTGTTCATCTCCAAAGGTAACTTCTAGGTCAATTTTCCCAACGGGGTAAGCTGATTTACCTAGCACTACTCCATGTAATACCGTGTTTGACTGCCTTAACTTCTTATCCATCAGCCCCATGCGACGGAAAGTCTCGTAATATAAGATATTGATGCTGCTGCCGCCGTCCATGAGAACCTTGGTGATTTTGTAGCCACCCACCTATGGTGCCACCACTAAGGCCAATTGGCCCGGATTATCGACCCGCGGTGGGTGATCCTCTCTGCTCCACACAATAGGTTGTTCCGACCAGCGCAGGAATCGTGGTGTTGCCGGTTCAACCGTGTGGACCGCCCGCTTTAAGACTTTTTGATCACGTTTGCACAAACTCGTTGTGAACACATGATATTGTCCGCTACTCAGCTCCTTCGGATTATTTTGATATCCGGATTGCTGCTGCTGCTGACGCTGCTGATTGCCTTGATTGTTGTGATTACCCTGGCCCTGCTGTTGGTTATTTTGGCCACTGTAACCGCCCTGACCATACTGATGGTTGCCTTGGTTATTATAACCGCCCTGACCATATTGATGATTGCCTTGGTTATTGTAACCACTGTTACTGCCATGATATCCTGATCCGGAACCATTACCCTGATGACCCGGACCATGAAACCCGGGGCCTGAACCGCCGCCCGGTGGTCCGTTGTTCGATCTGGCTCGGTTCACGGCCTCCATCATGATCCGGCATTCTCCCCAGGTATGTTTGGCTGGACGTTCCTCTGTGTCATGTTTTGGGCAAGGCTCGTTCAATTATCGATGCCAATTAATGAACCCTCCGCCGTTTCGTGGAGGCGGTTTACCTTTGTTGCGCTGAAAGCTCCCTTGAACTTGGGTATTGGCCACAAAATCAGAGCCACCTTCTGCCTTTCTCTTACCGTTGAAGCTTGTTCCGACCGGATTAGCCTGCGCCGGTTTACCAGGTTTATTTGCCTTTCGAGATTTATCTCCATCCGCTTCTGGATACTTAGTGTTGTCTGAATCCCCATACTTTACCGAAGCACTCATGAGAGTTCCCATGTCGTTACAATCCCGTTTGAGCCGTCCCAGCTTCAACTTCAGATATTCAAACCGGCAATTGTTTTCTAGTGTTACTATCGCCGTACTGGGGCTGATACCGCTTGAAGAGTGCAAGATTTCTGACACTCGCCGCATCCATGCACTCGTAGACTCCTGCTCTCCTTGTACGCATGCCGCTAGGTCCACCACTGACATTGGCTGTTTGCACGTGTCCTTGAAATTTTTAATGAATTGGCGGCGCAACTCCCCCCATGATCCGATGGAGTTCGGAGGTAAACCCTTTAACCAGGTCCGGGCTGTACCCTCAAGCATCATGGTAAAATATTTTGCGCGAGCCGCTTCATCCACGTCCAGCATCTCCATAGCCATCTCATAGCTCTCAATCCAAGCCTCCGGAGCCAAATCTGCTGTGTAGTTAGGCACCTTACGTGGACCCTTGAAATCCTTGGGTAACCTTACGCTTCGTAAAGCAGAAATAAGACACTGTACTCCAAAGGAACTCGTCGTGACTCCCGTCTCTGCTGTGGTTGTGTGAACCGGCGTCGTTTGGCGGATATCCTCGCGGGCCGTAGGTCTGGCCCGGTTCACCGCCTTCTGGGCTTGTGCCTCTGTGCCCGCCGGATTATCCTGTCTGTGATGGTGTCGCCTCCGTTCACTACTGGACACCTCCGGTTCATCCCAATGTCTAGTATAACTCTGGCTGTGGCGGGGTGTTGAATGAAGTCTCTCCCTGCTATAAGAGTACGCCTGCTGCTGTGTTAATGTCGTGTTGAGCAGATCCTTGACCCTACGTGCTTCCATTGCCACAGGGGATGTCCCCTCCATGGGTAAAGCGGCCAGGCGTGAAGCGGCAGCGACAATGTTATCCAGGGGGTTTGAGTAGAGGCCAGGAGGAGTGGGGATGTGAGGTGTGTGCATAACCCGTCGATCTTGCTCCGCAGTAGATTGTTGGACCGGTTCACCTATCACTGGGGCTCCCCTCCGGTTCGCCTCCTGATTATTGCTGGCTCCCGCTCCTGGCGTCCCAAAGAGATTCATCGCCTCATAGACCGGCGGTAAACGAGACTTATACCTTCTATCCCTTACTCCCTGCGCAGAGGCCTGATCCATCCTGAGCTGAAAAGCCTGAGAATCTAGCTCTGCCTGTCTTGTTGCTATCATAGCTTTCTCCGCATTTAGATCATGCCTGGCTTGTTTGATCCGGCCCTTCAGCTGTAGGATTTCTGCATCATGCTGCGCCTTGTCAGCGGGAGCCACCACTGCTACTGCCCGTCCTGTCAACTCCTCTACCAAGGTGGATAGAGCGTCAGAGGCCGAGGGAGCTTGGCCGCTTCCCCCTGCCCCGGCTGTGAACGCACCGGTCACCGTGGGCTGTGGCGTAGGTTGTGATCCGGCCATAAAGACAGCCACCCGATTTGGCAGATCAAAGGGGTCCGGAATACTATCCCCGTCGGACACACCCTCAGACCGGCCGTCCCGCAACAGATACAAGGACTCAGTCTCTTCGGATGAAGATTCATCATCGGAATAGACAACCTTCTCGCCACCAGAATCCGATCCGTCCTCGGCTTGGACTCCATGTACTGCTCCTACGAAAACGCGCTTCATGGCAGGCTGAATCCGGGCCGATCTCGCACGCTGAGCCGGCTCGATGATGTCGGAGAAGGTGTCCGGCTCAGGTCCCGGTTCACCAATCTTGCCAATGAAGACGTGGATGCCGCCGAAGGGGACCCGGTACCCGTATTCAATTGAATCGGCCTCTGGGCCCCAGCCTGCGTCATTGATGTAGATCCGGCCGCGGCGACTCTTGGTCATCCGGCCGACCGCGTAGCCCTTGAGTCCTTCGAAGCTGCCCTTCAAGAACTCGAAACCATCGTGCGGAGGCCCCACGGTGGGCGCCAACTATCGTGGAATTAGCACGGCAGATGTCCGGCTTAACGGACTTAGTAGTGAAACCATCGCACGGGTTAGCTTGAAGAGGTTAAAAGCACACAAAGGACATAGAGGGTTTATACTAGTGCGGCCCCTTCGATGAAGGTAAAAGCCTACGTCATAGTTTGGTTTGGTATTGCTTGGGCGTCGATGAACAGGGAGCAGATTGCTTGCCTGTTCTCGACGGATTGTTGCTTGCCCTTGAACCGTCGCCGGGTCGTCCTTTTATATAGGAGGAAACGCCCGGTCCGGTTTACAGAGTCCCGAGGCCGGCTCATAATTGTGTCCGCCTCAATCTCTACTCTTTCTTCCTTGTGTCTCAAGTTACATGATAGGACGGTTTACAAACCGTAACCTTTACACATGGGCCCTAAGCCTTCATGGGTCGTAACCTCTACTGAGTTTTTAGTTACACAGCTACATTACCATAATCCGGATCTCTCTAGCCGGTTTATACCTGCTAGTAATATCCCTGACACTAATGATATGCAAAGCCACAAGCTTGGGGAAGCTATGTTTGATGAATATGATATTTTTAGTCCCCCAAGTTTTGATGAGAAAATTTATTATGATGAAAGCATTCCTCCTATTTATGATGATTATATTGATGAAAGTGGATTTGGAGAGGTCATGACTTTATTTAGTGATGAATCCACTATTCCGGAAGAGGTTCCAATTGATTATGAGAACAAAGTTGTTGTCTATGATGATTATTGTGATGACTTGTATGCTATTAATAAGAATGATAACTATGAAACTTGTCATGATGATTTTAGTTTTCAATTGGATTATGCCTCACATGATAATTATTTTGTTGAGTTTGCTCCCACTACTATTCATGAGAAGAAATTTGCTTATGTGGAGAGTAGTAAAATTTCTATGCAAGTAGATCATGGAAAGAATGCTTTATGTGCTGGTTATATTGTTGAATTCATTCATGATGCTACTGAAAATGATTGTGAGGGAGGAACATATGCTTCTGCATATTGCAATAATATCAAGTTTCCTCTTTATGTGCTTAAAATCTTGAAGTTATGCTCGTTTTCCCTTCCTATGCTAGTTGATTATCGTTCCCATAAGTTGTTTGCTCACAAAATCCCAATGCATAGGAAGTGGGTTAGGCTTAAGTGTGCTAGTCATATTCTTCATGATGCTCTCTTTATGTTTCAATTCTTATCTTTTATGCGAGCATCATTGAAATCATCATGCCTAGCCAGGGGCGTTAAACTATAGCGCTTGTTGGGAGGCAAACCAACTTTATTTGTGTTCTTTGTTTTTTGCTTCTATTTAGGAATAAATATTGCATATAGCTTCTGTTTAGATGTGGTTTTGTGTTTTAATTAGTGTTTGTGCCAAGTAGAACCTTTGGGATGACTTGTGTGAAGTTTATGCGATTATGCTGTAAAAAACAGAAACTTTAGCGCTCGCGAGATTGGTTACGATTTTTTACTGGAGAGTGCTTTTTAGTTGATTATTTTTTCAGATTATTAATATACAAATTCCTCACATCCACTAATTTATTTCAGAATTTGTAGAGTTACAGAAGTATTCGAAAGTTACATATTGCTACAGACTGTTCTGTTTTTGACAGATTCTGTTTTCTATGTGTTGTTTGCTTATTTTGATGAATCTATGAGTAGTATCGGAGGGTATGAACCATAGAGAAGTTGGAATACAGTAGATATTACACCAAGATGAATTGAGAATGAGTTCATAACAGTACCTAACTGGTGGTTTTATTTTCTTATACTAACAGAGCTCACGAGTCTTCTGTTGAGTTTTGTATTGTGAAGGTTTCAACTTTTGGGTAAAGATTCGATGGACTATGGAACAAGGAGTGGCAAGAGCCTAAGCTTGGGGATGCCCAAGGCACCCCAAGGTTAAATTCAAGGACAACCAAAAGCCTAAGCTTGGGGATGCCCCGGGAAGGCATCCCCTCTTTCGTCTTCGTCTATCGGTAACTTTACTCGATGCTATATTTTTATTCACCACATGATATGTGTTTTGCTTAGAGCATCATTTTGTTTTATTTATTTTTGCTTGCTGTTTGAATAATATCCTAAGATCTGAAATTCTTAAATGTTAGAGAGTCTTCACATAGTTACATAATTATTCAACTACTCATTGATCTTCACTTATATCGTTTGGAGTAGTTTGTCTTTTTGCTCTAGTGCTTCACTTATATCTTTTTAGAGCACGTCGGTGGTTTTATTTTGAAGAAATAGATGAACTCTCATGCTTCATTTTATATTATTTTGAGAGTCTTTTAGAACAACATGGTAATGTGCTTTGGTTATAAAACTAGTCCTAATATGATAGGCATCCAAGTTGGGTATAGTAAAAACTTTCATACAAGTGCATTGAAAATTATGAGAGGTTTGATACTTGATGATTGTTTTGAGATATGAGAATGGTGATATTAGAGTTATGCTAGCAGGGTAATTATGAATTCAAGAAATATTTGTGTTAAAGTTTGTGATTCCCGTAGCATGCACGTATGGTGAACCGCTATGTGACGAAATTAGAGCATGAGGTATTTATTGATTGTCATCCTTTGTGTGGAGGTCGGCATCGCGCAATGGTTAACTCCTACCAACCCTTCCCCTAGGAGCATGCGTTGAATACTTTGTTTTGATGACTCATTGATTTTTGCAATAAGTATATGAGTTCTTTATGACTAATGTTGAGTCCATGGATTATACGCACTCTCACCCTTCCACCATTGCTAGCCTCTCTTGTACCGTGCAACTTTCGCCGGTACCATACACCCACCATATACCTTCCTCAAAATAGCCACCATACCTACCTATCATGGCATTTCCATAGCCATTCCAAGATATATTGCCATGCAACTTTCCACCATTCCGTTCATATGACACACTTCATATTGTCATATTGCCATGCATGATCATGGAGTTGACATCGTATTTGTGGCAAAGACACCATTCACAATTCATTCATACATGTCACTCTTGAATTCATTGCACATCCTGGTACACCACCGAAGGCATTCACATAGAGTTATATTTTGTTCTAGCTTCGAGTTGTAATCTTTGAGTTGTAAGTAAATAAAAGTGTGATGATCTTCATTATTAGAGCATTGTCCCATGTGAGGAAAAAAAGGAAAGGCCAAAAAAAAGAGATGGCCCAAAAAAAGAGGGGGGCTAAAAAAAGCCTCCTCCAAAAAAATGAGAGAAAAGAGAGAAGGGACAATGCTACTATCATTTTCCACACTTGTGCTTCAAAGTAGCACCATAATCTTCATGATAGTGAGTCTCTTGTTTTGTCAATTTCATATACTAGTGGGAATTTTCATTATAGAACTTGGATTGTATATTCCGACGATGGGCTTCCTCAAAGCGCCCTAGGTCTTCATGAGCAAGCAAGTTGGATGCACACCCACTTAGTTTCTTTTGATGAGCTTTCATACACTTATAGCTCTAGTGCATCCGTTGCATGGCAATCCCTACTCACTCACATTGATATCTATTGATGGGCATCTCCATAGCCCATTGATATGCCTAGTTGATGTGAGACTATCTTCCTCCTTTTTGTCTTCTCCACAACCAACACTCTATTCCACCTATAGTGCTATATCCATGGCTCACGCTCATGTATTGCGTGAAAGTTGATAGGTTTGAAAAAATTAAAGTGTGAAACAATTGCTTGGCTGAAACCGGGGTTGTGCATGATATGCATATTTTGTGTGATGAAGAGGGAGCATAGCCAAACTATATGATTTTGTAGGGATAACTTTCTTTGGCCATGATATTTTGAGAAGACATGATCGCTTTGTTAGTATGCTTGAAGTACTATTATTCTTATGTAAATATAGACTTTTGTCTTGAATCTTTTGGTTCTGAACATTCATGCCACAATAAAGAAAATTACATTGAGAATTATGTTAGGTAGCATTCCACATCAAAAATTCTGTTTTTATCATTTACCTACTCGAGGACGAGCAGGAATTAAGCTTGGGGATGCTTGATACGTCTCCAACGTATCTATAATTTTGTTATTGTTCCATGCTATTATATTATCCTTCTAGGATGTTTTATGGGCTTTTATATGATTTTTGGGACTAAACTATTAACCCAGAGCCCAGTGCCAGTTTTTGTTTTTTCCTTGTTTTGAATTTTACAGAAAAGGAATATCAAACTGAGCCCAATTGATCTGAAACTCAACGGAGGTGATTTTTGGACCAGAAGAAGCCGAGGAAGTGCCGGAGGGGGGACCTGAAGATCCACGGGCTGCCCACGAGGGTGGGGGGCGCCCCCTGGGCGTGCCCCCTGCCTCGTGGATAGCCTGGAGACCCCCTTTACTTGCCCCCGACTCCAACACCTCCTATATATACTGAAACCTCCGGAAAATAATCTATATCAGGAGTTCCGCTGCCGAAAGCCTCTGTTGCCACCGAAAACCAATCTAGACCCATTCTGGCACCCTGCCGGAGGGGGGAATCCCTCTCCGGTGGCCATCTTCATCATCCCGGTGCTCTCCATGACGAGGAGGGAGTAGTCCACCCTCGGGGCTGAGGGTATGTATCAGTAGCTATGTGTTTGATCTCTCTCTCTCTCTCTCTCTCTCTCTCTCTCTCGTGTTCTTAAGCTGGCAAGATCTTGATGTATCGCGAGATTTGCAATTGTAGTTGGATCCTATGATGTTTCTCCCCCTCTACTCTCTTGTGATGAATTGAGTTTTCCCTTTGAAGTTATCTTATCAGATTGAGTCTTTAAGGATTTTAGAACACTCAATGTATGTCTTGCATGTGCTTATCTGTGGTGACAATGGGATATCACGTGATCTACTTAATGTATGTTTTGGTGATCAACTTGCGGGTTCAGTGACCTTGGGAATCTATGCATAGGGGTTGGCCCACGTTTTCGTCTTGACTCCCCAGTAGAAACATTGGGGCACTCTTTGAAGTTCTTTGTGTTGGTTGAATAGATGAATCAGAGATTGTGTGATGCATATCGTATAATCATGCCCACGGATACTTGAGGTGACAATGGAGTTTCTAGGTGACATTAGGGTTTTGGTTGATTTGTGTCTTAAGGTGTTATCCTAGTACAAACTCTATGATAGATCGAACGGAAAGAATAGCTTCGTCCTATTTTACTACGGACTCTTGCATAGATCGATCAGAAAGAATAACTTCGAGGTGGTTTCGTACCCTACCAAAATCTCTTCGTTTGTTCTCCGCTATTAGTGACTTTGGAGTGACTCTTTGTTGCATGTTCATGGATAGTTATATGATCCAGTTATGTTATTATTGTTGAGAGAACTTGCACTAGTGAAAGTATGAACGCGAGGCCTTGTTTCCTAGCATTGCAACACCGTTTATGCTCACGTTTACCACTTGTTACCTTACTGTTTTTATATTTTCAGATTACAAAAACCTATATCTACCATCCATATTGCACTTGTATCACCATCTCTTCGCCGAACTAGTGCACCTATACAATTTACCATTGTATTGGGTGTGTTGGGGACACAAGAGACTCTTTGTTATTTGGTTGCAGGGTTGTTTGAGAGAGACCATCTTCATCCTACGCCTCCCACGGATTGATAAACCTTAGGTCATCCACTTGAGGAAAATTTGCTACTGTCCTACAAACCTCTGCACTTGGAGGCCCAACAACGTCTACAAGAAGAAGGTTGTGTAGTAGACATCTGCGCCGTTGCCAGGGAGGTGAGTGCTTGAACGTATATCTTTAGATATTGCAATCGAATATTTTAGTTTCTTGTTTCACTAGTTTAGTTTATAAATGAAAACTACAAAAAATGGAATTGAGGTTGCCTCATATGCTTCATCTTTTTAATGTCTTTCGTGAAAATGATGGGAAGGAAAATTGTGCTCAATTACTAGAAGAAGAATTAAATAGAATGCTTGGCATAAAATATGTGAATGATGAGCATGATTGCAATGTTGTTAGTATGAATTATTTAAATACCCATGATGCTAGTGATATGCAAAGCCACAAGCTTGGGGATGCTATGTTTGATGAAGATCATATGTTTAGTCCCCCAAGTTTTGATGAGCAAATTTATTATGACGAAAGCATGCCTCCTATTTATGATGATTATTGTGATGACATGTATGCTATAAAGAATAAAGATAACCATGAAACTTGTCATCATGATTTTAATTTTCAATTGGATTATGCTTCACATGATAGTTATTTTGTTGAGTTTGCTCCCACTACTATTCATGAGAAGAAATTTGCTTATGTGGAGAGTAGTAAAATTTCTATGCAAGTAGATCATGAAAAGAATGCTTTATGTGCTAGTTATATGGTTGAATTCATTCATGATGCTACTGAAAATTATTATGAGAGAGGATCATATGCTTCTACATATTGCAATAATATCAAGTTTCCTCTCTATGTGCTTAAAATCTTGAAGTTATGCTCGTTTTCCCTTCCTATGCTAGTTGATTATCGTTCCCATAAGTTGTTTGCTCACAAAATCCCTATTCATAGGAAGTGGGTTAGACTAAAATGTGCTAGTTATATCCTTCATGATTCCCTCTTTATGTTTCAATTCTTATCTTTTATGCGAGCGTCATTGAAATCATCATGCCTAGCTAAAAGGCATTAAAGAAAAGCGCTTGTTGGGAGAAACCCCAATATTTACCCCTACTGTTTTTGTGTGTTCACATGATTAAGCTACTATAGTAATCATGTTTTATAGCTTTTGTTTCAATAAAGTGCCAAGTAGAACCTTTGGGAAGACTTGGGTGAAAGTCTTTGCGATCTTGCTGTAAAAAACAGAAACTTCACGCTCACGAGATTAGCTGCCATTTTTTTACAGAAGAGTGCTTTTGAGTTGATTCTTTTTGCAGAAGATTAATAGACATATTCCTCACGTCCACCAATTTATTTCAGAATTTTTAGAGTTACAGAAGTATTCGAAAGTTACAGATTGCTACAGACTGTTCTGTTTTTGACAGATTCTGTTTTTCGTGTGTTGTTTGCATATTTTGACGAATCTATGAGTAGTATCGGAGGGTATGAACCATAGAGAAGTTGGAATACAATAGATATTACACCAATATGAATAAATAATGAGTTCACAACAGTACCTAAGTGGTGGTTTTATTTTATTATACTAACGGAGCTTACAAGTTTTCTGTTGAGTTTTGTGTTGTGTAGTTTTCAAGTTTTGTGTAAAGATTCGATGGACTATGGAATAAGGAGTGGAAATAGCCTAAGCATGGGGATGACCAAGGCACCCCAAGGTAAAATTCAAGGACAACCAAAAGCCTAAGCTTGGGGATGCCCCGGGAAGGCATCCCCTTTTTCGTCTTCGTCTATCGGTAACTTTACTTGAGGCTATATTTTTAATCACCACATAATATGTGTTTTGCTTGGAGCGTCAATTTATTTTTATTTTGTTTTGCTTGATGTTTGAATAATATCCCAAGATCTGAAATTCTTACATGTTAGAGAGTCTTCACATAGTTACATAATTATTTAACTACTCATTGATCTTTACTTATATCTTTCGGAGTAGTTTGTCATTTGCTCTAGTGATTCACTTATATCTTTTTAGAGCACAGCGGGTGGTTTTATTTTGAAGAAATAGATGAACTCTCATGCTTCACTTATATTATTTTGAGAGTCTTTTAGGACAACATGGTAATTTCCTTTGGTTATGAATTAGGCCTAATATGATGGGCATCCAAGATGGGTATAATAAAAACTTTCATATAAAGTGCATTGAATACTATGAGAAGTTTGATACTTGATGATTGTTTTGATATATGAGGATGGTGATATTAGAGTCATGCTAGTAGAGTAATTTTGAATTTGAGAAATACTTGTGTTGAGGTTTGCAAGTCCCGTAGCATGCATGTATGGTAACCGTTGTGTGACAAATTTGAAGCATGAGGTATTTCATTGAGTGTGATCCTTTGTGTGGAGGTCGGGATTGCGCGATGGTTAACTCCTACCAACCCTTCCCCTAGGAGCATGCGTGTAGTACTTTGTTTTGATGACTAGTAGATTTTTGTAATAAGTATGTGAGTTCTTTATGACTAATGTTGAGTCCATGGATTATACGCACTCTCACCATTCCACCATTGCTAGCCTCTCTTGTGCCGCGCAAATTTCGCCGGTACCATACACCCACCATATATGTTCCTCAAAACAGCCACCATACCTACCTATTATGGCATTTCCATAGCCATTCCGAGATATATTGCCATGCAACTTTCCATCGTTCCATTTACTATGACATGCTTCGTCATTGTCATATTGCCATGCATGATCATGTAGCTGACATCGTATTTGTGGCAAGGCCACCATGCATAATTTTTCATACATGTCGCTCTTGATTCATTGCACATCCCGGTACACCGCCGGAGGCATTCATATAGAGTCATATTTTGTTCTAGTATCGAGTTGTAATCTATGAGTTGTAAATAGAAGTGTGATTATCATCATTATTAGAGCATTGTCCCAAATAAAAAAATAAGGAAAAAAGAAGGAAAGGCCAAAAAAGGCCCAAAAAAGAGGAAAAAAGAAGAAGGGGAAACGAGAAAAAAAAGAAAAAAAGAAAAGAAGGGACAAGGCTACTATCTTTTTCCACACTTGTGATAGAGAGTCTCGTGTTTTGACACTTTCATATACTAGTGGGAATTTTCATTATAGAACTTGGCTTGTATATTCCAACGATGGGCTTCCTAAAATGCCCTAGGTCTTCGTGAGCAAGCAAGTTGGATGCACACCCGCTTAGTTTATTTTGTTGAGCTTTCATACATTTATAGCTCTAGTGCATCCGTTGCATGGCAATCCCTACTCACTCACATTGATATCTATTAATGGGCATCTCCATAGCCCATTGATACGCCTAGTTGATGTGAGACCATCTTCCTCCTTTTGTCTTCTCCACAACCACCACTCTATTCCACCTATAGTTCTATATCCATGGCTCACGCTCATGTATTACGAGAAAGTTGAAAAGGTATGAAAAAATTAAAGTATGAAACAATTGCTTGGCTAAAACCGGGGTTGTGCATGATTTGGGTACTTTGTGTGACGAAGATGGAGCATAGCCAAACAATATGATTTTGTAGGGATGAACTTGCTTTGGCCATGTTATTTTGAGAAGATATAATTGCTTTGTAGTATGCTTGAAGTATTATTATTCTTATGTCAATATTAAACTTGTGTCTTGAATCTTTCGGATCTGAACATTCATGCCACAATAAAGAAAATAACATTGATAATCATGTTGGGTAGCATTCCACATCAAAAATTCTGTTTTTATCATTTACCTACTCGAGGACGAGCGGGAATTCACCTTGGGGTACGTCTCCAACGTATCTATAATTTTTCATTGTTCCATGCTATTATATTATCTGTTTTGGATGTTTAATGGGGTTTAATATACACTTTTATATGATTTTTGGGACTAACCTATTAACCCAGAGCCCAGTGGCAGTTTCTGTTTTTTCCTTGTTTTTGAGTATCACAGAAAAGGAATACCAAACGGAGCCCAATTGACCTGAAACTCAACGGAGGATGTTTTTGGACCAGAAGAAGCCGAAGGACTACCGGAGATGGACTAGGGGAGTCCTGGGCTGCCCGCGAGGGTGGGGGTGGCCGCCTCGGGGACCCCCCTTACTTGTTCCTGACTCCAACACCTCTTATATATACAGAAACCTCCAGAAAATAACCTAGATCGGGAGTTCCGTAGCCGCAAGCCTCTATAGCCATCAAAAACCAATCTAGACCCGTTTCGGCACCCTGCCGGAGGGGGGAATCCCTCTCGGTGGCCATCTTCATCATCCCGGCGCTATCCATGACGAGGAGGGAGTAGTTCACCCTCTGGGCTAAGGGTATGTACCAGTAGCTATGTGTTTGATCTCTATATCTCTCTCTCTCGTGTTCTTGAGATGGCACGATCTTGATGTATCGTGAGCGTTGCTACTATAGTTGGATCTTATGATATTTCTCCCCCTCTATCTTCTTGTAATGGATTGAGTTTTCCCTTTGAAGTTATCTTATCGGATTGAATCTTTAAGGATTTGACAACACTTGATGTATGTCTTGCATGTGCTTATCTGTGGTGACAATGGGATATCACGTGATCTACTTGATGTATGATTTGGTAATCAACTTGCGGGTTCAGTGACCTTGTGAACTTATGCATAGGGGTTGGCACACGTTTTCGTCTTGACTCTCCGGTAGAAACTTTGGGTCACTCTTTGAAGTTCTTTATGTTGGTTGAATAGATGAATCTGAGATTGTGTGATGCATATCGTATAATCATGCCCACGGATACTTGAGGTGACAATTGAGTATCTAGGTGACATTAGGGTTTTGGTTGATTTGTGTCTTAAGGTGTTATTCTAGTACGAACTCTATGATAGATCGAACAGAAAGAATAGCTTCTTGTTATTTTACTACAAACTCTTGAATAGATCGATCAGAAAGAATAACATTGAGGTGGTTTCGTACCCTACAATAATCTCTTCGTTTGTTCTCCGCTATTAGTGACTTTGGAGTGACTCTTTGTTGGATGTTGAGGGATAGTTATATGATCCAGTTATGTTATTATTGTTGAGAGAATTTGCACTAGTGAAAGTATGAACCCGGGGCCTTGTTTCAACGCATTGCAATACCGTTTACACTCACTTTTATCTTTAGTTACCTATCTGTTTTTATATTTTCAGATTACAAAAACCTATATCTACCATCCTTATTGCACTTGTATCACCATCTCTTCGCCGAACTAGTGCACCTATACAATTTACCATTGTATTGGGTGTGTGTGGGACACAAGAGACTCTTTGTTATTTGGTTGCTGGGTTGTTTGAGAGAGGCCATCTTCATCCTAGGCCTCCCACAGATTGATAAACCTTAGGTCATCCACTTGAGGGAAATTTGCTACTGTCCTACAAACCTCTACACTTGGAGGCCAAACAACGTCTACAAGAAGAAGGTAGCGTAGTAGACACTCGGTGAAGCTGCTTACATATTAGGCATCAAGATCTATAGAGATAGATCAAGACGCTTGAAAAGATTTTCGATGATTACATACCTTGATATGATTTTGAAGGCATTCAAAATGGATGAGTCAAAGAAGGAGTTCTTGCCTGAGTTGTAAGGTATGAAGTTGAGTAAGACTCAAAGCCCGACCATGACAGAAAAATATAGATAGAATGAAGGTCATTCCCTATGCCTCTGCCATTGGATCTATAAAGCATGCCATGCTGTGTACCAGACCTAATGTGTGCCTTGCCATGTGTCTGGCAAGGGGGTACAAGAGTGATCCAGAAGTGGATCACTAGACAACGGTCAAAATTATCCTTAAAGGAATAAGAAAATGTTTCTCGGTTATGGAGGTGATAAAGAGTTCGTCGTAAAGGGTTATGACGATACAAGCTTTGACACTAATCTAGATGATTTTCAGTATCAATCTGGATGCATACTGAACGTAGGAGCAATTAGCTAGAGTAGCTCTATGAAGAGCATTGTAGACATAGAAATTTGCAAAGTACACACATATCTGAATGTTGTAGATCCGTTGACTAAAACCTCTCTCACAAGCAAAACAAGATCATACCTTAGAACTCTTTGAGTGTTAATCACATAACGATGTGAACTAGATTATTGACTCTAGTAAACTCTTTGGGTATTAATCACATGGCTTTGTGAACTAGATTATTGGCTCTAGTAAACTCTTTGTGTGTTAATCACATGGTGATGTGAACTGAATTATTGACTTTAGTGCAAGTGGGAGATGTCGGGACCCCGATCCTAAGCCACACAGGTCTAGCCTGTAACACATCATATCACTTTGCGGCCTCACGCACGGTATCCCCACAGGTGCCACCTTACCTGGCCCGGGACCGTTTGCGCATTTTGGCACACGTATATGATAGTGTCGCTAGCATCCATATGACAGAGAACCCGGGCCGACATGACTAGTTATAAACCAAAAGTGGCGCTAAATTACAGAGACAGGCATACATGACCCAGCAACGAACGTGTCGGTCATCAACGTATGAACCCAAGTCGTAGCAAGCTACAAGGACTTAAAGGAACAACGCGTGACATTTCCCCTAAGGGACAGACACAGGAACAAAGAAGGACACATGCCGGCCAGCCTAAGTGTTCCGGAGCAGTAGCAAGCTACCAAGGCTCAGTGGAAGCACTAGGAGACATTTCCCTATAAGATAGGCTACCAAAGGTAAACAACTAGGTGTCGGATCCCACACATAGCAATACACATTACACGTACGCATAACATGCAAGTATGTGTTGTACAACATGGCATCACAACATAACTCAACAACTCATATAGATAAAGGCCCAAAAGAGCCATCATAGCATTATTACAAGCAGGGGACACATGACCCAACATACAGACCATACAGGCAATGGAAGCATAACATGTCTGAGTACAGACAACTACAAAAGAAAAAGGCTGAGAAGCCTGACTATCTACAAGACCCTCCCAAGGGTACAAGACCGTAGCTGAGGTAACAAGCTAACGTCGAAGTCCACGCGGAACCACTAGCGAGACTGAAGTCTCTCTGCAAAATCATAAATTAAGCAAACGTGAGTACAAAGGTACTCAGCAAGACTTACATCAGAACTAACTACATATGCATCAGTATCAACAAAGGGTTGGTGGAGTTTGACTGCAGCAAGCCAGCTTTGACTCAGTGGCTATCCTAAACTACGACTGCAAGTAACTCTTTTGAGGTGTCGCACAAGAGTCCACATATTCACCAACCAATACACCACTATGGATCCACTCCCGTCTACCTACGAGAAGGCCATCCATAGCACTCACACTTGTCTTCAGTATTTTAGAGTATCCACTTTCACTTGTCTATGTACCACGTAAGCATCCAAGAAGTCCATAACCGCGGACCCGGCTATTCGAATAGATCATGTTAACCCTGCAGGGGTGTACTTCTTCACACGCGCTCTCGCCACCTACCGCCATGTACACGTCGTGTATCTCGGCAACCTTCAAGCGGAAGCCTAGCGAGGGTGTCGGCCACGACCTGACTAACCACACAAGACTCTAGTCCAGGTTTATCGCCTATTCGGGTTCCATCCGTGGGGAGATCCGGCTGGGGTGTCGCTCACGGCCCCAAATGATGTGTGCAGGGTTCCCAAGCCCACCAACCGGGTGCCACTTGGTACACCGGGCCACTGCACCTAGTCTGTCCCAAGCCCACCTGTACCGGGTGCCACTTGGTAGACTACTAGCACTACCTACAAACACCAGAAACTAGTTGCAACTCCTGGACAGAGATCTAGTTGATTAATAAGTCGAGAGGGGTCGAGTTCCCGAAACCCAATGCGTGGTAGTAGCTAGTCATTGGACAACTTACACAGAAGTCAGTTCTTAAGGACGGTTCCAGTGAGACAACACACCATGTACTCCTACATGGCCTCTCACCGCTACCTTTACCAAAACGTGTTCACACACTTAGCTCTCAACAGTAGGACATGTTCACCACATTCCAATTCATCCCCGATGAATCAGACCTGACACAGCTCTAAGCAATAGCAGGCATAACCAGAAAGCATGAATGAGTAGACACAACATGGCTCAAACAACTCCTACTCATGCTAGTGGGTTCCAACTATTTACTGTGGCAATGACAGGTCATGCAGAGGAAAGGGGTTCAACTACCACAGTAGGTAACAGTTGAAACGTTGTTGCCCTAATGCAGTAAAGAGAGCAGGAGCATGAGAGTGGGATTGTATCGGAATGAACAAGGGGGTTCTGCTTGCCTGGCACTTCTGAAGATAGTAATAGTTCTTCACCGGTGTCATCGAACTCATCGTCGGAACGTCGTCTACTGAGAGGGGACAAAACCGACAAACAGAGAAGGAACACAATCAATGCAATGCAACAATATGATGCATGATCATGACATGTCAATATGCTGCTGATTGAGCTAATGCAACTAGCAACAGGTTAAATGAAGATGGTTTGAACCAAAGGTTCAAATTCAAACTCCACATGTGATTATTCAAATGCTATTTATTCAAATTGCCCTAAACAGTGTCTGTAAGTTATTCAAACATGCATGAAAATGCCATACACAGATTCCTCATATTATTCTGATCAATTTTCATATATAAATTATTTTTATCTGAGCTACGGTTGATTTTATATGAATTTTAGAAGTTTAAAGCATTTTCTGGAATTTCTAAACCTTTTTTGATTTATTTTAATTCCAGAAAGGCTTTATTGCATCAACACTACGTCAGGCTGAGGTCAGCAGGTCAATTGACCGGTCCAGGTCAAACCTGCTAGTGGGGCCTGCGTGTCAGTGACTCAGTTCTGGTTAGGATCGCTGACATGTGGGCCTAGTCAACGCCCACGTCAGCACGGTCAAAACTGACGCGTGGGGCCACTGTGGTTAACTTAAACTAAACTGAAACAAAAGTCATGGTTAATTAAATGTGTGGGGCCCATGTGTCAGTGGGCCAGGTGGTTAGTTAGTGGGGTGATTAGCCCCTAATTAAGTGGCGACTATGGAGATAGGCCGGCGGCGACCAAAACAACGGCGGAGGCTCGCCGGAGTTGCCCTCCCGGCCGTTTCCGGCGACGGGAGCTCGCGTGGCTGGGTTCTACGGACGCAGCACATCGGGCCGCGTTGGTTGGTGGTGAAAGCGGTCGCTGGGGTGGCAGGAACTCGTCGGAAACGAGCTCGCGGCGGGGGCTGGCAATCGGGCATCGACAGAGTCGACGCTGTGGTGCACGAGGGGAGAAGAGGGTGGTTGCTGCGGGCTCCTGGAGGTGTGCTGAGTGCGAAGGCGTGCTTGGACGTGTGCTTCGGCAACTGCAGCCACGACGACAAGAAGTGCGGCGGCGCTGAGTTCTCGGGCACGACGGCCCGATGGGTTAGAGGACGAGAACGACCAGGAGAGTAGGGGGGACGACGGAGGAGCTCACATCGATCCAGATGAGAAGCTCAGCCGGCCCAGGGAAGCTCTGGAGCGGCCCAATCGACGTCGACGAGCTTCGGGCACCGGCGGCGAGGACGAGCTCGATGTCGTCGGTGTGGTGCTCCTCAGCTTGTGTTCTTGCCCGTAGAAGTTGCGGGAGATGCTTTGGAGCTGTTGGACACGATGATATGACGAGGGAACGGCGGTGGCTGCGGTGGTCTCGGCGGCACAGCCATGGCGGCTTCGGCCATGAGGGGAGAACGAGAGAGGGGACGAGGGAGAAGGCAGAGAGTGAGGGGAAAGGGCCAAGGGGGCTCGAGGCGTCTCCAGCGGCGCGGATCAGGACGAAGGGGCGGCCTCCAGCGCGAAGCAGGAGGTGGAGGCCTCCCAGCGTGCGCGTGCGTCTTCGCCTCTGCCTACTGGCAGAGGTTGAAGATGGCACGGCTGCCTGGTGGGCTGGGCCGCCTAATGGGCCAGCCAGGTAAGAAGGCCCAGGTACTTCTCTCTCTCTCGCTGCTTTTGTTTCTGTTTTCTATTTTCTTTCTTTGTAAACTTTAGGGCTTTAATAAAAATGCCAGGGCATTTCCAAAAATCATGAAACCAAACATGGCTACTGTTTAGAATAAATCTAACAGTAAACATTTTAGTTTATGATTATTTGAACATTTAAAATATTATCTAGCATTTAAATGCCCAAATGCAAATACTTAAAATTTAATTCAAAAATCCAGAATGGCCCTATAAAAGTGTGCACCATTTTTGGTAGAGGTTCTAGACCAATTCAAAAATCATGAACATTTTCAAAGGCATTTTGGGTCAATGAAAATATTTTTAGGTTGAACCTAGTTGAATTCTTTTGGTGCCAGGGTTTGATCATTCCCCAATTCAAGTTTAGCAAAAATTTAAACATGATGACAAGATGATCAGGCAAAGACCACAGGGATTGATCTTGGGATGTGACAACTCACCCCTACTAAACAAGAATCTCGTCTCGAGATTCAAGTCGTGAGGTAGGAAGACAGAGGGACACTAGCTAACACAATCTTCACGATCCAGTTTTCCTTCTCGGAGATGTTGATTTGTTGCATCATATTGATCTTGTCATCCTTGCTTTGAGATCTTCATCCAACTAGATGATAATAGAGACAAACTCTATAGGAATCGATCTTTCCGAAGATCGAGGAACTCAAGATCAACTCAAGGAGTGAGACATTGAAACATCTCTTGATATGAGACACGGAACACACATCCAGAGGGATGGAGTGAAACAGATGATGAAGGTTCACTCAGTAGGCAATAATTCCACACCTAAGAAGATGGTGACCGATGTCACCAGACGGGGCACCTTAGCGAAGGTGACTCGTAGAGTTATTCCCTTAAGTGGCAAAAAGAATTACTTTTGATATAGAGATCATTGAAACTCTTTTATACCAGCCTAAGGCAAATTTCAATCGATCATCTGAAGGAGTCCGAAAGAATGACATTCTCGGCCAGAATGGATGATGTGGCTTACCTTGTTGAAGACAACACAAGGGATGATTTTGCTTATCATCGGAAATGGATGGGACCCATGGTAAAATGGCACATAGGCGGTGCAAGTTGGGAACAAAAAGCAAATGCTGGGAATGATTCTGGTAACTGGGAAGAAGCCCAACAATAGAGAGTGAATCTACTCCTTGAGAGGTTATAGCATAACCAAGAACACTGGGAGCAATCTCGGTTAGTGCCAGTGATAACACCTAGTGCTTGTGCGTGCTCTCAAGAACTTGAGCATTTCCATAATTATCAAGGTTTTACCATTATCCGTGCCAAGGATCCTGGCAACACCCCATACTACCATGATGAATAATGATGGACGATGCAGAAGCAAAGAAAGACAACATTTTCTCAGATTTCACCTTAGCCGAGTCAAGGGGCAAAATCTGGATGATCGACCGAGAAACATTTAGCACTCCGCTTCTAATGTTCTCCTTGATGTGCTAGCACAACCCATTTATTAAAATGGTTTGGTACCTAGAACATCAAGTAAAAGGTCGGACTTCAGTAGCACAAAAATCCATAAGGTGCAACTAGGAAGTAAATCCTACGAAATCCTTATGGGGAAGTGGCCAACTTCTTCAATCAAGATACTACAACAATAGGTCTTCTGGCTGGGTGTGTTGGACACGACATCCACATTATCGGTTATCGAGAGACCAATATTATAGTTCTTGGAAAATGCTCCAACCATCATATCTTCCTGAGATTCAGATCTGGTTGGTGTCAGGATATTCCAGACTCATCAAGTCTAGGAAGAAAAATGAAAGTTTGCAACACAAATCGACGAGACGGCGTTGCGAGATTCTCGGGGAGTGAACTACGATAGCAAGCTCCAAAACATGAGCTGGTTCTGCTACAAACCTATGGACACGTTGTCCAAGACAAGCATGACCACGTAATAGTCTTATGATAAAACACTACCGAGTTCAGGTGGGAACCATCGTCGAGGATATCAAAGTCCTTGCATAAGTCTAGCTCTTAAGAAGAAACTTCTTCTCCTTGAACAAATCAATCAGTGGCTTGGTGTGCTAGGGATACATATAGAACGAAGGTTGCAAGTCTCCAAACCACATAATACTTCGCACATATGCATGACTAACTTGGGATGATTCCACAGGAAGCAAAACAACTTTCTCGAATTCACGGTGACAACTTTCATCAAATGCTCATGAATTATAATAAGTCACTTCTTTCGTCCAAGCATATGCTTCATGAATAGGACATGAAGATAATTCTTATAAAAGTTTCCAACACTAGCTAGATGTTCAACGAAATCATGGAGAAGATAAGGATGTTTGTTGATGGGCTCAACAATAATTCATCCAGGTTTCCATATAGATGGAATTCCATGACAATGTGAACAAAGTGATAGCATTGGTCAGACCCAAAATATATAATGGTGTATGCTCGAGGGAACAACCATGAGTAAGACAACATTACGAATATCGTTGGTTTTGATTTGACTTGACGATAACCCATACTCAAATCAAAGTTTGGATAAGACAATAGATCCACAACTGATCACGGAGATCAATTGAAAAAGATATCATCTACCTTCAAAATACACACAAGATATCCCTTTGGAGTGAGCTATGTGGATTAAGCTTTTATCTCCCAACTCTCCAAGTTGTTGTTTAGCTTAACCAGCTAGCTCAGGATATCCAACACATATTCTTGGAGAAGGGGTGGTTTGCAAGAAACCAACTTGATCACGAACTCAATCATAGCGGTCAGGGAACAACCCGGTAATACTTCCGAGAAGATATTCGGAAAATCACAAACCACCGATATGTTATGAAGCTCGAGATCAATCTTGCTTGTCAGGGCAAGACGATATGATCAAAAGAGCCAGAGATTGATACAATCCTAACTCAATGATCGAAGAGTGCACCAGAATGATGGACTAGGTAGCACGATCAATCTTAGAATAATGATTCAGTAACCAGCACGCTAAGAATGAAATTGTTGTCCTTTAATCACCAAGCAACGAGGTTGCTAGGGTTATTGATTCACACATCATGATTCACTTGTCGGCGTTCCAGTTACAATAACACGAGGACCGAGAAATGAATAATGAGGGCAAGAAGTATCACTCTATCAAGAGTTCATAGGATGGTGTGCAACTCCCATGTCATTCTTGATATAAAGATGGTAATACTCCAAGGTAGAACAGAATCAAAAGCTGGAATGTCATTTGATCTGCGGAGTACAACTGCTTTGACCCAATCCTAGATATGGATAAGGTACTGGAGTTTGTTTCTACTAGTCATTCCAGAATTGAATGGCTTGACGGACCACAGGAGTAAAAGGCATCAATGAACACGAATGCACAACTACTCATGACTATCAACTGATAGATGGGGGTCATAACACAACTAAAGAAGGACAACCCAAGGAACATATAACTTTCTGAGTTGCGGATGCATAGATTAGCATGTCGAACTAGTTCCACATATTTCTTCCGGATAACCCATGCAGAAAGGTAGGATTGGCAGAATCACAACATGATTGGAGAACTACTCAAGAGCACTCTGGTTGTGATCTTTTGGTTCGGGAGAACTTCTGCCAAGGATGGTTCATGGTATTTGGAAGAATGATATACCACGGACCTCGAGGACTATCACAAGGTTACTAATATCCTAAAGGAACGAGCAATACTACCAACATGAGGTAAGTGGAGTGAGTCTTGGGTTCAAGAACCCAGGAATGGAATACCTACTAACTAAATAGCATCACGGGATGCTTTCTAGAATGATGGCCAGAATCATCACACTGGGAATATAAAGCATTGCTAGATTACTGGATGATCCTCTAAGACACTTAGGGTCATAATAATAACTCCAACATATGTGTCGAGGTAACAGAGTACCTCCACACACCAACTAGTGTGATTAATCTGGCCTAAAAGGACATTAAGAACAGGTAGGAATGATTTGCAAATGCATCAGATTGTTTAGAGACCTGGGATGACTCGGACAACATAACGGCTGTAAATGCTCGAAAATACTTTTGAGACTCGTGCACAAGATAGCATAACCACTCAACATCAAAACGTCAAGGTTCTAAGATCAACAGTTGACAAACGGAAGTAGTAGGAACTAAACTGAGGGTTGAATCCACAATTAACGTGATCCTGAAAAATAGAATGAGAAGCCTAGTTCTTAATCCCCGTAGAAAGAAGAAGGTGACTCGGATCAGAAGGTCATAGGGTAAAGGAGTGAAAAGAGCCTTACGTTCCCTTCCACAATCAATTCCCTTAATATAACTAAAGAATTTCTAGACATGACTTTGACCAGTTTGGCTTGCTAATCCTACAGGCAGTCAGGCTCTGATACCAAGCTGTCGGGACCCCGATCCTAAGCCACACAGGTCTAGCCTATAACACATCATATCACTTTGCGGCCTCACGCACGGTATCCCCATGGGTGCCACCTTACCTGGCCCGGGACCGTTTGCGCATTTTGGCACGCGTATATGATAGTGTCGCTAGCATCCATATGACATAGAACCCGGGCCGACATGACTAGTTATAAACCAAAAGTGGCGCTAAATTACAGAGACAGGCATACATGACCCAGCAACGAACGTGTCGGTCATCAATGTATGAACCCAAGTCGTAGCAAGCTACAAGGACTTAAAGGAACAACGCGTGAATTTCCCCTAAGGGACAGACACAGGAACGAAGAAGGACACATGCCGGCCAGCCTAAGTGTTCCGGAGCAGTAGCAAGCTACCAAGGCTCAGTGGAAGCACTAGGAGACATTTCCCTGTAAGATAGGCTACCAAAGGTAAACAACTAGGTGTCGGATCCCACACATAGCAATACACATTACACGTACGTATAACATGCAAGTATGTGTTGTACAACATGGCATCACAACATAACTCAACAACTCATATAGATAAAGGCCCAAAAGAGCCATCATAGCATTATTACAAACAGGGGTCACATGACCCAACATACAGAGCATACAGGCAACGGAAGCATAACATGTCTGAGTACAGACAACTACAAAAGAAAAAGGCTGAGAAGCCTGACTATCTACAAGACCCTCCTAAGGGTACAAGACCGTAGCTGAGGTAACAAGCTAACGTCGAAGTCCACGCGGAACCACTAGCGAGACTGAAGTCTCTCTGCAAAAACATAAATTAAGCAAACGTGAGTACAAAGGTACTCAGCAAGACTTACATCAGAACTAACTACATATGCATCAGTATCAACAAAGGGGTGGTGGAGTTTGACTGCAGCAAGCCAGCTTTGACTCAGTGGCTATCCTAAACTACGACTGCAAGTAACTCTTTTGAGGTGGCGCACACGAGTCCACATATTCACCAACCAATACACCACTATGGATCCGCTCCCGTCTACCTACGAGAAGGCCATCCATAGCACTCACACTTGTCTTGAGTATTTTAGAGTATCCACTTTCACTTGTCTATGTACCACGTAAGCATCCAAGAAGTCCATAATGGCGGACCCGGCTATTTGAATAGATCATGTTAACCCTGCAGGGGTGTACTTCTTCACACGCGCTCTCGCCACTTACCGCCATGTAAACGTCGTGTATCTCGGCAACCTTCAAGCGGAAGCCTGGCGAGGGTGTCGGCCACGACCTGACTAACCGCACAAGACTCTAGTCCAGGTTTATCGCCTATTCGGGTTCCATCCGTGGGGAGATCCGGCCGGGGTGTCGCTCATGGACCCAAATGATGTGTGCAGGGTTCCCAAGCCCACTAACCGGGTGCCACTTGGTACACCGGGCCACTGCACCTAGTCTGTCCCAAGCCCACCTGTACCGGGTGCCACTTGGTAGACTACTAGCACTACCTACAAACACTAGAAACTAGTTGCAACTCCTGGACAGAGATCTAGTTGATTAATAAGTCGAGAGGGGTCGAGTTACCGGAACCCAATGCGTGGTAGTAGCTAGTCATTGGACAACTTACATAGAACTCAGTTCTTAAGGACGGTTCCAGTGAGACAACCCACCATGTACTCCTACATGGCCTCTCAACGCTACCTTTACCAAAACGTGTTCACACACTTAGCTCTCAACAGTAGGACATGCTCACCACATTCCAATTCATCCCCGATGAATCGGACCTGACACAACTCTAAGCAATAGCAGGCATAACCAGAAAGCATGAATGAGTAGACACAACATGGCTCAAACAACTCCTACTCATGCTAGTGGGTTTCAACTATTTACTGTGGCAATGACAGGTCATGCAGAGGAAAGGGGTTCAACTACCGCAGCAGGTAACAGTTGAAACGTTGTTGTCCTAATGCAGTAAAGAGAGGAGGAGCAAGAGAGTGGGATTGTATCGGAATGAACAAGGGGGTTCTGCTTGCCTGGCACTTCTGAAGATAGTAATAGTTCTTCATCGGTGTCATCGAACTCATCGTTGGAACGTCGTCTACTGAGAGGGGACAAAACCGACAAACAGAGAAAGAACACAATCAATGCAATGCAACAATATGATGCATGATCATGACATGGAAATATGATGTGGATTGAGCTAATGCAACTAGCAACAGGTTAAATGAAGTTGGTTTGAACCAAAGGTTCAAATTCAAACTCCACATGTGATTATTCAAATGCTATTTATTCAAATTGCCCTAAACAGTGGCTGTAAGTTATTCAAACATGCATAAAATGCAATAAACAGATTCCTCGTATTTTTCTGATCAATTTTCATATATAAATTATTTTCATCTGAGCTACGGTTGATTTTATATGAATTTTAGAAGTTTAAAGCATTTTCTGGAATTTCTAAACCTTTTCTGATTTATTTTAATTCCAGAAAGGCTTTATTGCGTCAGCACTGCGTCAGGCTGAGGTCACCAGGTCAACTGACCGGTCCAGGTCAAACCTGCTAGTGGGGCCTGCGTGTCAGTGACTCAGTTCTGGTTAGGGTCGCTGACATGTGGGCCTAGTCAACGCCCACGTCAGCACGGTCAAAACTGACCCGTGGGGCCACTCTGGTTAACTTAAACTAAACTGAAACAAAAGCCGTGGTTAATTAAATGTGTGGGGCCCATGTGTCAGTGGGACAGGTGGTTAGTTAGTGGGGTGATTAGCCCCTAATTAAGTGGCGACTGTGGAGACAGGCCGGCGGCGACCAAAACAACGGCGGAGGCTCGCCGGAGTTGCCCTCCCGGCCGTTTCCGGCGATGGGAGCTCGCGTGGCTGGGTTCTACGGACGCAGCACATCGGGCTGCGTCGGTTGGTGGTGAAAGCGGTCGCTGGGGTGGCCGGAACTCGTCGAAAATGAGCTCGCGGCGGCGGCCGGCGATCGGGCATCGACGGAGTCGACGCTGTGGTGCACGAGGGGAGAAGAGGGTGGTTGCTGCGGGCTCCTAGAGGTGTGCTGAGTGCGAAGGCGTGCTTGGACGCGTGCTTCGGCAACTGCAGCCATGACGGCGACAAGTGCGGCGGCGCTCAGTTCTTGGGCACGATGGCCCGATGGGTTAGAGGACGAGAATGACCAGGAGAGTAGGGGGGGACGACGGAGGAGCTCACATCGGTCCAGATGAGAAGCTCAGCCGGCCCGGGGAAGCTCTGGAGCGGCCCAATCGACGTCGACGAGCTTCGGGCACCGGCGGCTAGGACGAGCTCGATGTCGTCGGTGTGGTGCTCCTCAGCTTGTGTTCTTGCCCGTGGAAGTTGCGGGAGATGCTTTGGAGCTGTTGGACACGATGATATGACGAGGGAACGGCGGTGGCTGCGGTGGTCTCGGCGGCACGGCCATGGCGGCTTCGGCCATGAGGGGAGAACGAGAGAGAGGACGAGGGAGAAGGCAGAGAGTGAGGGGAAAGGGCCAGGGGGGCTCGAGGCATCTCCAGCGGCGCAGATCAGGACGAAGGGACGGCCTCCAGCGCGAAGCAGGAGGTGGAGGCCTCCCAGCGCGCGCGTGCGTCTTCGTCTCCGCCTACTGGCAGAGGTTGAAGATGGCACGGCTGCCTGGTGGGCTGGGCCGCCTAATGGGCCAGCCAGGTAAGAAGGCCCAGGTACTTCTCTCTCTCTCACTGCTTTTGTTTCTGTTTTCTATTTTCTTTCTTTGTAAACTTTAGGGCTTTAATAAAAATGCCAGGGCATTTCCAAAAATCATGAAACCAAGCATGGCTACTGTTTAGAATAAATCTAACAGTAAACATTTTAGTTTATGATTATTTGAACATTTAAAATAGTATGTAGCATTTAAATGCCCAAATGCAAATACTTAAGATTTAATTCAAAAATCCAGAATGGCCCTATAAAAGTGTGCACCATTTTTGGTAGAGGTTCTAGACCGATTCAAAAATCATGAACATTTTCAAAGGCATTTTGGGTCAATGAAAATATTTTTAGGTTGAACCTAGTTGAATTCTTTTGGTGCCAGGGTTTGATCATTCCCCAATTCAAGTTTAGCAAAAATTTAAACATGATGACAAGATGATCAGGCAAAGACCACAGGGGTTGATCTAGGGATGTGACAACTAGTTGTCACATCCCTAGCTTCTGTGACTGTCTAGTGCTAGCTTCTAGTGTTGCATCATGTTTACTTTCACAGAAAATTAAAATGGGGATGTTCAAACCCTAGCACCAAATGATTTCAACTAGGGTCAAATTAAAATCTTTTTCAATGAACCCAAAATGCCCTTGGGAAAAGTTCATCATTTAAATCTAACAGTAAACATTTTCGTTTATGATTATTTGAACATTTAAAATAGTATGTAGCATTTAAATGCCCAAATGCAAATACTTAAGATTTAATTCAAAAATCCAGAATGGCCCTATAAAAGTGTGCACCATTTTTGGTAGAGGTTCTCGAACAATTCAAAAATCATGAACATTTTCAAAGGCATTTTGGGTCAATGAAAATATTTTTAGGTTGAACCTAGTTGAATTCTTTTAGTGCCAGGGTTTGATCATTCCCTAATTCAAGTTTAGTAAAAATTTAAACATGATGACAAGATGATCAGGCAAAGACCACAGGGGTTGATCTAGGGATGTGACAGGAGACTGGTGAAAATATGCCCTAGAGGCAATTATAAAATGGTTATTATTATATGTCCTTAATCATGATAAATGTTTATTATTCATGCTAGAATTGTATTGACTGGAAACTTAAATACATGTGTGAATACATAAACAAATACAGTATCCCTAGTGAGCCTCTACTAAACTAGCTCGTTGATCAAAGATGGTTAAGGTTTCCTAACCATAGACATGAGTTGTCATTTGGTAACAGGATCACATCATTAGGAGAATAATGTGATGGACAAGACCCATCCATTAGCTTAGCATTTGATCATACATTTTATTGCTACTACTTTCATGTATGTCAAATACATATTCCTTTGACTATGAGATCATGCAACTCCGGATACCAGAGGAATGCCTTGTGTGCTATCAAACATCACAACGTAACTGGGTGATTATAAAGATGCTTTACAGGTATCTCCGAAGGTGTTTTGTTGGGTTGGCATGAATCGAGATTAGGATTTGTCAATCTGAGTATCAAAGAGGTATCTCTGGGCCCTCTCGGTAATACACATCATAATAGGCCTTGCAAACAAATGACTAATGAGTCAGTTAAGGGATGATGTATTACAGAACGAGTAAAGAGACTTGCCGGTAATGAGACTGAACTAGGTATAGAGATACCGATGATCTAATCTCGGGCAAGTAACATACCGACGGACAAAGGGAATTGTGTATGTAGTCATAAAGGTTTGTCCGATAAAGATATTCGTAGAATATGTAGGAGCCAATATGGGCATCTTGGTTCCGCTATTGGTTATTGACCGGAGAGGTGTCTCGGTCATGTCTACATAGTTCTCGAACTCGTAGGGTCGCACGCTTAATGTTCGTTGACAATATAGTATTGAATGAGTTATGTATGTTGGTGACTGAATGTTGTTTGGAGTTCCGGGTGAGATCACGGACATGATGAGGAGCTTCGGAATAATCCGGAGGTAAATATTAATATATGGGATAATAGTGTTTTATCTTCGGAAACGTTTCGAAATTCACCGGAAGGGGTTTCAGATGTTTCCCGAAATGTTTGGACACGAGAACACTTTATTTGGGCCAAGGGTTAAAGCCCACGAGGATTTTGGAAAGTGCAAAAGCAAGTTTTGCAGAGGCCAGGGGCTAGACGCCAAGGACCCTGGCTAGATGTCGGGAACCCTGGCGTCTGGGCGTGGAGTTCGAGTAGGACTCTTTCTTTCGGGCAAAACCGACTTTGAGGAGGCTTTTGCTCCAAGTTTCGACCCCAGAGCTCAACATATAAATAGAGGGGAAGGGTTAGCACCCAAGGCACATCAAGATTCACCAAGCCGTGTGCCAGCAACCCCTTCCCCTCTAGTTAATCCTCTGTCTAGTTTCTGTAGTGCTTGGCGAAGCCCTGCGGTGATTGTTCTTCATCACCAACCGTCACCATGCAGTCGTGCTGTCGGAACTCATCTACATTTTGCCCGTCTTGCTGGATCAAGAAGACGAGTACGTCATCGAGCTGAATGTGTGTTGAACGCGGAGGTGCCGTACGTTCGGTACTTAATCGGGACAGATCGTGAAGGTGCACGACTACATCAACCGCGTTGATAAACGCTTCCACTTAGCGATCTTCAAGGGTATGAAGATGCTCTCCCCCTCTCGTAGCTATGCATCTCCATGGATGGATCTTGCGTGTGCGTAGATTTTTTTTGTTTTCCATGCATCGTTCCCCGAAAGCAAGTTTTTCGTTGCCACGCCCAACCAATAAAGGTCAAAACAATAGTTTTCACTCCGGACATGAAGTGGTGTTTTAGCATTTCGAAGACCGATAGTTCGATAGTCGCCTCCACCAGTACTCCATGCTAGGGTCAAAAGGCACTAGAAGATTGATGAGATATTGTCCCTCCTTAAACACCGGCACACTCATACAACTTTATTTTATGTATGTGCAAAATTTCATAATAGTATACTGTAGGGTTGGACCAAAAGCTCATAGTTCGCTTCTTAATGAACATAGTAATCACTGATTTTAGCTGGTTCAACTTAATGAGTTTAAAGAACGAGCTAACGAGTTTCATAAGTAGCCCGTTAAGCTTGTTAGTACAACACATATTTTGGTGTTAAGTGGCAATATTTTTTGGCATCTCAACCCATCTATTAGATCTAACCGATTGGACCCGGCTTATAGGAGATACTAACTAGCGTAACACCTTATGTGGTCACTTTATTCCTTAGTAATCGCATTGCATCAGAAGAAAAATGGTACCATGCATGTTAGCGAGTACTCATGAGCTTAATGAGATTTTATTGGATAGAGCCGACCAGAGTTTTTTGCTCGTTAAGCTTAACGAGCACGCACTTACGAGCCGAGCCTTAACAAGTCAAACAACTCTTTAATCCCCCTTTCACACGTGGCGCAAGAAAATAATACAAATACGGATTTCTAAAATGGGTCATTTTTTGTTGTGGGACAGAATTTTGTTTTTTTACAGCCTACAGATCACAATATTTTCAAACGGGGTTTCACACGTTTGTGCTGAACACATATAAATTTCCATGGATTTAAACTTTGAAACATGCCTTTTGAATTTTTTAAATACCAAGCTCCCTCGAGCTCGGGCACCAAAAGTCCACAACCGCTATAGCGGTACGTGTAATGTCTCACTAAATAAAATTAGTATACAATCGTTTGTTATAGCGAATTTTAAGGTTGCACTATCCCCTCCCCTATCATAGTACACTGTTTTTCCCCTTGATCCATATACATAAAGATTTATTTGAGGGGTTATACATGAAGATGGGACGAGGAGCTGGTCAGATCCACATTCTAGCTCATTGATGTAAGGACATCTCCACGGCTATTGATGGGCCTGTGCAGGCTGTGCGACCACACAAGGCTCCAAAATTCCGGAGGGGGCAGTTTCAGGCTGACTTCGGCCATGCATTCCTGTTAGGCCTTGTAGGTTGGGTGCTCCTGTTGGGTGCTTTAAGCGCAAGTTCAATGAGGCAGTGCACAATGGCACGTGCGGATGGTTCGGCCCATGAGTCACCACTATCTTTGCTCGCTCGTACGACATGATCGTCTACACATTGCATTTTTTTCGTTTGTTTTATGAAAAAATCATTTCGTCCAGGAAAAAACCAAACCTGTTTTTTAGTATTTCAGAATTTGGTAAAGAAAATTGTTCGCGGGTTTGAAAAAAACTCACGAATTATAAGAAACTTATCGATGTTTCTTGAAAAATAAGTTCATGGATTTTGAAGAAATGTTCAGAAATTTGAAAAGTTCATCAATTTAAAAAAAATCGTAGTTTTTTTTAAAAGGTTCATTGATTCTGTCAAAAATTAATTAATTTTTAAAAAAGTTCAGCAATTTTGTAAAAAAACCATCACCTTTTAAAAGAGTTCATTTTCCTAAGAAAATTCATCACTTTTAAATAAGTTTATCGATTTTTTTTAAAAGGTACGTTTTAAAAAAAATCGAATTTTTTTAAAACAATTCGTGTATTTTTAAAAAGTTTGTCGATTTTAAAGGAAAGTTCACAAAAAGATGGTTCATTTAGCAAAATAATAATAAAAAAACTAATAAATATTTTCCAAATAAGAGGAAAAAAAGAAAAAGAAAAAAGAAAGTAGAAGGAAGAATGGAAATAAGATGTAAATAATCACATCATATGAGGTTGGTTGGTCTGCAAGAAAAACTCAAGGCTCGTGAACCGTTCGAGATGGACTCATATTTTGGCTCGACTCGAGATTGATTCAAAAGAAATGAGCTGAGTATGAGCACTTTATGTAGCTCGTCCGAGAAACGAGCTGATCTTGAGCTAGCATTGGCTCGCTCAATTTAAGCTCAATACCTCGATATCATAGAACTATATTAAATAATCTTCATGTCTATTAAACATTAAGCATGGAGAAAATTTAGGCTCAATATGATATCTGGCTTAAATTTGAGAGCAGACTTACCTTTGTTTTCTTCTTTTGCTAGCTCATTCATGATCTCTTGTGTTTTTAAATACTAGTCTTCAGTAGAGAAAGAATAAGATCTATTTTATAGTGAGTTTTCTATGTTGTGGCTTATCTTGTTTTAATTTTTTCCTTAAACTATCTTGAAACTCATCCTGTTTAGCTCGAAACTAGCTCGAGATCGACTCGAGGTCGTTACAAGCTGATCATGAGCCACTTTCTACAACTCGACCTTAATCTTCGCTCATTTTGAGCTCACTCGAATTTTAGTATGAGTTGAGTTAAGCCTAGTCCAACTCGCTCGAACTCGACTCGTTTGCAATGCTAGATGGTTGGTTACTACGGCTTACAGTGAACAAAGAAGTCATGGGTTTGATTCCCACCCCACACACCTTTTTTGTGTCTTAGAAGTAGAAGAAAAAAGTAGATGAGTCGGCCCAAAGCGGAGGAGGGGGGATGCGCCTGTTTGCAAAGCGTACTATAACAGGCGCTTAAGGCGCCATATAGAAAATGTGTTGTATGTCTACTTGCTAGACCTTCAGGTTTTCAAACATCTGGGCCGAGCAAAGCTACACCTACATAAGGTTTTTACGTACCTTTGGGCATCTCCAAAGTTGACCCCCAAATTTTCTCCCGCATTGTCCATAGACACGGAGGCGGGAGCCAACCATCAATGGTATCCGGATATGTTTGGTTACATTTTAGAAAAACATCAAAAAATGAACAAATTTGATGCATATTTGAATGTACCGGACAATATTCATCCATACTTGGATGATTTTTACATAAAATTGGACGATTTTCGTCTAAACTGGAGCAAATTCATTACATTTAGACATATTTCAACTAGACCGAACTCTAGACCTAGACTAAAATGACCGCCAACGCCCATTTACCAAATCCGGCTGACCATGAGCCCGGGAAAATGAAGTCCTACCTCCTCCGCAGCCATTCGCATCCCACCACTCCCATAACAAGTCCCCCCCCCCCATGTCCGGAAGCCCGCTCCTTGGACTGCCGGATGCTATGGATGGATATGCTTCGATGAGAGGGGAAGAATAGCATCCGCTTCCCCCGTACCTTCCATATGTATGGCAGCACCCCTCATTAGAGTGGCTTTCGCTTTCGTAAAGCACGAATCAAGATTGGTTTTTGGGGCGGGGGACGACGGTGGCTTGCGTAGCGGGCACGACACCGGCTGTGGACGTCGACAACGTGGTGGCAGTGGCCTTCATGGGACCCAAGCGGCGACGGTCTCACATTGTCTAATTTTCCTCGTTGTTGGTGGTGGCCGCATATGTGCTGGTCGCCTCGTTGATCTCCGTGAAACCGACTTCTTACTCCACCGGCAGGGCACAGTTCCACGAACGTTGACGAGGGATGGCGCGGTATGACACGGCCTCATCCATAGCAGCCACGATGCCCGTGCCACCAAGCTTCCTCGCATGCAGACCTGGAGCAACTCGCCACTCCTCCGCGAACTAACTTGGAGCAGCGAGTTGTCGAACCACGTTTTAGCTTGGAGCACCTACTTTCTCCTCGGTGCGCCAGCCTGCAGCCTCTCCCATGGTACTGACGGACTAGAGCGGACAGGGAGGTGGAACAACGAGTTGCCTAGCTCTTTTCCGGTGGGCTAGGCAGATCCCCCATCCGGCTTTATTGCCGTAGATCTCCTTTTCCTGCTCGCCTGATGCCATGGAGAATGTGGAGAATATGATGCAAGGAGGAGAAGGGGTGTGGAGGTGTTGTGCGGTCCTTGCCCGATGGCTAGCCTCGATTAAATAGCGGGCGGACGTGAGGAGTCAACCGGCGTTGTGCTTAATGTATGCCGGCTTGCGAACAGACATGTGGTCGGAGTAGGTTTATCAGCACACAACGACTTTATTGGAGGTACGCGGGCAGTCAGTAGCCAATAGAATGCGGTGAGGATGCGTGTTCAGCACGACATGGAGCGACCGACACTTTCTCGGTCGGTGCGCCACTTCAATGCCAGCTGTGAGAGGTAACGTCTGCCTTGGGCCGGCTGGCGCCAACAGGAAATGCGCGTGGGGGCGGGTTGGGTTTTTGGGTGGGCCACGGTTGCCAGACGCGGATGTGACAACGGTCCGGACGCATGCAACCCTCCCCCACTTTGTCTCCCATTTGCTGGAAAAGCTCGTTCGGAGCAGCGTGCAAACCGATGCAGGACCACGTTGGGTGTCGAAACACATGCATACTGTGTGGTCCGGACGGTTTGATGGCCGGCATTGGAGATGCACTTACGTATATTTTGAGTAGCAGTTTTATATTGGTCATTACTTGGGGCATGGTACGACCTTAAAATTTGGCGGGAGGAGTTTAATTAGCGGTTTTTTTTTCGGACACGGATTTGGTGAACATGGTTTCACACACACCTTTTATGAATAGTAAATAAAAAATAAAAAAATCCACAAAAAATAAAAAAATCCAATTTATTTTTGTAATATACCAACTGATATACTTGTGTATGAAGTTTCATGAAGAAATCACATCCGTGATAATGTGGGAAAATTGAAAAAAAAAACAAAGCTATATTAAAAAACACGGTTTGATGAATAGTATGGTCAAAATTTTATTTTATTCACCAAGAATACCATGGGTGTTAATACATTAAGAAACTTAAGACGTGAGTAGAATGGTCGATTAAGTTTCATACTGCAAAATTTCAGAATTTTTAATTTTATTCTGTATTTTTTATGAATTTACTATTCACGTGGGTGGGCATGAAACCATGTTCACCTTTGGATTATCTTTCTCTTTTAGAAACTATATAACTGTAAAATGCACAAGAGCTCATGGGTGCTACACCCCCTATATGAATATCAAATTCAAAAAATACCAATTTTTTTTAAAAAAAACTAGAATCTTGGGATATCAAGCCTGGGTGCCCAATCTACTCCCGTGTGAAGTTTCGTGAACAATACCAAGAAATGTATCCGTGACGAAGAAAATACAGTCCGACCTATAATCCATTTAAACCGATTTTTTATACATAGATTTTTTTTGTCTTTTTACAGAGAGTACCACGAATGCCATGTTTTTGCACAACTTTGCATGGGAGTAGATTGGACACAGAGGTTTGATATCTTAAAATCCTAGTTCTTTTTTATTTTTCCAGGTATTTTTTCGAATTCAATGTTCATATAGGGGTGGAGCACCCAGGAGCCAAAAATCGGCCTCCCTATATAGCTTTTTTTTTTCTATTGTGATTCAGAAGTCGCTCTCTCCTCTGGTCATTCTGCTCATGGACCGGGCCCAACTACGAGTTCTGTATCCAATTCAGCGTGAGATGATCGAAACAATAGTTTTTAAACAATCGAGTGGCATTCGTAAGCCTTATATTTGCTCGTTTGTCCTATTGTTTTTTTTTAAATCTTACTGTCTCCCAGGTATAAAATACAAACAATAAGTATTCTTGTACTTTAAAATAGTGTCCAGGTATTTATAAAAACTGTTCATGTATTTCAGGAAGAGTTCATACATTTTTTAAAATACTTTCAACATGTGTTCAAATAATGTTCATTGTGTATTTGAATAATGTTTAACTTGTATCTTAAAAGAATCCAACGCATTTCAAGAAATGTTCATAGTGTATGTGTCTAAAAAATGTTCACCACATATTTAAAATATGGTCACCATGTATTTTTTTTTAAATTCAGCGTGTACGTTAAAATTTATAAACTTATTAAAAAAATGTTTTCCATGTATTTAGAAAAATATTTGACATGTTTTTAATTTTTAACTTGTGTTAAAAAATGCTTACTCTATATTTACAAATGTTTAACATGTACCTAATTTTTTTACCATATATTTTAAAAAAATCAATATGTATCCATAAAATGTTAACATGTATCTAAATAATGTTTTAGATATATCTGAATTTGTTTTCATAGTTTATGTTAAAACGTTCAATGTATATTTGAAAATGTGTCTACGTGTATTTAACAAAATGAAAAAAATAAAATAATATGAAAAGATAAGAGAACAAAAAAATATAAAAATAGGGGGAAAAGATAAAATAAAAGATAAGAATGAAATAAAACCGATGGTGTAAGAAAATTCATAAAAAACTATACGACGCAAAACCAAAACAAAATATCAATCACCCATTCTGCTGGCTCCACTCGATCCCTATTGGTCCGGCCCGCATAAGGAGTATTAAATTCATGTCCAACTAGTTATTATCCATTGTAAACGTATACTTCTAGTTCCATCAAGACATATCGTATATGGCTGCTTTCGTACTAGCCTTTGGTCGTTAGTTCGGGACTTGATGGGCACACTTTGTTATGTTCATTTTCATTCAGGTGGGACATCTTCCAGTACATGTAGAATTGTTATCTTTAACACACATGTGAACGTGTTTGGTGTAGTGGGTAGACTTTCTTGTTGGTATTCTTAGGGTCTTGTGTACGAGACATTCGTGCCCATCTTTTTTGGTTGTTAATTTTCCCAGTACAATGGTTGATTTTTGCGCAAATAAAAAAACTTGAAGGTGTTTGTGCAAAAATTCGTCGCGGTGGTCAGCTTCCCCACGAATAAAAAAGTACAATGGTGCTTTTGTGCAAAAATCCAGCGCTTGAGCGCCTCCACTCAATGACAGGTGGGGCCAAACACCCGGATATGCCTGCATACACATTATGTGGCCGTATGTGCACACCCGAGTCATGTTGAGTGATTTCAAATTTCTAGCACCAAACGGAACATTGAGCACAAGTTCTATGACCCCCGATGATATTATCTCAACTCGTAGTAGGTGAGTATTAGCATTCACACAAAAAATATCCTATACAAGTAACTCACCAAATATTAGCACATAAACTGAACTCTACATTGGAAAACCCACTACCGTACTTCCCACAAGTTGCGCTTTTCTTCTCTTGCTAGTGTGAGGTTGGAGAAATCTTATTATTGATTAGCTACCCAAAGCTAATGGGGGCAGTACCTTGGGCATTCGTCTGGCTGGGACGGGCCTGTAAAAGCCCGACGTGCAAAGTCTAAGCCCGAGCCTGGCCTGACAGAAACAAAAAAAAAAAAAAACAAAAGTCTTGGCCCAAGCCCTGCCTGAAGAGACTAAAATGGCAATTTCGGGTCGGGTTGGGTAGTGCCTCCGTGTCAATTGTCTGATTTCCCACGCCCGAGCCTGGCTTGAAAATACACAGTGCGCTAAAATTTTAGGCTTGGGCCCGACCCGGACCAGGTTTTTCTGGCTAGGTTCGGGCTGGGTCATCGGGTCGGGCTGCCCATGGGCAGGTATAAGTATAAGCTAAGCCTTGCATCCAAACAAATAGGAAGAAAGATAAGTTCAACAAAGAAAAGGAATATTTTAGCACTTATTTCTTAGTAGAATATATCATGTGTACCAGGTTCAGCTGATTTTTTTTTTGCAATTTTTGAGATTTTTGTTTGTTAAAAAAAAGTAGCTACACCATATAACTATCATGGTACAAAATTTATAATTTGAATTGAAAGACATCTTGACAAACAAAAAATTAAATTATCACAATTGACATTAAATTATTTTTTATTGGATTCTAGACTTAGTATACCGAGATCAGGTACACCATGAAACCTCGACGAACCAGATATGTTCTATGTTTTCGCAGGTTTTCACTTATGCAGTCCAAAGGCTTTGTTGGCAATCAACATATGCTTTCACATGATGCTATGAGCTTGGAATGCATGTACACATGTCCAATACATTGTAAAGAGCTTCTTAATGTAGGTTTGACTCAAATGTACTTTACAATCCTAAACTTATAGGATATTTTGGTATACAACTATGAACTGCAATGACGATAGGCAACAACCCTGAACTATAGTTTACAAGTGCCTTGTGCAGTGGGCACAAAGAATTGAGTCGAGGTAGCTTGTCTGACTGACTTCATGGGTGGTGGCCGCGGCACTTCAGTAGGCACGAGCTAGGGCGGGGTAGGGCTGTGTCGTTAGGGTACAAGACGATGGAGGTGGGACACTTTACGGAGGCAAAGGTGTACATGGTGGTGGACTTTAGGCGAGGCGGTTCTACCTCACACATTGCGGCCGACGACGATGTACACCTATCTCAGAGCGGGACACTTTACTGAGGGAGAGGGTTGCAGATGAATTTGTCTGAGGTGAAGCCAATGAGATAGAAAGAAATGGAAATGATTTGGCCATAGGGATTGACATGTGAAACTAACCACCCCCATAGGGATTTATCGATAGGTCCCATTGATAACCCACAAGTATAGGGGATCGTAGCAGTTTTCGAGGGTAGAGTATTCAACCTAAATTTATTGATTCGACACAAGGGGAGCCAAAGAATATTGTAAGTATTAGCAGTTGAGTTGTCAATTCACCCACACATGGAAGACTTAGTATCTGCAGCAAAGTGATCAGTAGCAAAGTAGTATGGTAGTTTGATAATAGCGGTAACAGTAGCAACAGTAACAGTAGCAGAATAGTAGCAGTTTTGTAGTGATTGTAACTGCAACAATGGCAAAAGTAACTTGCCAAAGATCAATATGTGAAAAGCGTAGGCATTGGATTGGTGATGGATAATTTTGTTGGATGATATTCATCATATAGCAGTTATAACCTAGAGCCACACAGAACTAGCTCCAATTCATCAATCTAATGTAGGCATGTATTCTGTATATAGTCCTACGTGCTTATGGAAAAGAACGTGCATGCCATCTTTTGTCATACCCTCCCGTGATAGCGGGGTCCATAAGGAAACTAAGGGATATTAAGGTCTCCTTTTAATAGAGAACCGGAACAAAGCATTAACACTTGATGAATACATGAACTCCTCAAACTACGACAATCACCGGAAAGAATCCCTATTATTGTCACCTTAGGTTATGCGGATCATAACACATAATATGTGCATATAACTTGCAATACAGGATCAAGAACACACATATATTCATGAAAACATAATAGGTTCAGATCTGAAATCATGGCACTCGGACCCTACCGACAAGCATTAAGCATGCCAAAGTCATAGCAACATCAATCTCAGAACATAGCGGATACCAGGGTTCAAGCCCTAACAAAACTAACTCGATTACATGATAAATCTCATCCAACACCATCACCGTCCAGCAAGCCTACGAAGGAATTACTCACTCACTACCGCAGGATGCTGCTAACGCGACACTACGATCATAGACCCTTTGACGAAACCGTGTGCAATGCACTGATCGCAAACGGTGATGTAAAAAATCATCAAAAAAGATGCAAAACGTTTGCGATGACTGATACATCAAACACGGTTCAGATTTTAGTTGCGTGTGCGATGCTGGGCATACAGATGATCCATACGAACTGTTTGCGATAAGACAAAATAACAGAAACGGGCAGCCATATCAATGTGTGTGTGATGTACGGCATACGGTTCGCTCGGATGAACTGTTTTCTATTAGGGAAAGCAATAGAAACGGTCAGCCAGATTGAGGCGTGTGTGATATACGGCACACAGTTCACTCGAATAAACTGTCTTCGATTAGGGAAGAGAACAAAAATAGTTCAACTTAACAAGATGTGTGTGATACGCGACAAACATGTCTGTAACCGGAAATGTGTGGGAAGACCTATAACAACACAGACGATTCCTATTAACAAGTCGTGTGTGTTGTGAGCAAATGATTGTTGGTATACAATTGTCAGTGATTGATGAAATCAACACCGACGGGTTCCATTGTTTAGTCTCTGTGTGGTGTGACTCTGTCTGCACAACATCTACGCTCTGTCTACATAGCATCAACGCATATACTTAAAAGGACAGCATTGCAAAACCAAATTAAGCACACAATTACACAAGTGACTACACACATAACATTTCCACACACCAAAGTAAGCAATTACATGCATACTAAACTAGGAGAAACGAGCATCTAATCATCTACTTCTTGTTGCGACGACGGTTGTCATTGCTCTGCTTCCGACTGGATCCCTGCTGTTTTGGGGAAGGAGGCGCTTCCTCATGTAAACGATCTGCCTGTACATCTCGTAGCTCATGTACGACCCCTTGGCCGCGTACACGGCGTGAGCTTTGCCAAGTTTCTTCATCCAGGCCGAGTGCTAGGCACGCTTGTCCTTGTTGTAGGAATCCTTAATGACTCTATAGTAGGGATCGATGATGGCCTTGGCGAGGTGAACCAGTGAGTCCTTCTCATGCTCGTTGCTGCCCCAAATCTTGTATTAGTCCTGGATATCGACAAGATTCTGGCAGGCGATGCCTGAATTCTTGAGCACCTTTACATCGTTGGTGATGTCCACCGTAGTGAACATGTAGTGGGGGATGTTGACAAACCTGGCGAAATGCTCGCAAGGCCTTGTGGCCAGGCAGTAGTGGTAGACGAGGACGTGATCACACACGCACATCTGGGCGATGGTGACCTTGGGACAAGACCCGGCATGAGCGCGGGTGTACTCGAGGTCGAACCCAACCACCTTGTACTTCTCCTTAGCAAGCAACAGCTCCATGATGTGGATGGAGTGCTCCACCCAGACCGGGTTGTTGGTGTACACCACCGAGAGCTCCATGAACCTTCTATGGGTGTCCACCAAGGCATGCATGATGAACTGCTGCTCGTCGTCGGCAGCCGCTCGGAGCGCCATTGGAGGCGCGTAGGATACCCTCTAAGAATTTATCGTGGTGGGTGTGCTTCTTGCAATGGTGGGGCGTGATCGAAAGGTTGAAGAGACACAAGGGTTAAATGGCCGCTGTAATAAATGGGGGCTGACCGGCCTGTAATCGTTATGTCTTGTCACCGCGTTCATAGTGGAGGATTCTAGTGCACACTAGACAACACCGCACCAGACACGTTTCATTTGACAATGCGTGAGCTCGAAGAGGCGCCAAATGTATCGTTGGTGAGCCTGTTCCCGCGCTACCGTGCAGTTTACCGTGCAAGCTTCTCGCCTGGCTAGTTTGGCTACGCGTCGGCTAGAAGAGGGACAAATCATGGGTGTTTATTGGCAAAAGGCTTTGTAAAAACGAAGTGTGTGGAATGACTTCGGTCATAAGTTTACCCATGGGTGATGAGGTCAAAGTTACACAGAAGGGTAATGATGGACACTCGAGTGCGATAATTAATTATGTGATCTACAGGGCACACGGTTGAAGTAACCAACTGTGTGCAATAATGTCGAAGATTACAGTCGAGTTAGATATACAGATAGTGTGCTATGAGGTGGACAAAGTAAACAGATTCAAGAATGGTTAATAAAATCTATGTCCACTACATATTAAGGTCAAAACAGTGCTACCAATATACGAATCTCATACGATGCCATTTCAACGACTGTACCACAAAAGCTTGAAATATTACAAGGTTCAAATTCCAGAGTTATATGGCTCAAATTCGAAGATTACAAGGTTCAAACTGATATTATAAATGAAATTCAGCCCATCAGCTGCAAACTCTCGTGCTGATCCGCTGAACATGGATATCAGAGAGGTTCAAACTAATATTACCACTTGTAAGTCCGGTCTCGAAACCTCATAATTTTTGCAAAGGGGTGAGCCACTGAGAAGTCATGTATGGGGTTGATCCAATGACTTCCGATTACTCTATCATCCGAAGTTCCGAAATGAGATTCAACATTTTCGGAGCCTATTCCATTCTGCCGCAGCCGCCGGCGCTGATCAACAAACCATTTATTTTTGCAAAATAAATGTAGGGAAAACCTCATTTCCTTCAGCACCCTTGCTCTGAGACCAAAGAACCTAGCGAATATAATCTCCGGTAAGGTCCCTCGGTGGGAGTGCAAAGTAATTTCTGAGAGATGCAGATCTAGGCATTCGACGTGATTGTTATATTCTATCACATTATCCACCACTAGGCCTAATCTTATCTGCAAAAGAAGAAAACGTGTTAGTGCCTATTTGGTTTGCAGGATTTGTAAAATGCACTAACATGCCATCTTTGATCTGACATGATTAACATGGGAAGATGAATCCAAAGGACCTGGTGAGGGAGTCCTGGATGTGGGGGTCCACGAGGATTCGGTCTACCAAAGCTGGGCTGGATAGATGGGCCGTTAAGATGAAGATAAACTGACATCCCTCCTGTCCGGTTAGGACTCCTGTGTATGTGGAAAGGCAGAATAGATGTTCGGATGTAATGATTCCTTTCTTCCCAAGTAATCCTTTGTGATAGCCTGGCTTATTAGGGATGATAGACTACTCATATCAATAAGGAATTCCTTCTTTTCCGGGAGCTCATTCGGAAAGAACTCCAAAGTTAAGCGTGCTCAGCTTGGAGTAGTTTCAGGATGGGTGACCGACCGGGAAGTTGCTCCCGGGTGCGCACGAGTGAGGACAAAGTGCGCAGAAAAGACTAGTATTGATATGTGAGGCCAGTCTAGATCCCGCCAGGAGTAACAACCACCGACGGGTGTGTCCGGGGCGTTACAAGTTGGTATCAGAGTCGACCCTCGCGGTTACACGGATGTTTGCGGATAGGTGCATGGTCATGTTGTTCATGACGTTTGTGACCCATTGAGGCACACGACATGGCACATGTACCGGACTGGATGCACAAACGTTTGTGCCAAGAGGGAATGTTCCCGTGGCCCGACGAGGATGTCGATTCCTCTGAGTGGGGGTGTATGTGATAGCCTGGCTTATTAGGGATGATTGACACTCATATCAATAAGGAATTCCTTTTTTCCGGGAGCCCATTCGGAAAGAACTCCAAAGTTAAGCGTGCTCAACTTGGAGTAGTTTCAGGATGGGTGACCGACCAGGAAGTTGCTCCCGGGTGCACACGAGTGAGGACAAAGTGCACAGAAAAGACTAGTATTTATATGTGAGGCCAGTCTAGATCCCGCCAGGAGTAACGACCACCGACGGGTGTGTCCGGGGCGTTACATCCTTGTAACCCTAGGTCTCCTCCGGTGGATATATATGCCGGAGGGTCTAGTTTGTAGAGGCCAGAATCACAGTGACATAGGCTAGACTCCTAGGGTTTAGCTAGTACAATCTCGAGGTAGATCAACTCTTGTAATCCCATATTCATCAAGATCAACCAAGCAGGAAGTAAGGTATTACCTCGATGGAGAGGGCCCGAACCTGGGTAAACACCGTGTCCCCTGTCTCCTGTTACGATCGATCCTCAGACACACAGCTTGGGCACCCCTACCCGAGATCTGCCGGTTTTGACACCAACAATGGTGCTTTAATTGAGAGCTTCGCTGTGTGCTCGCGAGAAGCGATCGGTGGCTCGTCTCGTCATCAACGACGATATCACCCTCAGAAACAACGTGGCATTGGGCCAGATCCTCCAGCTCGGCGAGTTCGCTGTAAGCGCCCGCATGGCTGCTAGGCCGACCACGCTCCCCACGATCATCGAGCACCACTCCTATATCGGCTCCCAACACTCCGAAGACGCGATTTTGGAGGATTCCTCGTCCTTAAACGAGCTGCTGGATCGTATTGCCGCCTTGGGGCTTTCATCGCCTAGTGATCAGATCAGACTTAAATCTGGTCAGGAGGAAGTTAATTCCACCCCGATCACTCACCTGGTGACGGCCGTCGAGGACCGAGCTGAAGATATTTCCCCTCTTCAAATGGAGACCGGCGCTATTCGAATCTCCGAACCCTTCGAGCAAAACGCACCTATGACAGGTGGCACTTCATGTCTCTCGAGCTCAGGGACAGACGCCGGCCCCCCCAGGATATTCAGATCCCGCAGGACCTAGATCGTCCACACCGGAGGTTGTACGAACCCCGGATACAACATTGGGTCGGGACTCAAATTTATCCACACCCACCCGCCACAGTACACGCTCTCCAAGTAACTCTGGACTTCCGAACATATGTGATCTCACGTACATACAGTAGCAGCCCCAAGAGACGGTTCATCACTTCTGGTCCAGATTCCTACTTGTCAAAACCAAGATTAAGGACTGCTGCGACGACGACATGGTTCCCATATTTCACCGCAATTCCACGGACGAGGGAGTCTAGAACCCCCTCAACTGCCGTCGAATATGGAGTTTCGCAGAATTATCGCATTTAGTACGAAAGTACTGCGCTATGGAAAACACTTGGAAAGCCCAGAATACAACTTTGGAACAGTCCATCTTCGGACAATACACCGCTAAAGCGAAGCGGACATACCCTAGCAGGGCATCCGATAACATGCCCATCAGCAAGAAAAACAGACCTTTCACAGGACATAGGTCCGTTCTGGATGAACTGTTAGACAAGCCTTGCCAAATACATGCCGCCCCGGACATTATCCCAACCCACTGCCTTAGAGAATGTTGGGTACTCCGGCAGGTAGCAAAAAGCGGTGAAGCAATCTTCGCCACCGCAACTCCAGTGGAGAAAGATTCCAATGTATTTACTATCTTCGAGACATTCTCCTCAAACAACTGGCGCCAGAGAGCAAATCGCGAACTTGCTGAGGTTCATCAAACCAGCATTGCAAGCCCATGGAGCGACACAACAATCATTTTTTCAGCCGAAGACGAACCACAAGTCTGGCCTGTCCGAGCCACAACCGCTCTTGTACTAAACCCAATAGTAGATGGCTTTTGCCGCACTAAAGTACTCATGGATGGTGGCAGCTGACTCAACCTCATATATGAGGACACGCTTGCAAAAATGCATGTCGATAAATCCCGCATTGAACAAAGTAATACAACAACAACAACAACAACAACAACAACAACAACAACAACAACAACAACAACAACAACAACAACAACAACAACAACAACAACAACAACAACAAAGCCTTTAGTCCCAAACAAGTTGGGGTAGGCTAGAGGTGAAACCCATAAGATCTCGTGACCAACTCATGGCTCCGGCACATGGATAGCAAGCTTCCACGCACCCCTGTCCATAGCTAGTTCTCTAATGATACTCCAATCCTTCAGGTCTCTCTTAACGGACTCCTCCCATGTCAAATTCGGTCTACCCCGACCTCTCTTGACATTCTTCGCACGCTTTAGCCGTCCGCTATGCATTGGGGCTTCTGGAGGCCTGCGCTGAATATGCCAAACCAGCTCAAACGATGTTGGACAAGCTTCTCTTCAATAGGTGCTACCCCAACTCTATCTCATATATCATCATTCCGGACTCGATCCTTCCTTGTGTGGCCACACATCCATCTCTACATACGCATCTCCGCCACACCTAACTATTGAACATGTCGCCTTTTAGTCGGGCAACACTCGACGCCATACAACATTGTGGGTCGAACCGCCGTCCTGTAGAACTTGCCTTTTAGCTTTTGTGGCACTCTCTTGTCACAGAGAATGCCAGAAGCTTGGCGCCACTTCATCCATACGACTTTGATTCGATGGTTCACATCTTCATCAATACCCCCATCCTCTTGCAGCATTGACCCCAAATATCGAAATGTGTACTTCTGAGGCACCACCTGCCCATCAAGGCTAACCTCCTCCTCCTCACACCTAGTAGTACTGAAACCGCGCATCATGTACTCAGTTTTAGTTCTACTAAGTTTAAACCCTTTCGATTCCAATGTTTGTCTCCATAACTCTAACTTCCTATTTGCCCTCGTCCGACTATCGTCAACTAGCACCACATCGTCCGCAAAGAGCATACACCATGGGATATCTCCTTGTATATCCCTTGTGACCTCATCCATCACCAAGGAAAAAAGATAAGTGCTCAAAGCTAACCTTGATGCAGTCCTATCTTAATCGGGAAGTCATCAGTGTCGACATCACTTGTTCGAACACTAATCACAACTTTATCGTACATGTCCTTGATGAGGGTAATGTACTTTGTTGGGACTTTGTGTTTCTCCAAGGCCCACCACATGACATTCTGTGGTGTCTTATCATAGGCCTTCTCCAAGTCAATGAACACCATATGCAAGTCCTTATTTTTCTCCCTGTATCGCTCCATAAGTTGTCAAACCAAGAAAATGGCTTCCATCGTCGACTCCCCAGGCATGAAACCAAACTGATTTTTGGTCACGTTTGTCATTCTTCTTAAGCGGTGCTCAATGACTCTCTCCCATAGCTTCATTGTATGCCTCATCAACTTAATTCCACGGTAATTAGTATAACTCTGAACATCCCCCTTGTTCTTGAAGATTGGTACTAATATACGCCGTCTCCATGCTTCTGGCATCTTGTTTGCCCGAAAAATAAGGTTGAAAAGCTTGGTTATCCATACTATCGCTATGTCCCCGAGGCCTTTCCACACCTCAATGGGGATACAATCAGGGCCCATTGCCTTGCCTCCTTTCATCCTTTTTAAAGCCTCCTTGACCTCAGACTCCTGGATTCGCCACAAAAAACGCATGCTGGTCTCATCAATGGAGTCATCAAGTTCAATGGTAGAACTCTCATTCTCCCCATTGAACAGCTTGTCGAAGTACTCCCGCCACATGTTCTTAATCTCCTCATCCTTCACGAGGAGTTGGTCTGCTCCGTCCTTGATGCATTTGACTTGGCGAATATCCCTCGTCTTCCTCTCTCGGATCTTGGCCATCTTATAGATGTCCCTTTCGCCTTCCTTCGTGCCTAACCGTTGGTAGAGGCCCTCATATGCCCTACCCCTTGCTTCACCGACAGCTCGCTTTGCGGCCTTCTTCGCCATCTTGTACTTCTCTATGTTGTATGCACTCTTATCCAAGTACAGGCATCTGAAGCACTCTTTCTTCTCTTTAATCGCCTTCTAGACATCATCATTCCACCACCAGGTATCCTTATCTCCGCTTCTCCTTCTCCTGGACACTCCAAACTCCTCTGAGGCCACCTTACGACTGCAAGTCGCCATCTCCATCCACACAGTGTCCGCATCCCCTCCTTCCTCCCAAGGGCCCTCCTTAATGACCCTCTCCTTGAACGACTGAGCTACCTCCCCTTGAGCTTCAACCACTTCGTTCTAGCGACTTTGGCACGCCTATCCCGCTGGACACGAATCCGAAAGCGGAAGTCAGCAACTGATACGTCCCAAACGTATCCATAATTTTTGCTTGTGACATGCTTGTTTTGCATCATTGTCTCATGTTTATATCAAACTTTTCTATCTTTTTAGGTATTTATTGGACTAACATACTAATGGTTGCAAAAGTGCACAATGTTCTTGTTTTACACTTTATTGTGTAGGAATTACTTGGAAATTGACAAAAACGCAAAAGAAGTCGTATTGGAGTAGGACTCTGACTTTCCTGAAATCTGTCTGAGAACGTTTTAAGAAGATGGTCACATTCCGGCATGAAGACGACGTCAAACGGAAAAAGCCTAGTTGCGAAAGTTGTGGGGAATTTCGAGAGGATGCTTCTGGATATAAAATTCGTCCAAATCGGAGTCCGGTCGGCCGAGAAAAGCCCGTTTTACTGAAGCCCAAAATCTGATGACGGGAATCCGAGAGTCTATATAAAGAGAGGAAACCTAGGTCACCAAGGGCCACGAATTTTCCTCCTCCCAGGCCGCCGTCTTGGAGGGGAGGACCAGCACCATTGCAGCACCATCCACAAGGAAGAAGGGGGGCCAAGGAGCCGCTGCCCCCCTAGGGCCGCCGCCGCCCCGAGGGCCGCCGCCGCCTCGGAGGGCTGCCGCCGCTGTCACGGCTGCCGCCGGCCGCCTCCTCCTCTCCGGGCTGCACCTCTCCATCAACACCACCATCAATCTCTTGCTCACGATGGCCATGTGTGAGTAGTCTTCTCCGGGGCTAAGGGCTTGTATGTGTAGCTATGTGGTTATCTCTCTCTCCCATGATGTGATCTTCGTTGTGATCATAGGCTATGTTAATCTAGGGTGATCCCATGATATTTCCCCTTCCTCTATGTATTGAATTGATGTACTCACTTGTCTTTATCTAGTATAATCCCCGAGACCAAGGTGACAGCGGTCTATTGGACATGGATTAGAAGAATATTTTCATGAGTGATTTCCTCTCTTGTGTGTTGATTGAAGATTGAGAGTCTCTTGGTGCTTGTCTTTGACTATCCTGGAGATATGTTGTGGTGATTGTGGTACTCTCTTTGGATGGCCGCGGTGACATTGGAAAATCCATAGATTGAGAACTACGAACTTTGAGGTGTGCTTTTGTAGCCCTACATAATTCTCGTCCTCTCTTGACCACAAAGGAATGACCTCCGAGTGCGTCTCCATTGCATGTTTTATGGGAAATATCATGTGATTAGACTATGTCAATGTTGTTGGGAGTTGCCACTAGTGAAAGTATGATCCCTAGGCCTTGTTTTCATCAATTGAACACCGTTTACTTTCAGTTTTGTTACATGTTTGCTTGCTGCCATTTTTATTTCAGATTTAGAAATACATCTTTTGCCATCCATATCACTTGCCATTTAACATCTCTTCGCCGAACTAGTGCACCTATACATCTGACAAGTGTATTAGGTGTGTTGGGGACACAAGAGACTTCTTGTATCTTGATTGCAGGGTTGCTTGAAAGGGGTACGTTCAACCTCCACTTCCCTGAGTTCGATAAACCTTGGGTTACTCACTTAAGGGAAATTTGCTGCTGTCCTACAAACCTCTGCTCTTGGAGGCCCAACACTGTCTACAGGAATAGAAGTGTGTAGTAGACATCAGCAACCACCAGCTTAAGTTGAGGTACAACACTCTCTCCAGGTGTCACCTTACAATCTAGGCACGCACGCCTATCTTCTCTTCTCGAGAGGATGAAATCAATCTGGCTAGAGTGTTGGCCACTACTAAAAGTCACTAGATGTGATTCTCTCTTTCTAAAGAGGGTGTTAGCTACAATCATGTCATAGGCTAGAGCAAAGCTTAAGACATCTTCTCATTCCTGATTCCTGGTACCATAGCCAAAGCCCCCATGCACCCCTTCAAAACCTATGTTAGATGTACCCACGTGGCCATTGGGGTCTCCTCCTGTGAAGAACTTTTCGCCAATCGGTACACTCCTAACCATGTCTTCCAGGCCTTCCCAGAACATCCTCTTGGTGTTCTCAGTGTGGCCTACTTGCGGGGCATACGCGCTGATAACATTGAGAACTAAGTCCCCAACTACCAGCTTGACCAGGATAATCCGGTCCCCATGTCTCTTGATGTCTACCACTCCATGCTTGAGGCTCTTGTTGATCAAGATGCCTACACCTTTCCTGTTTGCAGCCATCCTAGTGTACCACAGCTTGTAGCCGGTACCCTCCACCTCCTTCGCCTTCTGTCCCCTCCACTTGGTTTCTTGGACGTAAAGGATATCAACACTTCTCCTCACCGCTGCATCGACTAGCTACCGAAGCTTCCCTGTCAGGGACCCTACATTCCAGCTACCTAAGCTGATCCTCCTAGGCTCGGCTAGCTTCCTTACCCTTTGCACTCATCGAGTCAAATGCGAAGACCCTTGCTCATTTTCCACTACAACCGGGCGCCTATGTAGCGCGCCACTAAGGATGCGACGACCCGATCCTCGCTCACTTGCCACCGTATCCAGATCAAGATACGGCGTGCCACGAAGGGGGTGACGTCCCGGCCCTTGCCCATTTGACACCACACCCGAGTTCCGATGTGGCGCGTCACTAAGAGGGTTACGCCCCAACGAAAATCTTTTGGGTTTCATCTCCATAAGAGTAGCTGAGTTTTCATGTTGGCTCGCCAAGCCTAACACAACCCTCCTCCTTTACCCGGGCTTGGGACCGGCTATGTTGAGACAACATAGGCAGAGTTGAACAAAGCAATACAACCTTCAGAGGAATTATTCCAGCCCGGTGTTCGGGAAGCATTAAGTTTGATGTAGTATTCGGTACTCCCGAGAACAATAGGTCGGAGGAACTGCTCTTCCACATTGTCCCCTTCAACAACGGATGACACGTCCTTCTAGGGCGGGACATTTTCTCCGCTTTCAAGCCATACCCCATTATGGGTACATGAAGCTCAAAATGCCAGGGCCCAATGGAATCATCATAGTAGCAAGTGATCCGTACAGAGCACTCCATACCGACAACAAAACCGCATCCTTAGCCCTAGAGGCACTATCTGAAGCCCTCGCGACCGGAGAGTTAACCACCTTACGATCTACGGTGGACAAGGATGATGTAGTCCTTGACAAGAGATCAAAATCTACCTCCTTTAAGTCAGGAGATGAAATTACCAAATTTCAAGTCCACCCAACGGACCCCAACAAGACGGCATCCATTGGGGCACAACTGGACCCGACGGTAGATAGCGCCTTGCACGCATTCTTTCGCAAAAACTGGGATATATTCGCCTGGCACCCTTCAGACATGCCAGGAATCCGACGCGGGCTGGCCGAACACAACCTTACCATAATCAAAGGGTTCAAGCCAGTCAACAAGTCAACATCATTACGATAATTTTCCGAATCCAAAAGACAAGCTATGGGGGAAGAATTGGCCAAATTATTGGAAGCCGGATTCTTAAGGGAAATTAAACACTCAGACTGTCTAGCCAACTTAGTCATGGTACAAAAGAAGGACAAATCCAGGCGCCTTTGTGTCGACTTTACGGACTTAAACATGGCTTGCCCTAAGGATCCCTTTCCACTGCCCCACATTGATCAAATTATCGATGCAACTATAGGACATGACTCGTTGTGTTTCCTCGATGCTTACTCCGGATACCATCAGATAAAAATGAAGGAATCCGACCAGGCCACGACGGCATTTATCACTCCGTACGACCCTTTTTGTTTCAACACTATGCCATTTGGGCTCAAAAACGCTGGTGCCACGTATCAACACATGATTCAAACATGCTTAGAGAAACAAATTGGCAAGACAGTGGAGGCACACGTCGACGATGTAGTCATCAAGACTAAACACGTCGAAACATTGGTGGATGATCTCCGGCTTACGTTCGATAACCTCCAAACATATGACATACGGCCCAATCCAGAAAAATGCGTCTTCGGCTTTCCGGGTGGAAAGCTTTTAGGGTTCATCGTATCTCATAGAGGAATTGAAGCGTACCCAGCAAAATTCCGGGCCCTGTCACAGCTAAGTACGCCAACCGATCTAAAACAAGTGCAAAACCTAGCAGGTTGCGTAGCGGCCTTGAGCCGCTTTATCTCTAGATTAGCAGAAAAAACACTACCACTTTACAGACTGCTGAGGCGCACAGACAAATTCGAATGGACGGATGCGGCCATGGCCGGATTGGAGGAAATAAAAACCCTATTAGCTGGCAACCCAATCCTAGCCGCTCCAGGTGTTGGCGAGCCAATGCCGCTTTATATCTCAGCCACTCACCTGGTAGTGAGTGCGGTACTCATCGTCGAACGAGAGGAAGAGGGACATAAATTCCCCATTCAAAAACCCGTATACTATGTATCAGAGGTTATCACACCATGTAAATCACGATACCCCCATTATCAGAAAATTGCCCATGCGGTGTTCACGGCATCTCGGAAGCTCCGACACTACTTTCAAGAGTGTTCAATCATAGTGGCATCCGAAGTACTACTCAACGATTAAAAAATAAAGACGCCACATGACACATAGCCAAATGGGCCATCGAGCTCTTGCCATTCGGAATAACATACAAACCATGCCGGACTATTAAGTCTCAGGTGTTGGCCGACTTCGTCGCAGAATGGACTGAAGCCGAACTCCCTGAAGAGTATGGAGCATACTCCCATTGGACCATGTATTTCGACGGATCCAAAATGCTAGCCGTATTGGGGGCCGACGTCATCTTGATATCTCCAACAGGGGATATAGTGTGTTACATACTGCAAATCATGTATACGGACTCAAACAATGCGGCCGAATATGAGGCATTACTGCATGGTCTCTGCATGGCCGTATCCATGGGCATACAATGCATCGAGGTGCGTGGAGACTCAAACCTTGCAATATCTCAGGTAAACGGAGAATTTGATGTGAAAGATTCAAAGATGGCAGCTTAGCAAAATGCCATATTAAAAATGTCGGCTCGATTTGAGGGGCTAGAATTTCACCATATAGCCCAGGACAGTAACTAGGCAGCGGATATACTCGCTCGTACAGGCGCTAAACGCAACCCAGTCCCACCTAACACCTTTGTAGAAAGGTTGTTCAAGCTGTCAGTGACATGGCAGGACGAGAGCAAAGACGCTAATACGGACCCGAACACGCTCCCACCAGCCAAACTCAATACAATTGTCATCAGGGACTTAGACATGGAAATAACACCCTCGGCTCATGAGATTATGGATATCATAGCCCCTGGACTGAACCTTTCCTCGCCTACCTTAATAGGCAGGAGCTCCCCGATCCAAAATGAGGCCCGCCGCATAATTCGGCGTTCTCAAGCCTATAAAGTTCACGAAGGTGAATTATACAAGAAAAGCACTACTAGTGTCCTCCAAAGGTGCATCTCTGAAGAGGACGGACGACAACTTCTAGCCGAAATACACGCTGACATGGGCGGCCATCATACCGCAACCCGGGCTCTCGTAAGCAAGGCTTTCCGAACTGGTTTCTTCTGGCTAACTGCCCGAGTAGACGCTCAAACCCTAGTCCAACATTGTGTTGGATGACAGCTTTTCACAAATCAAAGTCATATGCCTCCCGCCGCTCTGAGAACCATCCCCATTACTTGGCCCTTTGTGGTCCGGGGGCTGGATATGGTCGGACCTCTTAAAGGGGGAAGCCACAAAAAGAAATGTTTACTAGTTATGGTGGAGAAATTCACTAAATGGATAGAAGCCAAGACAGTCAGTACAATTGAGGCAGGGCTAGTGATAGATTTTATATCTAGTGTAGTACACCGTTATGGTGTCCTGCACAGCATTATCACAGATAACGGATCCAACTTCACAGTTGATGAGGTGAAAAATTGGTGCGCCAAGTTAGGCATTAAACTTGCTTACGCCTCTGTGTACCATCCTCAAACAAATGGTCAAGTCGAAAGAGCCAATGGCTTGATAATGAGCGGCATTAAACCTCGACTAGTGCACTCCCTGCGGGAGTCAGATAAACACTACGTTGAGGAGCTCGACTCCGTACTCTGGGGGCTGCGGACCACACCTAACCGGACAACCGGATACACGCCTTTTTCATGGTGTACAGCGCGGAGGCCATTTTGCCCTGCGATATTATTCATGACGCAGCTCACATGCGCATGTATGAAGAGCGAGAGGCCGAGCTCGATCGACAGGATGACCTAGACGGTCTCGAAGAGGAGCGTGATATCGCGCAGGCCCGTTTTGCATTCTATCAACAACAGGCTAGGCGATACCAAAGCAGAGAAGTGCGGGCCAAAACATACAATATTGGAAAACTCATTGTGCGACTCCCGGAGAAGAAAAAGGATAAGCTCAAACCAAGATGGGAGGGCCCCTTCATTATTGACGAAGTACTCACCGGAGGAGCCTATCGCCTTCAAAACGCATCAGACAATCGCCTTGAGCCGAATCCATGGAACACTGCCTGGCTCCGACGATTCTATGGATAGTTCGGTAGGACTTTTTATTCTCTTTTTCAGTTTAGCTCTTTGTCACATCCCTAGCTTCTGTTACTGCCCAGTGCTAGCATCTGGTGTTGCATCATGTTTACTTTTGACAGAAACCTGAAATGGGGATGACTAAACCCTAGCACCAAATCAAAGCAATTAGGTTTAACCTAAAAATATTTTCAATAAACCCAAAAATTGCCTCCATTAATGTTTGATAATTTTGGCAAGGGTTTTGGTCCAAACCAAAAATACTGAACATTTTTGGGGAATTGTTTGGGCTTTGATTTAATTCACTAATGTATTTGAGTTGGAGCAAATAAATCTTATAAATATTTTTATTGCCCCAATAATTCTGAGATTTCTTGTGGAGCTCTGGAATAATCATTTTTACATCCACAAAAGTTTCCAGAAGCTGCAAAAATAATTTGGTTAGAAAAGCAAATTCAAAACAAAAGCAAAAATAGAAAAAAAAACAAAAATAAGAAAAGCAGAGAGAGAGAGTAACTTAACTGGGCACTTACCTGGCTGGGCCGGCTCAACTGGCCCAACTACCAGTCAGCTACTTCCTCCCACCAGGTAGGCAGGGAGGTGAGCGCCGGCGCGCCCGAGCTCGCCACACAGCTCTCTGCTTGCCTGTGTTGCCTGGACAGCGCGGCGACGCCTGGAAACACCTCCTCGGCGCCGCCCCGATCCCCTGGACGCCTTTCTCCCCCTCCTGCTCTCTCCCTCGATCTCTTCCACGATGGCCGACGCGGCCACGGCAGCACCACCGTGCTCCACCGCGGCCACCGACTCCCACTCGCCTCTCCGACGAGCCCCCGAGCTCCGGCTCGCTGCCGTGCACCTCTACGCCGAACCGCAGGACCCCGGACGCCCTGAGGCCTCGTCACCGAGCTCATACCAGACCGCCGGCACCGGAGATCCCCCTCGACGCCTGCTCTGCTTCGAGCCGCCCCCGAGCTCGCCGTCTCCTTCATACGAACCGCCGTGAGCCCCTCTTGCTCCCCCCTATCTCCTTACCCACGCGCATGCTCTAGCTCCGCCCCCACCGTGCCCGCGAACTCCACGCCGCTGGTGATGTCGCCGCCCCGCCGCTCGTGTCCGAGCTTAGCACTGCACTCAGTGCACCCCCGCGCATCGATTTCGGCCACCAGTTGCCTCTATCGTGCGCTGTAGCGTCGTTTTCACCGACGCCCGATCGCCGGCCGCCGCCACGAGCTCAACTCCGGCGAGCCCACTCCACCCCAGCTCCTCCCGCTTGCACCATTCGACGCGAACGAGTCTCCTCGTTCCGTAGATGGCCTCGGCCTTCGACTTGGTCGCCATGGGACGAAATCCGACGCCCTCCGCCGTCTCTGGCTCTGTCGGCGACGAGCCACGGGTCAACTCCGACGAGTTTGACCAGGGTTGACCCAGTTTGACCCCCTGGGTCACTGACGCGTGGGCCCCCACGCCTCTAATTAGCTAAGTTAATTAAGTTAAATGCTAATTAATCCAGTTAGTTAGGTTAGTCACTGGCGCGTGGGCCCAGCCTTTGGGTTAATTAGTTTAGTTAGCTAGTTAGCACTAACAGTTTTTATTAACTGGCTGTGCCACTGACATGTGGGTCCCAGCCGTCAGGTTTGACCTGAGCTAGCGCCGTTGAATTGCTGACGTACTGATGATGTCACTATGACGTCATAAAGCCTTTCTGGAATTTTAAATAAATCAGAAATGATTTATTTATTTCAGAAAATAGCTAAAACTTCTAAAAATCACATAAAATAATCTATAACTCCAATGAAAATAATTTATATATGAAAAATGATCAGAAAAATTCAAGGAATCTGTTTATGGTATTTTCATGCATGTTTGAAACCTGCTGATCAGGTCAAATCCATTAAATGACAATTAAATAATCACATATGGAGTTTGAATTTGAACCTTTGGTTCAAACCAACTTCATTTAACATGGTTGCTAGTTGCATTAGCTCAATCAACAGCATATTGCCATGTCATGATCATGCATCATATTGTCGCATTGCATTGATTGTGTTCTTTCTCTATTGCCGGTGTTTGTCCCCCTCAGTAGACGTGTTTCGACGATGTGATCGATGACACTGATGAAGACACAGTTCTATCTTCAGAAGTGCCAGGCAAGCAAAACCCCATTGAGCATTCCGATACAATCCCACTCTCTCGCTCTTGCTCTATTTTACTGCATTAGGACAACAACACTTTAACTGTTACCTGCTACGGTAGTTGAACCCCTTTCCACTGCATGACCTGTCATTGCCACAGTAAATAGTTGAAACCCACTAGTATGAGTAGGAGTTGTTTGAGCCATGTTGTGCCTACTCATTCATGCCTTCTGGTTATGCCTGCTATTGCTTAGAGTTGTGTCAGATCTGATTCATCGGGGATGAATTGGAATGTGGTGAACATGTCCTACTGTTGAGAGCTAAGTGTGTGAACACGATTTGGTAAAGGTAGCGATGAGAGGCCATGTAGGAGTACATGGTGGGTTGTCTCATTGAAGCCATCCTCAGGAACTGAGTTCTGTGTTGGTTGATCCATGAACAGCTACTACCACACGTTGGGCCCTGAAATATGACCACGCTCGACTTATTGACTGCCCTTGTTCTCTGTCCAGGACTTGCAACTAGTTTCTGGTGTTTGTAGTTTACTGGAGGTCATGCGCAGCGCTGACCCTCGGGGTGGTCTATGACGCGGCAGGTACGTGGCACGGTGTACCGGTCGCCCGTTTGGTGACGCGGGAACCCTGTACACATTGTTTGGGGCCGTGAGCGACACCCCGGCCGGAACTCCCCACGGATGGAACCCAAATAGGCGATAAACCTGGACGTGAGACTTCAGTAGTTGGTTAGGTCGTGGTCTACACCCACGTCGGCTTTCGCTTGAAGTCTGCCGAGCACATGTCGTGTGCAGACGCTAAGTGGTGGAAACCTGTGTGAAGAAGTACACCCCTGCAGGGTTATATATGATCTATTCGAATAGCCGTGTCCCCGGTAATGGACTTCTGGGTTGCCTATAACAGTTCATAGACAAGTGAATGTGGATACTCTAAAACGCGCAAGGTAAGCGTGACTGCTATGGATGGCCTTCTCGTAGGGAGACGGGAGCGGATCCATAGTGGTGTATTGATTGGTGAATATGTGGACTCGTGTGCGCCACCTCAAAAGAGTTACTTGCAGTCGTAGTTTAGGATAGCCACCGAGTCAAAGCTGGTTTGCTGCAGTCAAACTCCATCACCCCCTTTGTTGATACCGATGCATATTTAGCTAGTTCTGATGTAAGTCTTGCTGAGTACCTTTGTACTCACGTTTGCTTAATTTATGTTTTTGCAGAGAGACTTCAGTCTCGCTAGTGGTTCCGCGTGGACTTCGACGTTTAGCTTGTTACCTCAGCTACTATCTTGTACCCTTGGGAGGGTTTTGTAGATAGTGAGGCTTCTCAGCATTTTTCATTTGTAGTTGTCTGTACTCAGACATGTTATGCTTCCGTTGCCTGTATGCTCTGTATGTTTGGTCATGTGACCTCTGTTTGTAATAAATGCTATGATGGCTCTTCTGGGCCTTTATCTATATGAGTTGTTGAGTTATGTTGTGATGCCTTGTTGTACAACATATACTTGCATGTTATGCGTACGTGTAATGTGTATTGCTATGTGTGGGATCTAACACCTAGTTGTTTACCTCTGGTAGCCTATCTTACAGGGAAATGTCTCCTAGTGCTTCCACCGAGCCTTGGTAGCTTGCTACTGCTCCGGAACACTTAGGATGGCCGATATGTGTCCTTCTTCGTTCGTGTATCTGTCCCTTAGGGGAAATGTCACGCGTTGTTCCTTTAAGTCCTTGTAGCTTGCTACGACTTGGGTTCATACGTTGATGACCGACACGTTCGTTGCTGGGTCATGTATACCTGTCTCTGTAATTTAGTGTCACTTTTGGTTTATAACTAGTCATGTCGGCCCGGGTTCTCAGTCATATGGATGCTAGCGACACTATCATATATGTGTGCCAAAATGCGCAAACGGTCCCGGGCCAGGTAAGGTGGCACCCGTGGGGATACCGTGCGTGAGGTCGCAAAGTGATATGATGTGTTACAGGCTAGACCTGTGTGACTTAGGATCGGGGTCCTGACAGCTTTGGTATCAGAGCCTGACTGCCTGTAGGATTAGTAAGCCAAACTGGTCGAAGTCGTGTCTAGAAATTCTTTAGTTACAATAAGGGAATTGATTGTGGAAGGGAACGTAAGGCTCTTTTTACTCCTTTACCCCATGACCTTCTGATCTGAGTCATCTTCTCCTTTTCTACGGGGATTAAGAAACTAGGATTCTCATTCTAATTATCAGGATCACGTTATTGTGGATTCAACCCTCAGTTCAGTTTCTACTACTTCTGTGTGTTCAACTGCTGGTCTCAGAACCTTGACATTATGATGTTAAGTGGATATGCTATCCTTTTGCTTGAGTCTCAAAAGTATTTTCGAGCATTTACAACTGTTATGTTGTCCGAGTCATCCCAGGTTTCTAAATAGTCTAATGCATTTGCAAATCCCTTCTTCCTGTCCCGATGCTCCTTTGGGCCAGATTAACCACACTAGTCATTGTGTTGAGGTACCTCGTTGCCTCGACATACATGTTGGAGCCATTACTATGACCCTAGGTGTCTTAGAAGATCACCAGTAATCTAGCAACGCTTTATATTCCCAGTGTGATGATTCTGGCCATCGTTCTCGAAAGCATCCCATGATGCCATTTAGTTAGTAGGCATTCTACCCCTGGGTTCTTGAACCCAAGACTCACTCCACATACCTCCTGATTGGTAGTATTTGCTCGTCCCTTTAGGATATTAGTAACCTTGTGATAGTCCTCGAGGTCTGTGGTTATCGTTCTTCCAATACCATGAACCATCATGGCAGAAGTTCTTCTGAACCAAAAGATCACAACCAGAGTGCTCTTGAGTAGTACTCCAATCATGTTGTGATTCTGCCAATCCTACCTTTCTGCATGGGTTATCCGGAAGAAATATGTGGAACTCGTTCGACATACTAACCTACGCAATCACAGCTCAGAAAGTTATATGTTCCTTTGAGTTGTTCCTTTCTAGTTGTATTATGACCCTCGTCTATCAGTTGATAGTCAGGAGTAGTTGTGCACTCGTGTTCATCGATGCCTTTTACTCTTGTGGTCCGTCAAGCCATTCTATTCCGGAATGACTAGGAGAAACAAACTCCAGTACCTTATCCATATCCAGGATTTGGTCAAAGAAGTTGTACTTCGCAGGTGAAGACTGCTAAACCAGCTTATAATATGTTCTACCTTGGAGTGTTACCCCCTTTTATGTTAAGAATGTCATGGAAATTGCACCACCTCCTATGAACTCTTGATACAGTGATACTTCTCACCATCATCGTTCATTCCTCGGTCTCCGTGTTATTGTAACCAGAATACTGACAAGTAAATTGTAATGTGTGAAATCAATACTCCTAGCAACTCCGTTGCTTGATAGTTAAATGGACAATAACCTCATCCTTAGCGAGTTGATTATTGAATCATCACCCTAAGGTTGATCGTGCTACCTAGTCCACTTCCCTGGTGCACTCCTTGATTGATGAGTTAGGAATTTGTTAAGTCCTCGCTCATCTGATCATATCGTCTTGCCATGAAAAGCAAGATTGTTCTCGAGCTTCTTAACATATCGGTGGTTCGTGATTTCCGAATATCTTCTCGGAAGTATTACCAGGTTGTTCTCTGACCGCTATGTTGAGTTTGTGATCAAGCTGGTTTTCCTATAAACCACCCCTTCTCCAAGAATCTGTGTTGGATACCCTGAACTAGTTGGTTAAGCTAAACAACAACTTGGAGAGTTGGAAGATAAAATCTTAATCGAACTTAGTTCATTGCCAAAGGGATATCCTTTTGTTTGTGTGTTTGATGGAGAAAGATGATATCTTCATCGATTGATCCTCGTGATCAATTGTTGGACCTATTGTCTTGCCAAACCTTTGATTTGAGTGTGGGCTATACTCAAATCAAATCAGAACCAATGATGTTCTTAATGTTGTCTTACTCGTGGTTGATCCCTCGAGCATACACCGTTATATCTTTTGGTTTGACCAATGCTATCACTTTGTTCACATTGTCATGGAATTCCATCTATATGGAAACCTGGATGGATTATTGTTGAGCCCATCAACAAACATCCTTATCTCCTCTGTGATCTTGTAGGACATTAAGCTAGTGTTGGAAACTTTGTAAGCATTGCCTTCGTGTCCCGTTCATGAGGTATATGTTGGTGCAAGAAGTGACTTTCTCCCAGTTCACGTGCATTAGGTGCAAGTTGCCGCCATGAATTCGAGAAAGTTAGTTTTGCTTTCTCTGGAATCATCCCAAGTCAGTCATGCTTACGTGCGAAGTATTCTGTGGTTTGGAGACTTGCAACCTTCACTCTATATGTATCCCTAGCACACCAAGCCACCGATTGAATTGTTCAAAGAAAAGAAGTTCATGCGCTAATCCTGAAGGGCCCGGACGGACATGCACAAGACTTCGTTATCTCCAATGATGATTCCCAATCTGAACTCGGTGGTATTTTATCATAAGACTACTATGTGGTCATGCTTGTCTGGGACAACGTGTTCATAGGTTTTGTAGCAGAACCAGCTCATGTTTTGGGGCTTGCTATCATAGATCATTCCCGAGAATCTCGCAACGTCATCTCGTCGGTTTGTGTTGCAAACTTTCTTTTCCAGACATGTTGTCTGAAATATCCCGTTACCAACCAGATCTGAATCTCAGGCAGATATGATGGCTGGAGCATTTTCCAAGAACTATAATATTGGTCTCTCGATAACTGGTAAAGTGTATGTCGTGGCCAACACACCCAGCCGGAAGACCTATTGTTGTAGCATCTTGATTGAAGAAGTTGGCCACCTCCCCATAAGGATTTCGTAGGATTTACCCCCTAGTTGTTCCTTATGGATTTTTGTGCTCCTGAAGTCCGACCTTTTACTTGACGTTCTAGGTACCAAACCATTTTAATAAATGGGTTGCGCTAGCACATCAAGGAGAACATTAGAAGCGGAGTGCTAAATGTCTCTCGGTCGATCATCCAGATTTCGTTCCCTTGGCCTCGCTAAGTTGAAATCCGAGAAGGTGTTATCTTCCTTTGCATCTGCACCATCCATCATTATTCATCATGGTAGTATGTGGTGTTGCCAGAATCCTTGACACGGATATTGGTAAAACCTTGATGAATATGGGAATGCTCAAGTTCTTGAGAGCACACACAAGCACTAGGTGTTATCACCGGCACTAACCGGGATTGCTCCCAGTGTTCTTGGTTATGCTATAACCTCTCAAAGACTAATTTCATTCTCTACTGTTGGGTTTCTTCCCAGTTACCAGAATCATTCCCAGCATTTGCATTTTGTTCCCAGCTTGCACCACCATCGTGCCAACTTTCCATTGGTTGCCCATCTCAGCAACTGATGTTCAGGATTATTTTCAGAAGTGGACTTGCCCTGGGTCCCATCCATTTCCGGTGATAAGAAAAATCAACATTGGCATTGTCTTTTACAAGGCAGTCCACATCATCCATTCTAGATGGAGAATGTCATTCTTTAGGACTCCGTCAAACGATCAATTGTGATTTGCCTTAGGCTGGTATAGAGAATTTCAATGATCTCTATATCAAAAGTAATTATTTTTGCCACTTAAGGGAATAACTCTACGAGTCACCTTCTCTAAGGTACCCCGTCTGGTGACATCGATCATTATCTTCTTAAGTGTGGAATTATTGCCTATCAAGTGAACCTTCATCATTTGCTTCACTCCATCTATCCGGATGTGTGCTCCGTGTCTCAGCTCAAGAGATGGTTCAACGTCTCACTCCATGAGTTGATCTTGAGTCTCTTGATCTTTCAAAAGATCATTTTTGTAGAGCTTCTTTCGTCGTCACCGTGTTGGACAAAGGTCTCGAAAGCAAGGATGCCAGGATCAACATGAGGCAAGCAATCAACATTCATATGAAGGACAGTTGGATCATGAAGATTATGTTAGTTTGCGTCCCCCTTCATCTTACCCTACACTTGAATCTCGGGACGAGATTCTTGTTTAGTGGGGGTGAGTTGTCACATCCCTAGCTTCTGTTACTGCCCAATGCTAGCATCTGGTGTTGCATCGTGTTTACTTTTCACAGAAACCTGAAATGGGGATGACTAAACCCTAGCACCAAATCAAAGCAATTAGGTTTAACCTAAAAATATTTTCAACAAACCCAAAAATTGCCTCCATTAATGTTTGATAATTTTGGCAAGGGTTTTGGCCCAAACCAAAAATATTGAACATTTTTGGGGAATTGTTTGGGCTTTGATTTAATTCACTAATGTATTTGAGTTGGAGCAAATAAATCTTATAAATATTTTTATTGCCCCAATAATTCTGAGATTTCTTGTGGAGCTCTGGAATAATCATTTTTACATCCACAAAAGTTTCCAGAAGCTGCAAAAATAATTTGGTTAGAAAACCAAATTCAAAACAAAAGCAAAAATAGAAAACAAAAACAAAAATAAGAAAAGCAGAGAGAGAGAGAGAGTAACTTACCTGCGCACTTACCTGGCTGGGCCGGCCCAACTGGCCCAACTGCCAGTCAGCTGCTTCCTCCCGCCAGACAGGCAGGGAGGTGAGCGCCGGCGCACCCGAGCTCGCCACGCAGCTCTCTGCTCGCCTGCGTCGCCTGGACAGCGCGGCGACGCCTGGAAACTCCTCCTCGGCGCCGCCCCGATCCCCTGGACGCCTTTCTCCACCTCCTGCTCTCTCCCTCGCTCTCTTCCATGATGGACGACGCGGTCACGGCAGCGCCACCGTGCACCACCGCGGCCATCGCCTCCCCCTCGCCTCTCCGACGAGCCCCAGAGCTCCGGCTCGCTGCCGCGCACCTCTACGCCGAACCGCAGGACCTCGGACGCCCTGAGGCCTCGTCACCGAGCTCATCCCCGACCGCCGGCGCCGGAGATCCCCCTCGACGCCTGCTCTGCTCCGAGCCGCCCCCGAGCTCGCCGTCTCCTTCATACGAACCGCCGTGAACCCCTCTTGCTCCTCCCCCTATCTCCTTACCCACACGCATGCTCTAGCTCCGACCCCCACCATGCCCGCGAACTCCACGCCGCCGGTGATGTCGCCGTCGTCGTTCTAGCCCCGCCGCTCGTGTCCGAGCTCAGCACTACACTTAGTGCACCCCCGCGCACCGATTTCGGCCACCAGTTGCCTCTATCGTGCGCTGTAGCGTCGTTTTCACCAACGCCCGATCGCCGGCCGCCGCCACGAGCTCAACTCTGGCGAGCCCGCTCCACCCCAGCTCCTCCCGCTTGCACCATTCGACGCGGACGAGTCTCCTCGTTCCGTAGATGGCCTTGGCCTTCGATTTGGTCGCCGTGGGACGAAATCCGACGCCCTCCGCCGTCTCTGGCTCCGCCGGCGACGAGCCACGGGTCAACTCCGACGAGTTTGACCCGGGTTGACCCAGTTTGACCCCCTGGTTCACTGACGCGTGGGCCCCACACCTCTAATTAGCTAAGTTAATTAAGTTAAATGCTAATTAATCTAGTTAGTTAGGTTAGTCACTAATGCGTGGGCCCAGCCTCTGGGTTAATTAGTTTAGTTAGCTAGTTAGCACTAACAATTTTTATTAACTGGTTGTGCCACTGACATGTGGGTCCTAGCCGTCAGGTCTGACCTGGGCTGGCGCCGTTGACTTGCTGACGTAGTGATGATGTCACTATGACGTCATAAAGGCTTTCTGGAATTTTAAATAAATCAGAAATAATTTATTTATTTCAGAAAATAGCTAAAACTTCTAAAAGTCACAGAAAATAATCTATAACTCCAATGAAAATAATTTATATATGAAAAATGATCAGAAAAATTCAAGGAATCTGTTTATGCATTTTCATGCATGTTTGAACAAGTTAAACCTGCTGATCAGGTCAAATCAATTAAATGACAGTTAAATAATCACATATGGAGTTTGAATTTGAACCTTTGGTTCAAACCAACTTCATTTAACATGGTTGCTAGTTGCATTAGCTCAATCAACAACATATTGCCATGTCATGATCATGCATCATATTGTCGCATTGCATTGATTGTGTTCTTTCTCTGTTGCCGGTGTTTGTCCCCCTCAGTAGACGTGTTCCCACGATGTGATCGATGACACTGATGAAGACACAGTTCTATCTTTAGAAGTGCCAGGCAAGCAAAACCCCATTGAGCATTCCGATACAATCCCACTCTCTCGTTCTTGCTCTCTTTTATGCATTAGGACAACAACGCTTTAACTGTTACCTGCTGCGGTAGTTGAACCCCTTTCCACTGCATGACCTGTCATTGCCACAGGATATAGTTGAAACCCACTAGTATGAGTAGGAGTTGTTTGAGCCATGTTGTGCCTAATCATTCATGCCTTCTGGTTATGCCTGCTATTGCTTAGAGTTGTGTCAGATCTGATTCATCGGGGATGAATTGGAATGTGGTGAACATGTCCTACTGTTGAGAGCTAAGTGTGTGAACACGATTTGGTAAAGGTAGAGATGAGAGGCCATGTAGGAGTACATGGTGGGTTGTCTCATTGAAGCCGTCCTCAGGAACTGAGTTCTGTGTTGGTTGATCCATGAATAGCTACTACCACACGTTGGGCCCTGAAATATGACCCCGCTCGACTTATTGACTGCCCTTGTTCTCTGTCCAGGAGTTGCAACTAGTTTCTGGTGTTTGTAGTTTACTGGAGGTCGTGCCCAGCGCTGACCCTCGGGGTGGGCTGTGACGCGGCAGGTACGTGGCACGGTGTACCGGTCGCCCGTTTGGTGACGCGGGAACCCTGTACACATCGTTTGGGGCCGTGAGCGACACCTCGGCCGGATCTCCCCACGGATGGAACCCAAATAGGCGATAAACCTGGACGAGAGACTTGAGTGGTTGGTTAGGTCGTGGTCTACACCCACGCCGGCTTTCGCTTGAAGTCTGCCGAGCACATGTCGTGTGCAGACGCTAAGTGGTGGGAACATGTGTGAAGAAGTACATCCCTGCAGGGTTATATATGATCTATTCGAATAGCCGTGTCCGCGGTAATGGAATTCTGGGTTGCCTATAACAGTTCATAGACAAGTGAAAGTGGATACTCTAAAACACGCAAGATAAGCGTGAGTGCTATGGATGGCCTTCTCGTAGGGAGACGGGAGCGGATCCATAGTGGTGTATTGATTGGTGAATATGTGGACTCGTGTGCGCCACCTCAAAAGAGTTACTTGCAGTCGTAGTTTAGGATAGCCACTGAGTCAAAGCTGGCTTGCTGCAGTCAAACTCCATCACCCCTTTGTTGATACCGATGCATATTTAGCTAGTTCTGATGTAAGTCTTGCTGAGTACCTTTGTACTCACGTTTGCTTAATTTATGTTTTTGCAGAGAGACTTCAGTCTCGCTAGTGGTTCCGCGTGGACTTCGACGTTTAGCTTGTTACCTCAGCTACGATCTTGTACCCTTGGGAGGGTCTTGTAGATAGTCAGGCTTCTCAGGCTTTTTCATTTGTAGTTGTCTGTACTCAGACATGTTATGCTTCCGTTGCCTGTATGCTCTGTATGTTGGGTCATGTGACCTCTGTTTGTAATAAATGCTATGATGGCTCTTCTGGGCCTTTTTCTATATGAGTTGTTGAGTTATGTTCTGATGCCTTGTTGTACAGCACATACTTGCATGTTATGCGTACGTGTAATGTGTATTGCTATGTGTGGGATCCGACACCTAGTTGTTTACCTTTGGTAGCCTATGTTACAGGGAAATGTCTCCTAGTGCTTCCACTGAGCCTTGGTAGCTTCCTACTGCTCCGGAACACTTAGGCTGGCCGGCATGTGTCCTTCTTCGTTCCTGTGTCTGTCCCTTAGGGGAAATGTCATGCGTTGTTCCTTTAAGTCCTTGTAGCTTGCTTCGACTTGGGTTCATACGTTGATGACCGACACGTTCGTTGCTGGGTCATGTATGCCTGTCTTTGTAATTTAGTGCCACTTTTGGTTTATAACTAGTCATGTCGGCCCGGGTTCTCAGTCATATGGATGCTAGCGACTCTATCATATACGTGTGCCAAAATGCACAAACGGTCCCGGTCCAGGTAAGGTGGCACCCGTGGGGATACCGTGCGTGAGGCCGCAAAGTGATATGATGTGTTACAGGCTAGTCCTGTGTGACTTAGGATCGGGGTCCTGACACTCTTATCCCTTGTTTTATTTTAGTTCTCCTCTTCTTTTTCTTATTTTTCCTTTCAAAAAGTGTTCGGCTTAACCGAACTGTTACTGGGTAGAGCATCCTGAAATGTATATACCTCAAAATACCTAGGGGCTTCTATAACGAAGCTCATTATTAAAAAGCATATTGCTTACAATACTCATGTCGTCTGTTTCATACAGTCTCCTCGCCATTATATGCACCTCTATGACTTAAGTTTTTGCCAAGCTGGGTTGCCTAGCTCCTATGTTTATACCCTATGTTCCCGATTGTTCGGCTAGGGTGTAAAGGGAGCACCTCTGTGATTGTTAAAACCGGGTAATCCAGACCTGTACCTCACACGGGTGAAGCCGAAAGCTAGCGTTCTTAAGGGAATTACTGTTCGGCAGACAAATGACGAATCGCTTTTTGGCACATAACCTTTCAAACGCATAGGATAGGCTCCCTATAATCCTATTTTAAGGATCAAAGCCTAGGCACGCGTATATATGCATGCTGACCCAGGGAAAGTTGCCCTTAACAGAATTATTCTCTCTGGAAGATGTTTCTTACGTTAAATAGTAATATAACACAACTCCTCGAACACAGTTTGTCTGTTTAAGCAAAGATGACTGGATTGACTGGTTCCCGAACATACCACTTGTTTACCACATGTATAGTATTCGAAAACACTCCAGCCCTTGGGTTTCGAAGGTCCAAGCGGAAGGTCTGCCATGACAATCTTTCAACTGAATTCGGCAGGAGATAAGTTTGATGATAAAGTACATTGTTACATGGAATCAAACACCTACTCTTCATCTATGCCATCTATAAGACTATCTAATTTACAGTCTTGTTGTGAAAATTTGGCGGCTATCTCTACTTGGTCATACACCGAGTTCAAGGGGATTTCAAGTCCGTCCGGCCCTCGAGGTCCAACTCGGGCCATATGATTAGGATCAAGTTCGGTGCAGCGTGCCTTCACCATAGTCCAGGCTTCTTGAGCACCTTCTTGAGATGCTGATGCCTTCCACAGTTCAAAGCGGCATCGAGCCCCTTTGAACAAATTCGGCAGTTCCTCCATAATTTCTAGAGGTGAATCGGTTGGCCATAAGGCGTTGGCCATATTATTCATGGCTTTCTGAGCTCGCTCGTGTACTTTGGAGAGCTCTTGCAGCAGGTTGCCCTGAAACTCGGACACCTCTCCCTCGGGCCGCCCAGATAACAAACATACATGAACAGTTTTGTCAAAACTTTGAATCAAAGGACTGTAGTGAAAGCTAGGTTCAAAGTCATATTGAATATGCCGCCTTTTAGCTTCCTGTTCTCTTTCAAGGCATCCAAGAGTTGGGCTCGTATGTCCTTTAGCTCTTCGGCTTGCTTGATATTTGTATCCTGCAGTTTGTTCTTCTCCTCTATGGTCCGTGTTAATACACGTTGACCAACAACTGCTTGCCCTTCGGCGTGTTTTTTGTCCGCCAGAGCAGCCCTTAGCTTCTCCCCGAGTTGGTCTGTTGACCCTGCTGCTGCAGTTAAAACAATGTATATTTAAAAATCATTGATTGGTGCCAGGTCATACTTTCCAGACACTATTGTTCTTACCATCAGAGCCTTTCTTGGACCTCTTTGACTCTTCTAATTTGATGGTGAAAGCAGTTAACTTGGTTCGACATTGTTCAAGATCCTTGGATAATATGTTATTCTTTTCCTTGAGTACTTGAAGATACATCAATCCTTAAATCAGTTGGGCCAACTGCTTCAAGTCTTGGCGGCTATCGGCATATGATTATTGAATCTACATTTTCTTACCCGCATATCCTTGGAAAGCTGGTGAGTGGCTCCGGAAAGTCCGTCTCGAGTAGCTCGGACATATGCATGTGCAGAACTAAGGGCGTTAAACGCCTCTTCAGTAAAAATTGGGTCACGCATGGCTGCTTTTCGTCGCCGATGCTTCATCACGCTTTCCACTTCGGAATTGGTAATGGATACCTCATCCAAATCCTCTTGGAGAGGACAATCCAGTGTTACACCCATATCAACCATAGTCCTTGTGGATGGGTCCGATGCCGGATTGGTTGGGGCATGGCCAGCAGGATCCCTGGATACAGTCCGGCATATGCTCCTCCTAAAATAAGACAAAGCGGAAAATTACAATCCAGCTTCGCCACTGAGCGCATGTTAGAAAATCATACCTCTTCGATAAAGGAGGAGGTTCGGTGGTGTTTCAGTCTCCTTTCGCTTCAAAGACTCACCCTACGTAGGCGTCGCTTTTCGGGAAGGCGCTCTTGATGCAGTACGGAGGGATGAGCGCCGCCCCTTTTGAGCATGAGATAATGCGATGGGTGAGGCGCACAGGGAAAACTCTCTTTGAAGAGGTGTCTCCTGGGTACTAACACGGGAGGAAGGAAGAAGGCCAGGGTAATCGGCTACAATAGCCACTTCAGTACCATCATGGCTAGCCTGATAGAAAATTCCATCCCTAAGCTCTATACCTTAGGTCTAGATCTTCTTCAAATCCGGGATCCATGTCTCGAATATGGCCCTCCCGCTGCAGAATGGGGCTATGAATCCCTTCGACCACCTTCCTCCACTCCTATTGGAGATAACCGAATTCAGTTTGGTTAGTATGTCTCAAGAGAAAAACTGAGCAAAACTAGCGATCAGACAAAGACTTACCCAGTCAATGGCATTGTACAAAGAGAAACCTTCCTAACACTTCAAGTGAAGAAAGTCCTCCTTCTCCCCTTTGTAGAGGTCAGCAAGGATGGCGTCCAGGGCGACAGGGTTGTCTAGACCCTTGCGTAGATAGCGCGAGGCATCATCCTTCCCATTATAATGCCACATAGGAAACCCTCTGGCTTGAAGCGGCTGCATGCATCACGTTATTGAGATCGCCATTACTTCAATTATTGTCAGCTCGGAGTGGGCAAGTAATCTGATCTTGCTTACTATCCTTTTGATCTCCGCACTGCCTTCCTCCTTGAGTCTGCGGGGACGCCAGTTGAAACACTTCTTTAAAGGAGCACTGGAGAATTCGGGGAGGCCCCGCCGGATTGGGTCCAGAAGAACAACGTCTTCAATATAAAACCATTTCGAGGGCCACTCTTCAGATGTATTCTTCAGAGTGCTGGACAGGTAGCCTGCCCTGCTATACGCCATACTTTGCCGTTGCCCACCTCGAAAATAGATCCCTTTTGGGAGCAGGGGACGAGGCAGGATTTTTTTCGCCATAGCTCAAAATGAGCCTCACAGCCCAGAAATAGCTCACAAAGAGCGACGAAGCCCGTGATGTGTAAGATAGAGCCTGGCGTAAGATCGTGCATCTAGAGACCATAGAACTCCAGAAACCCCCTGAGGAAAGGATGAATAGGAAATCCTACGCCTCTCAAGAGGAAGGAGACGAAGCACACTCGCTCCTCCTTGGTAGGATTGGGGAAATTTTTTGCCAGGGCTTCGCCGTAAATAGAAGTTAATACAGCCCGGACGGGGACTAAATCCGTGGGAGGGAGATACCCATGCACCTGAAGTTTACTCAGATGCACGTGGGATACTGAGCAACTTTCCCAATCGCCTGCTTGATGACCATGAGGGCGTGAGGAAGAATTGGGAACGCCGACAATGTTTGGAAATTTTCCGTGGCAGGCACTAAGTATTTTCCGCGTGGAGTGGAATGGCATTAGAGATTTGGTATCCTTAAATAGGAGCCTTCCTTACACAGTCAAGGGGTTATTTGTAAAAATGCCCAGACAGTTCGCATTCGTCTGACACATGGAAGCCGAGGCGATGGCGGCAAGGAGTGAATATGATATAATATTAGATATGGAGCCGAACTATCATCTATTCCGAAGAAGAACCTGCCTGGCAAGACCGAAGACATGAAGCCGGATATAACCTTGTCATTGAAGGCAAGTACGGGGGCTACTGAGGGAGTCCTAGATTTGGGGGTCCATGAGGATCCGGTCTACCGAAGCTGGGCCGGATAGATGGGCCGTGAAGATGAAGATAAATTAACATCCCTCGTGTCCGGTTAGGACTCTTGTGTATGTAGAAAGGCAGAATAGATGTTCAGATGTAATGATTCCTTTCTTCCCAAGTAATCCTTGTAACCCTAGGTCTCCTCCGGTGGATACATAAGCCCGAGGGTCTAGTCTGTAGAGGCCAGAATCACAATTACATAGGATAAACTCCTTGGGTTTAGCTAGTACGATCTCGAGGTAGATCAACTCTTGTAACCCTATATTCATCAAGATCAATCAAGCAGGAAGTAGGGTATTACCTCGATCGAGAGGGCCCGAACCTGGGTAAACATCATGTCCCCTATCTCCTGTTACCATTGATCCTCAGACACACATCTTGGGCACCCTTACTCGAGATATGCCGGTTTTGACACCGACAGTACGCACATTAGCCAAGCCCAACCAAAAGAACCACGATAGTATTTTAAACTTCACGCCTCCACTCGAGCCTCCACATTTCGAGTCAAAATATCTGGCGACCAGAATTCCAACCCTATGAAATCCCCGTCATGTCCCCGGTCCATGATGAGAACCGATGAACAATGGAGGGATGCTTTAGTAACTAGCCCACATTACCTACCGTGCCGAGCACGGTTCAATTCCCTTCGTCACCGCTACCCGAGGGCACCCGTCAACTCCATTGCCTGTACTAATAGTACTACACTAGGATGAGCACAAAATGGAGCTCCGTTTGTTGATTTTGTTCGTGCGTTGTTCGTGCCTACTAGAATTATTATATCAGGCAATGCATTGGTACTGAGAGATTATCTTTTTACTCTGCATATATAACTTGTTTGAAGTCTAACTAAGCAAAATGTTTGACCAAATCCTTTCTTAAGAAATATTAACATCTACAACAGTAAAGATGTATGGCTTGAGAATTTATTTCATGATGCAGGTTATGAGATTGTTTCGAATCCTGGATTTTAAATTCCAGAAAATCCAAAACTTACCTAAAATTCATGAAACTGAGCATGGTCATGGGACATGGGACAAAAAAATTGTCGTTTTTTTTGTTCAATTCGAGAGAAGCTACTTATGAAAAGATGCACAAAAGAAGAGCCAATGTATTTTGGAACTAAGACATGTCACATTAACGCGAACGATTTCACTATTCAAACCGTGGGCGTTAGACATACGTGCCGTCACGAGTCCCGCCTCTCATTAGTAGGTGCCGTCCGAGCAAGTGTGTGAGTCGACGAGAGGCGTGCGAGCAGACCGCTGTGCCGGCTGACCGGGAGGCGTCACTACATGAATCAACTATTTTGCTGACATGAAGCCTCTTTGCCGCCAGCTAATTGTCAGGGCACACGGCAAAGATTATTTTGCCGTTATGAACCTGACGGCAAATGACGACTAACGACAAAGATTAGGATAGACTGACGAGAAAGAATGACTAACGGCAAATACATATTTTCCCGTCTGTAAAAAAACTGATGACAGCAAAGACATATTTTTCCCTATGTAGAAAAAACTGATGACGGCAAAGATATTTTGCCGTGCGTGAAAAAACTGATGACAACAAAGATATTTTGCCGTGTGTAAATAAAAACCGTAGACGACAAAACAAGAAACACACCTCACGGATCGATCTCTCGGATCGATGAGGTGGCAGGATCTTTGTCACATCCCTAGTCAGTGCTTGCATTAGGACTAGCTAGAGTGTGCATCATGTTTACTTTTTGCAGAAACTTGAAATGGGGATGAGAGAAACCCCAGCACTCCTCTTCTTTCAACTAGGGTTTTAATAAAATCTTTTCTAATGTACCCAAAACGCCCTTCAAAAATGTTCATCATCTTTGCCTTGGTCTCAAACCTCTGACAAAAATGGTGCACAATTTTCTAGGACATCCAAAGGTCACTGGATTAATTCATATTGTATTTGCATTTGGGCATTTAAATGCTATAAAATATTTTAAATGCCCAAATAATCATAAACTAAAATGTTGCATGCTGTTCATGTTATATACAGTGGGCATGAGTAGTTTCATGTTTAATGAAAGTGCTTTAGCATTTTTATGAATTCAACAAAAGGCAGAAAAACATAAACAAAAACAAATTAGGAAAAGAGAGAGAGAGAGAGAGAGAGAGAGAGAGAGAGAGAGAGAGAGAAGGCCACAGCCCACTTACCTGGACTGGGCGGGCCCACCTGGCCCGTGCCAGTCACCCCCTACCTCTGCCAATAGGCAGAGGAGGGACAGCGCATGGCGCGCGCGGGCGCCACGCACCTCCCTGCCTGCCTGCGTCGTCCGCGCCACCGCGACGCCTCGAAGGACCTCCTCGGTGCCGCCCCGAGCCTCTGGACACGTCCACTTCCCCCTGCCTCTCTCCCTCTCCCTCTCCTCGCCATGGCCGCAGCGCTCGCGAGCTCGCCGCCGTAACCACCGCAGCCGCCGTGCTCCCCTCGCCTTCCCTTCGTGTCTGGAAGCTCCGCCACCGCCTCCTACGTCTCCCCGACGAGCCACGCATCGCCGGAAGCCCCGACGCGCCGTCCCCGAGCTCTTCTGCCTCCTTCGTCCGCCGAGATCGCCGGCGACCTCACATCGTCTCCAGCTCGTCCCCGACCTCGCCGTCAACTCCATCGCAATCACCGTGAGCCTGGCCACCTCCCCATCCTCTCCGTTCTTCCTCTCGAGCCCCATAGCGTCTGCACATAGCTCACCCGCACGCGCCGCCATGGAGCTCGTCGCTGACGAGATTCCGGCCACCCAACGGCCGCACCACCCTGTCCACTAGGCCTACCGCACCCCCTGGAGTCCAACGCACCACTCCACGCGCCTCGCCGTGCCTCCTAGTGACGAGCCCGAGCTCAACCGAGCTCTGGCAGCCGCCAAGGTCGTCGCCGGCACCGTTTCCGGCGACCCCGAGGCCAACCACCACCACCACTGGATACGGTTCACTCCCCGCATCACATAGACGTGCTCCGCCGTCGTTTTGGTCGTCGGAGCACGAATCCCGCACCACACCGCCGCATCTGGCCTCGCCGGCGGCTAAACGCCGGCCAGTTTGACCCCCTTTGACCATGGGTGGGCCTAGTTTGACCCCCTGGGGTCAATGACAGGTGGGGCCCAGCCGGCTAATTAAGCTAGGTTAGCACTAATTTTAATTAGTTAAGCTAATGACACTGACATGCGGGACCCACTATCAGGTTTGACCTGGACCAGGACTGTTGACCTGCTGACGTCAGCATGATGTCATGCTGATGCAGTAAAGCCTTTTCTGGAATTATTTGATTTAAAACAATTCAGAAAATTCCAAAAAATGGTTTAAACTTCTAAAAATCTTATAAATTCAACAATAGCTCAGATGGAAAAGTTTTATATATGAAAATTTATCAGAAAAATTCAATCTTTCCATTGGTACTGGTTTCATGCATGTTTGAGCAAGTTAAGCTTGCTGTTCACATCAAAACATGATAATGCACCTTAAATAATAATAGCTTGGGTATAAATTTGAAACTTTGATTCAAATGTGCTCGAACCTTGCCATGTCATGAGCATGCATCATATTGTTGCATTTGTTTGTGTATTGATTGTATCACCGGTTTTCTCCGTGGTAGGTCCTGCTCTCGAGGATACATCCGCGTATCCAACTGAAGAGCAGTACCCGACAACCAATCTGTCAGGCAAGCAACCCTTTGATCATTCCGATACAAACCCATCTTCTCGCTCCTACTCTCTTTTACTGCATTAAGGCAACAGTGTGTGAACTGCTATTTGCTGTGGTAGTTGAACCCTATTCCTTTGCATGACCTGTCATTGCCATAGTAAATAGTTGAAACCCACTAGCATGTGTAGGAGTTGATTGAGCCATGTGATGTGTGTTCTACCATGCTATTTGTATATGTTGCCTGCTATGCTTAGAGTTGTGTCAGGTCTGGTTCATCTGGGTGATGGATCAGAGTGAAATGATCATGTCTGGTAAAGAGAGTGAAATGTGGAATATGCTTGGTTAAGGTATCGATGAACGGCCATGTAGGAGTACATGGTGGGTTGTTTCATTGGAACCGTCCATAGGACCTGAGATCTGTATGTGTGATTTAAGATCAGCTACTACCACACATTGGGATCGTTAATTGACTCTCTCAACTTATTAACTGCCCTTGTCCTCTGTCCAGGAGTTGCAACTAGTTTTTGGTGTTTGTAGTTTACTGGTGGTTGTGCGCAGCGCTGACCCTCGGGGTGGGCTGTGATGCGGCAGGTACGTGGCATGGTGTACCGGTCGCCTGTTTGGTGACTCGGGAATCCTGTACACATCGTTTGGGGCCGTGAGCGACACCCCGGCTGGATCTCCCCACGGATGGAACCCAAATAGGCGATAAATCTGGACTAGGGACTTATATGGTTAGTCAGGTCGTGGCTGACACCCTCGCTGGGCTTCCGCTTGAAGGTTGCCGAGTACATATCGAGTGAACGGCGATAAGTGGTGGAAGCGTGTGTGAAGAAGTACACCCCTGCAGGGTTACCAATTTATTCGAATAGCCGCTGTTCGCGGTTAAGGACCACTTGGTTGCTTATATATTTCATAGACAAGTTAACGGTTACTCCTAAAACTCTCAAGACAAGCGTGAGTGCTATGGATGGCCCTTCCGTAGGATGATGGAAGAGGATCCACGGTAGTGTATTGTTGTGGTGAGTAGTGGACTCGTGTGCGTAGTCTCATCTTGCATTCTGCTGAGAGTTGTAGAATAGGTTAGCCAAGAGTCAAAGCTGGCTTGCTGCAATGAACTCCACTACCCTTGTTGATAATGATGCATGTATGATAGGTTCTGTTGTAAGTCTTGCTGAGTACCTTTGTACTCATGTTTGCTTAATAACTGCTGCAGAGGAGAACCCTGCCCCTTCTGATGGGTTCTACATAGACGTTAACGTCGACGAGTAGCTTGCTACCCAGACGGAGATCCTGAGCTTGTGAAGGGCCTTGTAGATAGTCAGGCTACACTAAGCATGTTTTCTTTCCAGGTTGTCTGTACTCAGACAAGTTAGCTTCCGCTTGTGCTTGTATGCTTGTATGACTTGAGTGTTGGGTCATGTGACCCATACCTATATGAATATGTTATGTATGACTCTTCAGAGCGTCTTAAATAAAGTACTTTGAGTCGTAGAGTTCTGTTGTGATGCAATGTTATATTTGCACATATTGAGCATATTGTGTGTATGTTATTAAAATGCTTGGTATGTGTGGGATCCAACACCTAGTTGTTTACCCTTGGTAGCCTATCTTATAGGGAAATGCCTCCTAGTGCTTCCACTGAGCCTTGGTAGCTTGCTACTGCTCCGGAACACGTAGGCTGGCCGGCATGTGTCCTTCTTCGTTCATGTGTCTGTCCCTTAGGGGAAATGTCACGTGTTGTTCCTTTAAGTCCATGTAGCTTGCTACGACTTGGGTTCATACGTTGATGACCGACGCGTTCGTTGCTGGGTCATGGATGCCTGCCTCTGTAATTTAGTGCCACTTTTGGTTTATAACTAGCCATGTCGGCCCGGGTTCTCTGTCATATGGATGCTAGCGACACTATCATATACGTGTGCCAAAATGCGCAAACGGTCCCGCGCCACGTAAGGTGGCACCCGTGGGGACAATCTTAGACGCACATCTCACCCACTCAAGCTGTCAGACGGACGCCCCCACCCACGCACTGACCTGCACGCGCCCCCAGGACTCCACCCGCCCCACCCATGACCGAACCAGCCTGGCTGCCCCCATCCCACTCTGTCTCCTCTCTCCTTAAACCCTCGCACAAGCTCCCTTCATCTCTCGAACGCATCCAGCGCCCCCAGCGTCTCCCTCTCTCTGCCTCGTCTCGTTTCACCCCCAACGCCAGCGGCCCCGCCCCCAACGGCGGCAGTCCCACCGCTGCACATCAGCATCCCTGTAAGCCTCCGGTGGCCCCGCTCCCACCGCTGCTCCACCCACCGGCGGCCGCTCACGTCGCTGCCCCCATTGCGCCGCTGGTCTGGGCCCTCCCCCACCGCCCCGAGCAGCAGCACGCGGGCACCCAGGGCACCGCCGGCACTCCCCATTGCCCTGAGCCACCGCACAAGGCCGGCCCTGCTCCCCAGCGCCACCGACCCCGACCGCTTCCCCCTCTTCGCGCCGGCCCCCGTCGACCCACGAAGCCGCCGACGTCCGCAGCGCCATGCCCGGCTTCGCGCCCCGCTCGCCGTCGACCACCAGCAGGCGCCCGCCTCCGCCTCCGTTGCTCTCATGTGCCGCCACCTTCCTGTGCCGCGGGATTCCGCCTCCTCTGTTCTCCCCTGCCGGCGGCGGGGCTTGGCATCGATGGAGTTGGCGTGGTCCAATGGATCCAGCGCCCAGACGAGGTTGGCGAGCTCCGACGTGGCGACGGACGGCTTGAGCTCCTCAGGCGTCGGTGGCGCGTCGGTGTATTCCGGATCGAACTATGTACCTTGGAGTGTAATCTATTCGTGTGTAATTCGCTCATCTTGTTAAACACATTAGTTTTGTGGATTAGCATCTGACGATGAATAGTTATGTATAGTGAAATTATTTCCTTCGTCATTGATTCTTGGAACAGCAGTGTGTATGGATATTGTGGTGTTCTTCGTCAGTTTGTTTGCCTCTGGACATATTAGATATATTTTTTTATAAAAAAATCTTTGCCGTCTATGATATTTGAGTTTGACGGCAAAGATGGATTATGGCTGACGGCAAAGGCATTGACGTTGTCTGTCAATCGGACCGTTCTATTAAACGCTCTTTTTTGCCGTCTGGCAATTTTCGACGACGACAAAATCAATTGAGTGACAGCAAATTCTTTGCCGCCTGCCCGATAAAATGCTGACGGAAAATCCCCCTTTCCCGACTTAGTGTATGCCGACATGGTTTGCCGTCTGTAATCCTTCCTTTGCCGTCTGTAGGAGCCTGACGGCAAAATGCCCGATTCCTGTAGTGTGTGCGAGCAGGCCGCTACGCAGGCTGACTGGGAGGCGAGCCCTTTGACCAGGCTCCGCCGCCCACCTTGTTCGTGCACTAGGCGATACATCTATTTGTCCACGCATGTAGGAGTAGTAATTGTTAGTAGCCTAACTTGTCACGGTCATTTTTGTTCCTAAACTTGTTACATAATACTAGTACTAGTATCATGTGAAACCGGTGCTGTAACTTATGAACGCGTCTAGATACGGTCAACGGCAACACCGCCCACGCGTTTTTAGTGTTTGCCCGTGCATCTAAACGTAGAAGGGGAGAGAGAGGGAGAGAGAGAGAGAGAGAGAGAGAGAGAGAGAGAGAGAGAGAGAGAGAGAGCAGACATGGAACCTACCAGTAAGTGAAGTCGAATAGTACGTGCTCACGAGCCGGTCCCACTATAATGTACTAAAGTTAATATGAAAACATGTTATCCATTAAATAGGCTGTGGTAATATAAAAACATTATAGCAACAAAGGGGAGTACAACAAACGTTGCTACTATGTTGCATCTGTATATTTTCTATTGACGTGCGGCTTGAAGGCCCTGGTCGCATGTTCGATCCTCGTCCCTTTTCATTTTTAATTGATACTAGTAAGGTACACACGCACAGCACGCTTGAGATTTGGCAACCAAATTATGAATAAATGTCACACCATAGCATGTAAGCTTTGATTCATATATGAATGATGTAGATGTTTGTTTAATTCTTATAGTTCATCTCGTTCAAAATCAATAAGTTTTATAAAAATAATAATCTATTTTAAGATTCATGGAATTGTGCATTGTAGATCATAAAGTTAAAAAAAAAATAACGGCAATTCATTTAGAAAAAAGGCAATTACGATACAGAAGATTCTAGAACTAAGGATAAGTGCTTGTATTTTGCAAAAATACCATGGTGCGAGGTGGAAGGTTAGAAAGGGCGTGCGAGAGAGCATTGACCGAGCCAGAGGTAAAACAATTGGGGGAGGGGCGGGGGTTGCAACGGTGTTTGGAGTAGTTGTGGGGAAAATGCTACAAAAATATAATCTAAACCCACCGGAATAAATGCCTTCACAAATTAATCAAAGATTGGAGTCCCCCTCGCAATGTAAATAGCTCCAGATCTACGAGGATTGGAGAGGTATCATTGATGTGTGGAAGAGACAGCGTGAGAAAGCGAGGTCAATCGAGACATAGATAGAGAGACAAAGTGAGTGTGCCCCAACATTCATTGAAGATATATATATATATATATATATATATATATATATATATATATATATATATATATATATATATATATATATATATATATATATATATGTTGTGGATAGATACTGTCCGATTGAACAGGGTGAGGGTTGTAAGAGAGAGCTTGCAGATGATCCATTCACAGACAAGTACATATATCGATTGTGCGTGGGAGGAAGCAAGGTCAATCGATACATAGATAAAGAGAGAGATATTGAGGGAGTGTGGGTTGTCATGCAATCGAAAGAGTGAACAGGTTGGAGAGAGTGACCCAGATAGGCAATGCGTGTGAGAGAGTGTACATTATGAATATGTCGAATTAGGCCCAAACATGGAGATATATCGTTTCTGTGTGAGAAAGAGCGAGGTTAATTGATACATGCATAGAGAGAGAGAGAGATTGAGAGAGCATGGGCCGCCATGAGGTCGAAAGAGTGGAACGGCTTGGAGAGACTGATCTAGACAGACAAACTGCATGAGAGGGTATAGAGTGTGTCGATCGAGGCCCAAACAGGGATATATATCGTTTGTGTGTGAGAGAAAGCGAGGTTAAATGAGACTAAGATAAATAAGCGAGTGTGGGCTACCGTGCAGGGCGGAGCTACGTTGGGCTAACATGTGCTCTGGCCCGCCTTGCCTAGCTGAAACACTGCCTAAATATCATGCCAAGTGGCGTGACCTATCTCTTTTCTATGCTTTATTCTTCAGGCTGGCCCACCCAAGGAATCCACTGTAGCTCCGCTAGTGCCACCGCGCGGAAGAAAGAGTGAGACGGTCTCTTGAGAGTGACCTAGATAGACAATGTGCGTGCGTACGCACGAGAGGGAGGGGGGGGTCTATATAGGCAATGCATGTATCTACCGAGAGAGGATGGGAGGGGGAGAGAGAGCTCGACATGGAGTGCAATTGCGGGTCTGTGAGAGTTAGAGACCGAAACATGGAGAGATAGAATGAACGTGTGGAAACCAAAGCTTTGTAAGGTGGTTATGAGAGGAAGATTGATCAATAGAGGAAGTACACAACATGTGTGCCGAGGGGGGGGGTGCTATAAACAACATTTGAATGTAGATAGTACTAGACTTAATATTGACGTTTCAATTTAGTGTACATTGTAAGATTTGAATTGAGGACCAAGAATATGGCTTCCGTTATTATTTCGAATTCGTGCCATGCTAGGTTTGGAAAGGTTGATATTGAGTCGCTTGTTGTCGTATTTTGTATGTGTGTGGTCATATGCTTGAATCCATCCAAAGTTTTCTCACCACCATGATGCTCATTTATACATATATGAATTTGTATTAAATAAGTAGAATGGATACCATGAAATGCGAAGTCCACGTTAAAATTGGAGATCGCTATGTGACAAACACACTCTAATTCAAAGAACTCCTCATTAATTAATTCATAGTACTCGTTTCGAAGGACTAATTATTTGCAAGGAGTACAATATTCATTTGCCAATGAAATAAGATTCATTTGCATTCTTAAATGTAGGCGCACCAGGCAAACCAAGGTCGTGCCATGGTGGTCGTGTGTGTCATACGGACGCTAGGAAGTAGTAGCACCCACCCCCTCCACCCCCCAGAAAGAACGACGACAAAATAGGTTCGCGCTTCCTCGCTTTGCATTGAAATATCTAGCGGCTGCAATTCCAGCCCTACAAAATCTCCCTTCTCCCTCGTCCCCTTCCGCACCCAATGCTCTCAGATCTCTAATTCGCAGCCAACCAAAGAAAAATTCAAATCGCCCTTCGTCTCGTCTCTTTCCCCACCTCTGTGCCGGACGATGACGACGAAGACGATGGTCGCGCTTCACCACTGCATCGGAGCTACCTCATCTACGCCCTCGTCCGCCGCACCGGGTGGTCCACCCACAATGCCGGTGACCGCAGACGACGTGCCTCACAGACACCGACTTCCACCGCATCAGGGCTACTTCACCGAAAACATCATCGCACCTCCACCCCCTGATGCCGTTGGTGCTTCACCAACGGCCTCGTCCATCGCATCATAGCGCTCCACTGCTGCTCGAGATCTGCATCCATGATGACCCACAAGTATAGGGGATCTATCGTAATCCTTTCGATAAGTAAGAGTGTCAAACCCAACGAGGAGCAGAAGGAAATGATAGGCAATTTTCAGTAAGGTGTTCTCTCCAAGCACTGAAATTATCGGTAACAGATAGTTTTGTGATAAGGTAATTTGTAACGAGTAACAAGTAATAAAAGTAAATAAGGTGCAGCAAGATGGCCCAATCCTTTTTGTAGCAAAGGACAAGCCTGGAAAAACTCTTATATAAAGGAAAGCGCTCCCGAGGACACATGGGAATTATCGTCAAGCTAGTTTTCATCACGCTCTTATGATTCACGTTCGTTACTTTGATAATTTGGTATGTGGGTGGACTGGTGCTTGGGTACTGCCCTTCCTTGGACAAGCATCCCACTTATGATTAACCTCTATTGCAAGCATCCTCAACTACAAAATAAGTATTAAGGTAAACCTAACCATAGCATGAAACATATGGATCCAAATCAGCCCCTTACGAAGCAACACATAAACTAGAGTTTAAGCTTCTGCCACTCTAGCAACCCATCATCTACTTATTACTTCCCAATGCCTTCCTCTAGGCCCAGACAATGGTGAAGTGTCATGTAGTCGACGTTCACATAGCACTACTAGAGGAAAGACAACATACATCTCATCAAAATATCGAACGAATAGCAAATTCACATGACTACTTATAGCAAGACTTCTCCCATGTCCTCAGGAACAAACGTAACTACTCACAAATCACATTCATGTTCATAATCAGAGGGGTATTAATATGCATAAAGGATCTGAACATGTTGGGGATATAACTATTAGGTATAAACCGCCCAGGAGGGGCCGGGTTATACCTGTACTGAATTACCCTTATTGAAGCCCATGAAGACAAGGAGTATGGCGTGTTACTATAGAGAGCTAAAAGGCCCAGGGCCCAAAGGTGGATTTGGGCCCATAGACGTAAACCGCCATATGGTGTGCAACTTGTGTTGTAAGATAGGAAAGGTAGAAATCGAGCCGGACACATTTATGAGCCGGTCTCAGGATTATGTAAACCGGTCGGGCGTCATCCTGTGTATATAAAGGTACGACCCGGCGGTGATTCAGGCACAACAAACAACAGCTCGAGACACAAGCAAAGCGGATTAGCTCCCTGGTCATCGAAACCCTAGCAATACCACAACAACTAGAGTAGGCCTTTAACTTCACCGCAAGGGGCCGAACTAGTATAAAATTATGTCTGTCCTTTGTCTGCTTTAACCCCTTTAAGCTAACCCGTCGCGATGGCTCCACGACTAAGTCCTTATGCTAGGACATCTGCCGTGACAAAACAACGACAGTTGGCACCCACCATGGGGCTATCGCACGATGGTTTCGAGTTCTTAGAGGGTAGCTTCGAAGGGCTCAAGGGATACGCAGTGGGCCGGATGACCAAGAGTCGTCGCGACAAGATCTACATCGTCGACATAGGCTGGGGCTCAGAGGCCGACTCAACTGAGTACGGGTACCGGGTCCCCTTCGGCGGCATCCACATTTTCATTGGCAAGATCGGCGAACCAGGCCCTGTGCCGGACATCTGCACCGACATCGTCGAAATTGCTCAGCGTGCGAGACCTGCCCATGTTCGGCCTGCCATGAAACGTGTCTTTGTGGGAGTCATCCATGGAGCGGAAACTGAAGATAGATAGGAATCTGGTGGTGAGACCGTCGTTTACTCTGGTGACGAGTCATCTACCGGAGAGACCGAGTCTTTGTACCTACTACAAGATGGCCGGTTTGGGGGATGTTCCGATGGCGATAGTATTCTGGACCCCCTTGATCCGTCGAGCCGAGTTGCAGTCTTCATGGCCGGATCATAGTCCATTCAACACTCTTCGACCGCAGCAGCGTTGACATCCAGTTTGGCGGCGGCGGCAGCCAGGGCAGAAGACCCTGCGCAGCCACCAGCTCAGGTGTTGTCCGGTTTATTCGACACCCTGACAGCGCTGTTGGCTGCTGAAGTTAGCCCAACGGATCAGGAGCGGCATGACGCAAAAGTTTCTAAAGTAAAGGAACAGATAGCTCAAGCTAAGATATATCTGGCAGCTAAAAATACCAGGATGGCCGCAAAGCAGGCCGAGTTGGATGCTCAGGCTTATAGGCTCATGTTGGATCAGAACGCATCAAATGATGTAATGAGGAGAAGGTACCAGTCTCGCCTGCCTCCAGTTTACGAAGCAAGAAATCTCTTTAGCATGCCAGGAGCAGGAACCAGCAATCAACCAGTGGTAAACCGGGCAAAAGCAGATCATCCCATCACAACATGTACCGACACCTCCGGGTCATTACTCCAACCCCTTGGATAACATAGTCGCAGCCGCTTCATGATACATCTCCAACGTATCTATAATTTTTGATTGTTCCAAGCTATTATTTATGAAGTCTTAGATGTTTAATGGGCTTTATCTTACACTTTTATATCATTTTTGGGACTAACCTACTAACCCAAAGGCCCAGTCCAGATTGCTGTTTTTTGCCTGTTTCAGGGTTTTGCAGAAAAAGATATCAAACGGAGTCCAAACGGAATGAAACCTTCGTGAGAGATATTTTTGGAGAAAATCACGCACAGGGAACTTGAGAACCACGCCAGGGGATCATCGAGGCGCCCACGAGGGTGGAGGGCGTGCCCCCTTCCTCATGGGCCCCTCGAGCACCCCCCGGTGTCTTCCTTCCTCCTATATAAGTATACATACCCCGAAACCTTGGACAACAGAGAGAAAACCCTAATTCCATCGCCGTAACCTTCTCTTCCCGTGAGATCCCATCTTGGAGCCTGATCCGGAGCTCCACCGGAGGGGGATCAATCACGGAGTTATTCTTCTTCATCATCATCGCCCTCACCATGAGTTGTGAGTAGTTTACCACAGACCTTCGGGCCATAGCTAGTATCTAGATGGCTTCTTCTCTCTCTCTCTGGATCTCAATACAAAGTTCTCCTCGGTCTTCGAGGAGATCTATTCGATGTAATCTCTTTTTGTGGTGTGTTTTTCGAGATCCAATGAATTGTGGGTTTATGATCAAGATTATCTATGATAAATATTTGGTTCTTCTCTGAACTTTTTATGTGTGCTCATAATATCCTTGCAAGTCTCTTCGAATTATTGGTTTGGTTTGGCCTACTAGATCTATAGTTCTTGCAATGGGAGAAGTGCTTGGCTTTGGGTTCAATCTTGCGGTGTCCTTTCCAAGTGACAGTAGGGGAAGCAAGGCACGTATTTTATTGTTGCCATCAAGGATAAAAAGATGGGGTTTATATCATACTGCTTGAGTTTATCCCTCTACATCATGTCATCTTGCTTAAGGCGTTACTCTGTTCTTATGAACTCAATACACTAGATGCATGTTGGATAGCGGTCGATGTGTGGAGTAATAGTAGTAGATGCAGGCAGGAGTCGGTCTACTTGTCTCGGATGTGATGCCTATATACAATGATCATGCCTAGATAGTCTCATAATTATTCGTTTTTCTATCAATTGCTCGACAGTAATTTGTTTACCCGTCGTAGAATATCGCTATCATGAGAGAAGCCACTAGAGAAAACTATGGCCCCCGGGTCTATTCTCAACATATCAATCTACATCTACTTAATTTTATCGCTTTTACTTTCTGTTCTTATAAACAAAAATACCAAAAATATAAACTATCATCTCTATCAGATCTCACTTTCGTAAGTGACCGTAAAGGGATTGACAACCCCTTATCGCGTTGGCTGCAAAGTTCTTATTTGTTTGTGCAGGTGCGAGGGACTCGCGCGTGGTCTCCTACTGGATTGATATCTCGGTTCTCAAAAACCGAGGGAAATACTTACGCTACTGTGCTGCATCTCCCTTTCCTCTTCGAGGGAATACAACGCAAGCTCGAGAAGTAGCAAGAAGAATTTCTGGCGTCGTTGCCGGGGAGGCTTACGCAAAAGTCATATACCAAGTACCTATCACGAACCCTTATCCTTCGCATTACATTTATTTGCCTCTCGTTTTCCTCTCCCCCACTTCACCCTTGCCGTTTTATTTGCCCTTCTTCTCCTGTGTGTTTATCGTTCGTTTGCTTCTTGTTTGCTTGTGTCTCTATGTGCCTTCTATGTGCTTGCATCTTTGCTTGCTAAAAATCTATTGTTATGGATCACCTTAAAGTGTTCTACTTGGATCATCTTCGATCCTTATGCTCTCGTGCTGAAACCCCAACTAGCCTAGTTGATGGGAAATCTTTAGATGAGCATGCTCATTTTGTGCGTCACCGTTTGTCTGAAAAAGGGAGACTCTTATGGGATCAAATAAACAGATTGCTGTGCTATGCTTGGAATCTTTGTGAAATTTGTGATTTTGCTTGTTGCTCTAAGAACAGTAAAAAACACCTCCCCTACCTATGTGAGTTTAATGATAATGAAATCTTATCTTCCTATGCAAAGGGTGTTTATAGTTACTACTATATCAAACAAATTGAAGAATTTGTTGCTTTTAAGGGTGCTTATGAAGTTGCTTCTTTGATTGAAAAATATGATATTACTCTCTACGAATCTGAAAATTTTGACATACTTAAATATTGCTTTGAAAACTATGCTCATAATGCCTATGTCAAAGAATTTATTGAAAGAATGACCGCTACTTTGAAAGAAAATAATGATATGCATGAATCTATAGATAATTTTGATTCCGATGATTTGATTGAAATATCCCTTGATGAACATGATGCTGGCTATTCTTGTGGCCATGATGCCAATATTTATGAAGATGAATTTGCTATAGTTCCTTATGTCAAACATGAGATCGTTGCAATTGCACCCATACTTGATAGTTCCTTCGATGAAAAGCATGATTGCAATGATGTAATTATAAATTCTATTAATGTCAATTGTGTTAATGATATGCAAAACCTCAAGCTTGGGGATGCTTATTTTGCTATGCCCACTACTTGTTGCAATGATCATGATTGGGGTGATTCTTCTTATGATCTGGAAAATTTATTTCAGCCCCATGATGAATATGAGATTGATAATAATGTCTACAATAATATTGAAAGTGGGTTTGGAGGGGTCATGACTTTAGTTAATGTTAATCCCACTATTTTGGAAGAGTGTCAACTTTGCATGAATGTGGACCGTGTTGAGAATATGATATGTGATAGCTATATTGTTGAATTTGCTTATGATCCTACATGCAATTATTATGAGAGAGGAAAATATGGTTGTAGAAATCTTCATGTTACTAAATTACCTCTCGTTATGTTGGGATTGCTATAGTTTCTTTCTTCTTCCTTGCATATGCTTGATCTTGCTTGTCTTGCTAATTTGTTTTCCTATAAAATGCCTATGCATAGGAAGTATGTTAGACTTAGATGTGATTTTCACATGCTATATGATGCTCTCTTCGTGCTTCAATTCTTATCTTTCATGTGAGCATCATTGAATTCTCAAGCATATCTTAATGGCTATAAAGAAAGAGCTTGTTGGGAGGCAACCCAATTTTATATTTTTTGTTTTTGTTGCTGTTAGGGAATAAATATTGCATCTAGCCTCTGTTTAGATGTGGTTTCATGTTTTGTTTAGTGTTTGTGCCAAGTAGAACCTTTGGGAAGATGTGTGTGAAGTTTATGTGATCTTGCTCTGAAAAACACAATCGTTAGCGCTCGCTAAAGTGGTCGACAGATTTTACTGGAGCGTGCTATTTAGTTGATCCTTTTTGTAGATGATTGGTAGACAAATTCCTCACATTTACCAATTTAGTTTGAATTTTTTGGAGTTACATAAGTATGCGAAACCTGTAGATTACTACAGATTGTTCTGTTTTTGACAGATTCTGTTTTTCGTGTGTTGTTTGCTTATTCCAATGCATCTATGAGTAATATTTGGAGGTATGAACCATAGAGCAGTTGTAATACGGTAGGTTTAACACCAATATAAACAAAGAATGAATTTTTGTCTAAGTTTTGTGTTGTGAAGTTTTCAAGTTTTGAGTATTGCTTTGATGGACTATGGAACGAAGGGTAGCAAAGGCCTAAGCTTGGGGATGCCCATGGCACCCCAAGTAAAATTCAAGGATAATCAAAAGCCTAAGCTTGGGGATGCCCCGAGAAGGCATCCCCTCTTTCGTCTTCATCCATCGGTAACTATACTTGGAGCTATATTTTTATTCACCACATGATATGTGTTTTGCTTGGAGCGTCTTGTATAATTTGAGTATTAGCTTGTTAGTTTGCCACAATCATCCTTGCTGGACACACCTATTTGAGAGAGTTAAATATGGCCTAGGAATTGTTAGAACACTCTATGTGCTTCACTTATATCTTTTGAGTTGAATACTTTTTGCTCTAGTGCTTCAGTTACATCTTTTAGAGCACAGTGGTGGTTATATTTTGTAGAAATCATTGAACTCTCATGCTTCACTTGTATCTATTTGAGAGTCTATTAAAACAGCATGGTAATGTGTTTAGGATAATAAAACTAGTCTTCACATGATAGACATCCAATGTCATTGTAGTAAAAAAAATCACACTAAGTGCATTGAATATGATGAGATGTTGGATGCTTGATAATTGTTTTGAGATATGAGGATAGTGATATTAGAGTCATGCTAGTGGAGTTATTATGAAATTGAGAAATACTTGTGTTAAGGTTAGTGATTCCGTATCATGCACGTATGATGAACCGCTATGTGACGAAGTTAGAGCACGAGGTATTTGTAGAGTGCCAACCTTTGTGTGGAGGTAGGGGGCGCGCGATGGTTAACTCCTACCAACCTCCCCCTAGGAGCATGCATTGATTGCTTTGTTTTGATGACTCGTAGATTTTTGCAATAAGTATATGAGTTATTATGACTAATGTTGAGTCCATGGATTATACGCACTCTCACCCTTCCACCATTGCTAGCCTCTCTCGTACCGCACAACTTTCGCCGGTGCCATAAACCCACTATATATCCTTCCTCAAAACAGCCACCATATTATTCCTCAAAACAGCCACCATACCTACCTATCATGGCATTTCCATAGCCATTCTGAGATATATTGCCATGCAACTCTCCACCGTTCCATTCATATGACACGCATCATATTGTCATATTGCCATCCATGATCATGTAGTTGACATCGTATTTGTGGCAAAGCCACCATGCATAATTTTTCATACATGTCACTCTTGATTCATTGCACATCCCGGTACACTGCCGGAGGCATTCATGTAGAGTCATACTTGTTGTAGTATCGAGTTGTAATTTCGAGTTGTAATAAAAGTGTGATGATCATCATTATTAGAGCATTGTCCCATGTGAGGAAAGGGCAATAAAAAAAGAAGATGGCCCAAAATATTAGAGAGGGGCTAATAAAAAAAGAGAAAGCCCCTCCAAAAAAATGAGAGAAAATAGAGAAGGGACAATTGCTACTATCTTTTTCCACACTTGTGCTTCAAGGTAGCACCATGTTCTTCATGATAGAGAGTCTCGTGTTTAGTCACTTTCTTATACTAGTGGGAATTTTCATTATAAGAACTTGGCTTGTATATTCCAATGATGGGCTTCCTCAAATGCCCTAGGTCTTCGTGAGCAAGCAAGTTAGATGCACACCCACTAGTTTATTTTGTTGAGCTTTCATACATACTTAGCTCTAGTGCATCCGTTGCATGGCAATCCCTACTCACTCACATTGATATCTATTGATGGGCATCTCCATAGCCCGTTGATACGCCTAGTCGATGTGAGACTATCTTCCTCCTTTTTGTCTTCTCCACAACCACCTCTATTCCACCCATAGTGCTATGTCCATGGCTCACGCTCATATATTGCGTGAAAGTTGAAAGGTTTGAAAAGATAGAGTATGAAAACCAGTGCTTGGCTGAAATCAGGGTTGTGCATGATATGAATATTTTGTGTGATGAAGAGGGAGCATAGCCAGACTATATGATTTTGTAGGGATAACTTTCTTTAGCCGTAGTATTTTGAGAAGACATGATTGCTTTGTTAGTATGCTTGAAGTATTATTATTTCTTATGTCAATATAGACTTTTATCTTGAATCCTTCAGATCTGAACATTCATGCCACAATTAAGAGAATTACATTGAGAAACTATGTTGGTTAGCATTCCACATCAAAAATTCTTTATTTATCATTTACTTACTCGAGGACGAGCAGGAATTAAGCTTGGGGATGCTTGATACGTCTCCAACGTATCTATAATTGTTTATTATTCCATGCTATTATTTATGAAGTCTTGGATGTTTAATGGGCTTTATCTTACACTTTTATATCATTTTTGGGACTAACCTACTAACCCAAAGGCCCATTCCAGATTGCTGTTTTTTGCCTGTTTCAGGGTTTTGCAGAAAAAGAATATCAAACGGAGTCCAAACGGAATGAGACCTTCGCGAGAGATATTTTTGGAGAAAATCACGCACAGGGAACTTGAGAACCAAGTCAGGGGAGCATCGAGGCGCCCACGAGCGTGGGGGGGGGGGCGCCCCCCTTCCTACGGCACGCCCCCTGCCTTGTGGGCCCCTCGAGCACCCCCCGGTGTCCTCCTTCCTCCTATATAAGTCTACGTACCCCGAAACCTTTGACAACAGAGAGAAAACCCTAATTCCACCGCCGTAACCTTCTGTTCCCGTGAGATCCCATCTTGGAGCCTGATCCGGAGCTCCACTGGAGGGGGATCCACCACGCGACGGGCTAGGGAGCTCCTTCAGACAACCTTGAATCAGCAGCAGGCTTATTCGTACAACCGCGAGAGGATTCATTCCACACCCTGCCCAAGCCAGAGTTACAACAGACATATAGATGAACCGGCTGTGTCAAGCAGTGCACGGAACCGTAACCCGCCTCGGGGGCATAATCCGGCAGGTGGTGGCACTAATGCTCAAGATGTGGTGGATCAGGGTAGACAACGTCGAGAAGCCGAGTTAGCAGCGCAGTACACGAGCCGTCAACTTACCCCGGTTCGTCCAACCACCTCGGTGGAACCAAGAGTTACTTCCAGCTCTTTGGGAGTGCCGTGTCTCACCCCCGCTTTACGTAATGTGCGTCTGCCCAAGGATTTCAAAGGACCGCAGAAAGTGCCCAATTACACTGCCGATTTATCCCCCGAGTCGTGGGTTGAAAGCTATGAGATGGCGATGAAGATGCTGGATGTGGGCGATAAGGCATGTGCTAAATACTTCACCATGATGTTGGAAGGAACAACCCATACTTGGTTGAAAGGTTTGCCAGCTAACTCCATTGGGTCATGGGCCGAGTTAAGGGCCTGGTTTATCCCGAATTTCAAAGACACATGCAAGCAACCCATGTCAATTGTGGACTTAGCTGCCTGTGTCCAAGGAGAGAATAAATCTACAAGCCATTGGGTGCACCGGGTTTCAGAGATCTTGCACTCATCAGACCGCATCAACGTCGATACAACAGTTTTAACGTTGGAAGGCAATTGCCGGTTGACGCCTCTGAAGCTGAAGTTGGGATGGATCAAGCGTCACTTCGATGACATGGGAACACTCATGGCAGCTCTGGTTAAGTACGCCGACTCTGATAGTACCAAGGACCCTGAGTCTGATGATGAAAAGCAGGAAAAGGGAAAGAAAAACGGTAAAGCGCCGCAACATAACCCGGCAAGCCATGGAAATAGCGGTAAGCGTAAAGCAGATAACAATTCAGATTTTGTGTCTAACACCAATACGCACAACACAATTCAAACATAGGCACCCAAAGAGCACAGCTCAAAATGTTACCTGGGGGCTCTTATTGCGCAACAACAAAGAGTTTTTAAGATCCATGTAATAAGCTATCAAGCCAGGCTTGGGAGCCAGGTGTATTCACCTAAAACCTCGGGTTAACCTGCCTTCATCAAGTAAGTCACTCCGTCCAGGTAATCCTGGTATAACCCGCCAAACGTTTGACAAGTCAATCTTATACAGACCCTGAACTTGTCAAAGTTAAAACGACGATTGGTTAATGTGAAGTCCATCTTAAAAGGCTTTGTAAAATGGTTTAACTCGGTGGCCTGGCAGCCCATGAAAAGCCTCGATTTTAGGCGCCTGGCAGCCCATTAAAATCCTCGCATGATTTTTATTTGACAAGTTTTTCTCTTAGTTGAGGTTTACAATACTTTTTTATGATAAACCGATGTTTATTGACTTGGCCTAGTTGTTGACTATAAGTCATCACTATCAAGTAATCCTGTGTTTATTAACCCGGTATGGTTTTGCTTACAAATCGCCAGCATCATATAAAGATAATCCGGTCTTTATCACAACCCGGTATGGTTTTATCATAAACCAGCAAAATATTGCAGGAGTCATCAATACTCAAGATTGGGGTTATCGCCCTTATTACAAAAGTTGGTACAACCAACGGTGTGATTCAATATCACAGGTATGATATATTTCATATTTAATTATTTCAAAATGCAGCCTTGGTTATAAAGCCGGGTCATGTGTTGGGTGTTATGACCCGTCCGGCGATAAACCGCCAGGACACTTCAAACTTGTTTTATGCAGAAACAAGTTGAATAAAGCTGCTCAGAAGGATAAGCAGCCATACTATAATGATAGCGGATTAAACAGTGTCACACAAAATGAATATGCACGATGGCATAACAGACCAAGTGTATCAACTAGCCTATTACAAGGCATTTCGAGGCCAAAAAGAATAATGTTTGCAGCAATTATTGCGGTAGGCAGAAGGCTAAACCGGCTCCCGGTTCATGACTCCTCATCTGGCCGGCTTGACGGCTGTGGGTCGCCCTGCGCCGTTTCCTCCTCCTCTTCTCCACCCAATGGCTGGAAGTCAATGGTTGCCCAATCGATCCCAGTTAAGGCTTGAAATACAGCTTCATCGCTTATAACCACGGAGGGATCAACATCAAGGGCATAAGTGTGCTTACGAACGGGCGGGATTAATTTTCCACATAATGAGTTGGCGCGCTAACCCGTTTTTTGTCAGCATCATAAACCCACTGATAGTGGGAAAGATCGTCTTCTTCAGTCAATTTGCTAGCCAAGGGGCGTATTTCCTTTGTCAAAGCTCGGAGATCATCATTATCTAAATCTGACCCGTCCTCCTTTAAGCTTGGATAGCCATTTCCCACATCAGTCGGATCAAGATCAGTTACCCATGCTTTCGCCCGGGTTAGTGCAGTCAGAGCACCTGTCCTTGTAGCCTATCTTTTTAGTTCTTCAAACCGGGTGGGCAACATTGACAACTTCCCTAAAGTTTCCTCGATCAAAGTTGGGGGCGGCCATTTATGAGCGACAGTACAAATGATCCGCTGCGCACCGGTATAAAGTTGCTCTATAAGAGTATAGGCATCTTTCAAATTCTTCTGCATGTCAGAGCCCAAATGGGCAGTGCGTTTTCCTGCATCATCATGAATACTGATAAACCGGCAGTTTATGGGATAACGCGTATTGAAAGCTTATAGTAAGGATATTTACCAAACACACCAGTGGTCATGGCGTTTATCTGCCACTTCAAGCCAGATAGCTCTTCTGCCACCGGTTTAAGGGCTGCTTCTGCATCATTAGCCCGCTTCTACATCATCAGCCCGCTTCTGTAAAGTGGATTTCTCTGTATCCCAATCCTCCCGCTCCTTCTTGAAATTTTCTTTCAATTTTTCCATAGCTGCTAAAGCGCTGGTCAGCTCATCCTTAGCCTTGGAGGTTTTTGCTTGCTGGAACTTGAGGTTTTCTTGAAGATCGGCGGTTTGGGTTTCCTTTTGGCTCAGATCAACCCGTAAGAGACATACATATCATGAATTGGCAGAATATATTGGAAGTCCCAAGCACATAACAAGTTATACACTTGGCACTTGGGGGCTAATGCCTATTTGCTTGCTATCAGAAGTTTTTTACAAGTCCCAAGCCCAATACAAGTATTGTTCCTGGCACTTGGGGGCTAATGCATATTTGCTCAAAGAAAATTCCAGGGCAAAGTCCTGGTTCATCTTGAAAAGATAAACCGGCCCTTGGGGGCTACACACGCGAAAGCTGCAAATTTGATATTCTAAAAGTCCCGGTTCATCTTGAAAAGATAAACCGGCCCTTGGGGGCTACATTAGAGTTGATATAAGAATTTGACAAAGGGAGAAACAGTATTGCAGAAGTTAAGCAACAGTTACCTCATATCGCTCTTTCATCAGTCTCACTAAACCGGCATCATAGTCACGACTTGTGTACAGACGGTTCAAAAATCCAGAGTGAAGGTCCTGAGCGTTGAGGTGGGCATAGCTCGATAAATCGGCATTCCATTTGCCTTTGTCCATAGCAGAAATTTCCTCCTTGGCACTATGCTTTGATAAAGCGACAGGATCGCCAGGAGTGGTGTGGCCAAAACCGGTGATCGTAACATCTTCTGTTGTATCATCAACAGCCTTGACTGGGCTTGCCGGTTTGGCATTGGCTCGGACTGGGCTGGTTGGTTGATCAGCATGGCCCACTGCCTCAACTTCTTGTTCGACGCCAAGATCCTGATCCGGTAGTGGCGGATCATCAAGCACGGCACCAGCATTTTCTTCTGCTGGTTCTGGAGTTCTTTCCGGTTCAGGGACCACATTATCATCAGCCGGTTTACTTAATTTGGCCTTTTTGCTGGGTCTAGGCCTGCCACTGAAGGATAAGCTGAAAAGTCAGTACATTGGATAAACATAACGAATTAATAGTACATTAAAACTTACCCATGGACCGTCTTGAGGGGTGGAAGTTGTGTGGCCATCGACTCGCCAGACGATGAATGAGGTGTTTCCTAATAGTTCGAATCAGACGGATTATGAGGCTGTCGAAAATGGCCCGCTTTGGGATAAGAAACATCAGGAATATATGAGACCTCTGATCGACGTTTCCGTATTGGAGTATTTGGTAAACCAGTTGAAGTAATTGCTTGACCGCTGTGCCGAGTTTTGTGGCGAGCTTCGTGTTGCTGTTTTTTCAAAAGAAAGTTTGGGTCCAAGTGAGCTAGGGGTGAGAAAATCTTACTTTCCGGTTTGCTTGACGGATTTTTTGTGCTGGTAGAGGATCTGAACCAGAGGAAAGGGTAATTACCTCTACGTCATCAGCTTGGCTGCCTTCAGCATTATCCTGATAATAATCATTGTCAATGAGGTGTATGAAAAGGGAGCCAAGAGAGTCAAGTTAAACCTCTGATTCCGGTTTATCTAGATCATCATCAATGTTCACTTCGGAGGACTCAGCGTTTTTCTTTTTGGCAGGCTTCTTGACAACCTTAGTTTTGGGGCGAGATACCTTAGCCGGTTTATCCTGTGCTTTCTTCTTCCAGAATGGGTCATCACCCTGTTAGAGATTGATGAATTTAAGGGAGGATATTTAAAGGATTGAAATAAAGCAACAAGTTATAGGATCCTTGCAGCTGGCGGTTTATTGGACACACAGAAGGGATTCAGCCCTGTTTTGCTGCAGACAGCCACCGGTTCATCCAGTGTCCTCTTAACAGACTCAGTAACTTCAGTTTCTGTCAACTGAGCCTTAGTATGTCGCTGAGGATCTTTCAAATCCCGAGTATACTCACACATTAAACCGGAGTGTCGGCTTAGAGGCAGAATGTTCCAAGAGATCCAGCAACGAACAAAATCGACGCCCGTTAAACCGTTTGCAGTGAAGGCCCGAAGCTTTGAAAGCTGTGGTGCGTACTTGGATCGCTCTTTGGCTCTAAGCTGTTGGGGAAATGGATGGGTATTAGAGAGCCGGTGAGGACGATAACCTGGCAAGGGATTTTCATCAGTTGGAGAGGTATCTCGGCAGTAAAACCAAGTCTGATTCCAGTCCTTGGGATGACTATGATGCTTGGCGTGAGGGAAGCTGACATCTTTTCTTTCCTGAATTGACATCCCGCCAAGCTCGGTATTGGGACCGTCCGTAAATTCCGTACGGTGGTTCAAGTGGAAGAAATCCCTAAACAGTTCAACTGTGGGCTCCTCTTGCAGATAAGCCTCGCAAAATACTTGGAAGTTGCAAATATTGGACACAGAGTTTGGTCCAATATCTTGAGGATGGAGTTGGAAGCTAACAAGCACATCATGAAAGAATTTTGATCCGGGAGGGATAAACCCTCGGGCCAGGTGATCAACGAACACAATTACTTCTCCATCTTTGGGTTCAGGAGGATTTTCCAGACCAGGGACTCTCCAGTGGATGACATCCTTTTTTGCTAAAGCGCCAATCTCAACTAACCTGTTCAGTTCTTCCTCGGTAACCCGGGACAGAACCCAGTTACAGGAATAAAATTTCTTGGCCATTTCAAACAAAAAAGCTGAAGTTACAGATAAAAGGCCGGTTTATGATTCATGGTTAACAAGTATAAAGCGTCGAAAGGTCAGCTGGAGAAGATGTTGAGGCATATACACACTATTGAACCGGAGTCGGATATTGGAAGCGTTTTGAAAATAGCCGAAACGGCGGTTTAAGTGGGGACTAATGCTACCTACCGGATTATGATTTTCTAAAGTTAAATCGCCTATGTGGGTATGAAAGGTACATATCTGAAATAACTAGGCGATGGAAAAACAAGTTTCACAAATCAGCATGATAATTACAGATCTACAGCGTATCAATAAACTCAGGTATATTTAGACCTAAGTTAAACAGGTACTAAAACAGTTCGTCGGACCTAGATAGGATTGCTCTAAAGAAAGGGTGTGCTAATGACAAGAACAGAGGATTATCGTTACAACCACGTAGGAAAACATCATATCTACACTCGCCATTGAGGCCATGAAGAAGAACAGGGAAGAACAGTGTGACAGCTTCGATGAACTTGCGGAAAAGCCCTAATGAGATCTATGGGAGGAGCAAAGAAAAGACTTACCAGGGCAGTTGGATGCGGAGGCGCGCCGGCGGGACTCTGGTCAAAGCAAGTTGATGCAGCAGCCTTTGTCGGAGCAGGTGTGAAGGTCGACGGCGGCGGCGGCGCTCGGGCACTGAGGAGGCGCAAGGTAGAAGAAAGGCGAAGAGGCAAGGGGAGAAAAAGAAAGGGACCCTTGGCCCTATTTATAAGTTGAAGGGATAAGCGACAGGCACGGGAATCAAGGAGCCCAAAAAATGGATATGAGGCAGAGCTGTAGCCTCGGTCTTCGGAGGCTCATTAATAAAAATTAAATATATACGGTTTTTAATGAACATGTGATGTCATGGCGGTTTATTATGATCCTGGAGATGACGTCATGGCGGCTTACAAGATCATTCGAAGGCGCTGAAGAAGAAATTTTCCTAACTGTTGAAGATTGACACGAACAGGTTCAAATCAATCTGGGGCCTAATGTTGGGATATAACTATTAGGTATAAAGAGCCCAGGAGGGGTCGGGATATACCTGTTCTGAATTACCCCTATTGAAGCCCATGAAGACAAGGAGTACGGGGGTGTTACTATAGAGAGCTAAAAGGCCCAGGGCCCAAAGGCGGATTAGGGCCCGTAGACGTAAACCACCATATGGTGTGTAACTTGTGTTGTAAGATAGGAAAGGTAGAAACCGAGTCGGACACGTTTATGAGCCGGTCTCGGGATTCTGTAAACCGACCAGGCGTCATCCTGTGTATATAAAGGGACGACCCGGCGGCGGTTCAGGGACAACAAACAACAACTCGAGACACAGGCAAATCAGATTGGCTCCCTGGTCATCGAAACCCTAGCAATACCACAACAACTAGAGTAGGCCTTTACCTTCACCGCAAGGGGCCGAACTAGTATAAAATTCCCTGTGTCCTTTTGTCTGCCTTAACCCCTTTAAGCTAACCCGTCGCGATGGCTCCACAACTAAGTCCTTATGCTAGGACATCTGCCGTGACAAAACCACGAGATACCATATGATCTTCCACCGAATAAACCAACTAGCATCAACTACAAGGAGTAATCAACACTAGTAGCAACCCGCAGGTACCAATCTGAGGTTTTGGGACAAAGCTTGGATATAAGAGATGAACTAGGGTTTGAGAGGAGATGGTGATGATGAAGATGTTGATGGAGATTGATCCCCTCCCGATGAGAGGATCGATGGCGGTGACGATGGTGACGATTTCCCCCTCTCAAAGGGATGTTTCCCCGGCAGAACAGCTATGCCGGAGCCCTAGATTGGTTCCGCCAAGGTTCTGCCTCGAGACGGTGGCGCTTTGTCCCGAAAGCATCCTTCTTATTTTTTCCAGGGCAGAAGACACCTTATACCAGAAGATGGGAATCGGGGGGCTGCCAGGTGGCCCACGAGGCAGGGGGCGCGCCCAGGGGGTAGGGAACGCCTCCACCCTCGTGGACGGTGGGTGGCCCCCCTCTGGTGCTTTCTTCGCCCAATATTTTTTATATATTCCAAAACTGACTTTCGTGGAGTTTCATGACTTTTTGAGTTGTGCAGAATAGGTCTCCAATATTTGCTCCTTTTCGTGTCCAGAATTACAGCTGCCGGCATTCTCCCTCTTCATGTAAACCTTGTAAAATAAGAGGGAAAAGGCATAAGTATTGTGACATAATGTGTAATAACAACCCATAATGTAATAAATGTCAATATAAAAGCATGATGCAAAATGGACGTATCAATCCATACGTGGCCAGCCAACGCCAACACATCACCCTCAACGGCTCTGAAGTGACCCGCACTTTAGCTTGGCGATGGAAGAGCTGCAGTGAAATAGCCCAAGCAAGTGGTACAGGCCTGCACATCCAAGCAAGTGGTAACATGGACTTGTACATGGAACATCCCAAGGGCAAGCAGAGCTGAAGCGAGCCTTTACACTGAGCTAGCGTAAGTCCCTACATTTCATTGTATTGGGTGTGTTGGGGACACAAGAGACTCTTTGTTATTCGGTTGCAGGGTTGTTTGAGAGAGACCATCTTCATCCTACGCCTCCCACGGATTGATAAACCTTAGGTCATCCACTTGAGGGAAATTTGCTACTATCCTACAAACCTCTACACTTGGAGGCCCAACAACGTCTACAAGAAGAAGGTTGCGCAGTAGACATCATTTTCTAACTTCAACTTTTCGGAATCCAGTCAGAACTTTAGTGGCAAAACAGGTTTGCCCAAGATCAAAGAGCGAGGTCCCAATGGACATTGAATCATCTCACAGCTGTGGCACCGACCCAATCATGAATTATGAATTGCCAACTGCTGATGCTCTAGAGGCTAAACTATTGGTAGAAAGAGATTCTGCTTCTGCACTAAGGGATGTAGTTGACATGTTGAGGAAGCAAGCAACTCAATCACAAGCAGTACTCAAGACAACCATTCAATATTTGGTGGATTTCAAAACAAAGCAAGCTGAGACTGACCACACAGTTAAGGTCCTGAAGGAAAAAAGGAAATTAAATTCCCACGAAGTAAATCATAGATGAAATGTTTTTTCCATCATCAATAACCTTTGTGTTGTTTGTTCATGTAATCGATCAAACCATTTGTTTTATTGATCATGTAATAATTGTTTTTCCTTTTTTGGTTTGTAATTTTTTTAGCACGAGTCTGTATTAATTGACAAGATTCTGAGACAATTCATTTTGATTGCTATGCCAGACCTACAAATATGCCAATCGGGTTGAATGTGCATTCAAAAATAATAGTACTAGTATAAATGGTCCTTAAGTTGCACGCATCCGAAAGGGCCAAGATGTTGTACTAGCTTTGCTAAAGAAATGATGCTCTTCTAGCAAAAAAAGTACAGCAGACTGGCTTATGTATGTTAGTTGATATTATTGACCCATATACTCTATAAGTGTTTATGTGTCTATTAGTTTTGTACATTATTAGTTGATTGACTCTGTATTTTGAACCTTGAGACATTGCTTGTGTACATATCTAAATGGGAGTACACTATATGTTGCATGTGTCATACAAGTTACACTTGAGTTGGACACAAAGTGGTTTCAAATATTCGAATTCACCGTAACTGGTTTCCACCTGCTGAATTCGAGTATAGGCATTTGTAAATCATATTCATATATGATAGTGAAATACCTCTTTGTTGCGCTTTTGAAGATATAAAAAAACATAGAACGATTTATAAAGATTCGTATAAGAATACAAAATGGATTCGAATTTAGTTGCCAGGGTAAACCTGAATGCTTATTGTCCCAAAATTTGAAAGAAGCGGCAAAATATCCACTCCCACGCCGGCTGCCTGAAGCTAGTGTTTGCGAGATGGAAATTACTTTCTACCCCTTACACAGACAATCCATTGGCCCGATTTCCACTGTTCTCAATAGGGGTAGGTTAGTAACTTCAATTAGACGTGACACAACCGGCTCTGCGCCCAATTAGAAATGGTGGGCGCAAAACGTGGGCGGCAAAACACATTTGATTCAAGCTTGTCTGAAAGACCTCTGTCTCTCCCTCCATTTCCCCATTCATACATGGTGGGCGGCAAAACAAACTCGATTCGGCAAAATCAATGTACGCAAATATTCTTAATAGGAGCAGGTTTGTAATTTCACTCTGACGTGACGCAACCGCCCTACCTATCAGCCCCGTTCATACACTGTGGGCGCCAAGACACCCTCTCCTCGCTCGAAATCGCTCTAGGCATATATCAAGGAGATGCAAGATTACCGTCCTATCCCCAACCGACGAGACGTCCAAATTTTAAATGGGGGCTAAGTTCGTAACTTTCCCATATTTCAGACAGGCGCGTCCCAAAAACATGGTTCCCCGTACCTCTTCCTCCATTTTCCCATTCATACACCGTCCGCGCTAGAACACCATCCCCACACCAGCCTCCTTTGTCCGCCACCCCATCCGTCGCCGCCGTCCTCCACCATGTCGGAGCGCAGACCGCAGCCTCCACTGCTAGAGATGGGCATTTCTCATCCACGGCAACGGACCAGGAGCCTTGCATCACGCCCTCTCGCATCATCGGCACCGTCGTCCTCCTTGTCGGGCAGCTCCGACGACCTTCTCGTCCACCTCAACGGGACTTATCCCCCGATGGACCCGTCTACCATCGTAGATCTGCTTCAATGCCACCGACAGCCATCGCACCCTTGATGCCTACATGGCGTCGCCAAAGAGGTGGTACTACTTCATATCTGCTCAACTTTTTGATCTCAACTAGAAAATAGATCGCAACTTGGTTACTGTACTATCTTTTCAGCTCTTATAATTTAGTTCTTAGTTTGAAGCTAAAAATGGTTGCAAAGCGGCATTTCTGTGGTTTGCAGCATCAAATCTGCCAAGGCACAGTCATAATATGGTTTAATTGATCATGCTTAGGGTTCCCCCCCTTTATGATCAGTATACGATCAGCCTACGTGCTTCGTGTCATAATAGCACTGCTCCACCCATCAAGCTAAAAAGCTTAGTTGTTCAAATACGAATATGATCTTATTAAAACAGAGTCGTTCAATTAGTCAGCTAAATGTTCCTAATTTAGTTTTCAAAATGCATGTACGCGGCTGGGGTGTGGATCTATAGGGTGCCCATGGTGGGACGTGGCCCATCCTGTGATTTTCGGTCGGCCCGGACCCTGATTCCCCTCTATTCTGCTTCGCTTCTGATCTCTACTCGCCCCCAGCCGCCTGCCTCGCCGGCAACTTGCCTATTGGGAAACGTAGCATGCAATTTCAAAAAAAATCCTACGCTCACGCAAGATCTATCTAGGAGATGCATAGCAACGAGAGGGGGAGAGCATCTTCATACCCTTGAAGATCGCTAAGCGGAAGCGTTAATCAACGCGGTTGATGTAGACGTACACCTTCACGATCCGTCCCGATCAAGTATTGAATGTACGGCACCTCCGCGTTCAGCACACATTTAGCTCGATCATGTCCTCTCCTTCTTTATCCAGCAAGACTAGCAAAGTAGTAGATGAGATCCGGCAGCACGACGGCGTGGCGATGGTTGGTGATGACGAATAATCTCTGCTGGGCTTCGCCAAGCACTACATAAACTAGACGGAGGATAAACTAGAGGGTCAGGATTGCCGGTACATGGCTTGGTGTATCCTGATGTGTCTTGGGTGCTAGCCCTGCCCCTCTATTTATATGTTTAGCCTTGGGGTCGAAACTTGGAGTAAAAGCCTCCACAAAGTCAATTTCACCCGAAAGGCAAGAGTCCTTCTCGGACTCCAGGGCCAGACGCCAAGGGACCCTGGCGTGTGGCCCTTGGACTCCGCGAAACTTCCTTTTGCGCTTTACAAAAACCTTGTGGGCTGTCCCCTTTGGCCCAAATAAAGTGTTCTTGTACCCAAACATTTCGGGAAACATGCGGAACCCCTTCCGTTGAATTCCGGAACCCTTCCGGAGACCAAACACTATTATCCCATATATCAATCTTTATCTCCGGACCATTCCAAAGTTCCTCGTCATGTCTGTGATCACATCCGTGACTCCGAAAATCATTCGGTGACCAACATACATAACTCATGTAGTACTACATCATCGACGAACGATAAGCGTGCGGACCCTACGGGTTAGAGAACTATGTAGACATGACCAAGACTCTTCTCTGGTCAATAACCAATAGTGGAACTTGGATGCCCATATTGGCTCGTACGTATTCTACGAAGATCTTTATCGGTCGAACCTTATGACAACATACGTAATTCCCTTTGTCCATCGGTATGTTACTTGCCCGAGATTCAATTGTCGGTATCTCTATACCTAGTTCAATCTCGTTACCAGCAAGTCTCTTTACTCGTTCCCTAAGACATCATCCCGTGACTAACTCATTAGTCATTTGCTTACAAGGCTTATTATGATGTGCATTACCGAGAGGGCCCAGAGATTCCTCTCCGATACATGGAGTGACAAATCCTAATCTTGGTCTACGCCAGCCCAACAAAGACCTTCGGAGATACCTGTAGAGCATCTTTATAATCACCCATTTACATTGTGACGTTTGATAGCACACAAGGTATTCCTCCGGTATCTGGGAGTTGCATAGTCTCATAGTCAGAGGAATATGTATTTGACATGAAGAAAGCAATAACAATAAAACTGAACGATCATTATGCTAAGCTAACGGATGGTTCATGTCCATCACATCATTCTCCTAATGATGTGATCCCGTTAATCAAATGACAACACATGTCTATGGTCAGGAAACTTAACGATCTTTGATTAATGAGCTAGTCTAGTAGAGGCTTACTAGGGACTTGGTATTTTGTCTATGTATCCACACATGTATCAAGTTTCCGGTTAATAAAATTATAGCAAGAATAATAAACATTTATCATGAAATAAGGAAATATAAAATAACAACTTTATTATTGCCTCTAGGGCATATTGCCTTCAGTCTCCCACTTGCACTAGAGTCAATAATCTATATTACATAGTAATGATTCTAATACCCATGGAATCTTGGTGCTGATTATGTTTTGCTCGTGGAAGAGACTTAGTCAATGGGTCTGCCACATTCATATATGTATGTATTTTGCAAATCTCTATGTCTCCCTCCTTGACTTGATCGCGGATGGAATTGAAGCATCTCTTGATGTGTTTGGTTGTCTTGTGAAACCTGGATTCCTTTGCCAAGGCAATTGCACCAGTGTTATCACAAAAGATTTTCATTGGACCCGATGCACTAGGTATTACACCTTGATCGGATATGAACTCCTTCATCCAGACTCATTCATTTGCTGCTTCCGAAGCAGCTATGTACTCCGCTTCACACATAGATCCCGCCACGACGCTTTGCTTGGAACTGCACCAACTGACACCTCCACCATTCAACAAAAATACGTATCAGGTTTGTGACTTAGAGTCATCCGGATCAATGTCAAAGCTAGCATCGACGTAACCATTTATGGCGAGCTCTTTGTCACCTCCATAAACGAGAAACATATCCTTGGTCCTTTTCAGGTACTTCAGGATGTTCTTGACCGCTGTCCAGTGATCCACTCCTGGATTACTTTGGTACCTCCCTGCTAGACTTATAGCAAGGCACACATCAGGTTTGGTACACAGCATTGCATACATGATAGAACCTATGGCTGAGGCATAGGGAATGACTTTCTTTTTCTCTCTATCTTCTGCAGTGGTCGGGCATTGATTCGGACTCAACTTCACACCTTGTAATACAGGCAAGAACCCTTTCTTTGGCTCAACTTCTTCAAAACTTTATCATGGTATGTGCTTTGTGAAAGTCCTATCAAGCGTCTTGATCTATCTCTATAGATCTTGATACCAAGTACATAGGCAGCTTCACCAAGGTCTTACATTGAAAAATTCTTATTCAAGTATCCTTTTATGCTATCAAGAAATTCTACATTTTCAATAAATAATACGGCATCCACATATAATGTTAGAAATGCTATAGATCTCCCACTCACATTCTAGTAATTGCATACTTCTCCAAAAGTCTGTATAAAACCATATGCTTTGATCACCTCATCAAAGCGTATGTTCCAACTTCGAGATGCTTGCACCAGTCCATAGATGGATCGCTAGAGCTTTCAAATTTTGTTAGCACCTTTAGGATCGACAAAACCTTCTGGTTGCATCATATACAACTCTTCTTTAAGAAATCCATTAAGGAATGCAGTTTTGATGTCCATTTGCCAGATTTCATAATCATAAAATACGGCAATTGCTAACATGATTCGGATAGACTTAAGCATCGCTACGGGTGAGAGGTCTCATCATAGTGAACTCCTTGAACTTGTCAAAAACCTTTCGCAACTTGTCGAGCTTTGTAGATAGTAACATTACCATCAGCGTCAGTCTTCTTCTTGAAGATCCATTTATTCTCTATGGCTTGCCGATCATCGGGCAAGTCAACCAAAGTCCATACTTTGTTCTCATACATGGATCCCATCTCAGATTTCCTGGCCTCAAGCCATTTCGTGAAATCTGGGCTCATCATCACTTACTCATAGTTCGTAGGTTCATCATGGTCTAGTAACATGACTTCCAGAACAGGATTACAGTACCACTCTGGTGCGGAACATGCTCTGGTTGACCTACGAGGTTCGGTAGTAACTTGATCTGACGATTCATGATCATCGTCATTAGCTTCCTCACTAGTTGGTGTAGGCATCATGGGAATGGTTATATGTGATGATCCACTTTCCAATTTGAGAGAAGGTACAATTACCTCATGAAGTTCTACTTTCCTCCCACTCACTTCTTTCGAGAGAAACTCCTTCTCTAGAAAGGATCCATTCTTAGCAACAAATATCTTGCCTTCGGATCTGTGATAGAAGGTGTACACAACAGTTTCTTTTGGGTATCCTATGAAGACGCACTTCTCCGATTTGGGTTCATGCTTATTAGGTTGAAGGTTTTTCACATAAGCATCGCAACCCCAAACTTTAAGAAATGTCAGCTTAGGTTTCTTGCCAAACCATAGTTCATACAGTGTCGTCTCAACGGATTTAGATGGTGCCCTATTTAAAGCGAATGCAGCTATCTCTAATGCATAACCCCAAAACGATAGTGGTGAATCAGTAAGACACATCATAGATCGTACCATATCTAATAAAGTACAGTTACAACTTTCGGACACACCATTACACTATGGTGTTCAGGTGGCGTGAGTTGCAAAATTATTCCACATTTTTTTAAATGAATACCGAACTTGTAACTCAAATATTCTCCTCCGTGATTAGATCGTAGACACTTTATTTTCTTGTTACGATTATTCTCTACTTCACTGTGAAATTCTTTGAACTTTTCAAATGTTTCAGACTTGTGTTTCATTAAGTAGATATATACCCATATCTACTCAAATCATCTGTGAAGGTCAGAAAATAACGATACCCGCCGCGAGCCTCAACACTCATCGGACCACATACATCGGTATGTATTATTTCCAATAAATGAGTGGCTCGCTCCATTGTTCCGGAGAATGGAGTCTTAGTCATCTTTCCCATGAGGCATGGTTCGCAAGTATCAAATGATTCATAATCAAGTGATTCGAAAAGCCCATATGTATGGAGTTTCTTCATGCGTTTTACACCAATATAACCTAAACGACAGTGCCACAAATATGTTGCACTATCATTATAAACTTTGCATCTTTTGGCATCAATGTTATGAATATATGTATCACCACAATCGAGATTCAACAAAAATAGACCACTCTTCAAGGGTGCATGACCATAAAACATATTACTCATAAAAATAGAACAACCATTATTCTCTGATTTAAATGAATAACCGTCTCGCATCAAGCAAGATCCAGATATAATGTTCATCCTCAATGCTGGCACCAAACAACAATTATTTAGGTCTAAAACTAATCCCGAAGGTACATGTAGAGGTAGCATGCCGACGGTGATCACATTGACTTTGGAACCATTTCCCACGCGCATCGTCATCTCGTCCTTAGCTAATCTTTGTTTAATCCGTAGCCCCTCTTTCGAGTTAAAAATATGAGCAACCGAACCAGTATCAAATACCCAGGCGCTGCTACGAGCATTAGTAAGGTACACATGAATAACATATATATCAAATATATCTTTGTTTACTTTGCCATCCTTCTTATCCGCCAAATACTTGGGGCAGTTCCGCTTCAAGAGACCAGTCCCTTCGCAGTAGAAGCACTCAGTTTCAAGCTTAGGTTCAGAGTTGGGCTTCTTCCCGGGAGTGGCAACTTGCTTGCCATTCTTTTTGAAGTTCCCCTTCTTTCCTTTGCCCATTTTCTTGAAACTAGTGGTCTTGTTAACTATCAACACTTGATGATCCTTCTTGATTTCTACCTCCGCAACTTTGAGCATTGCAAAGAGCTCGGAATTTTCTTCTCCATCCCTTGCATATTATAGTTCATCATGAAGCCTTTATAGCTTGGTGGTAGTGATTGGAGAACTCTGTCAATAACACTATCATCTGAAAAATTAACTCCCAGCCGAGTCAAGTGATTATGATATCCAGACATTCTGAGCATGTGTTCACTGACAGAACTGTTTTCCTCCATCTTGCAGCTATAGAACCTGTTGGAGACATCATATCTCTCAAATCGGGCATTTGCTTGAAATATTAACTTCAACTCCTGGAACATCTCATATGCTCCATGATGTTCAAAACGTCTTTGAAATCCTGATTCTAAGCCGTGAAGCATGGTGATACGTCTCCATCGTATCTACTTTTCCTAACTCTTTTGCCCTTGCTTTGGACTCTAATTTGCATGATTTGAATGAAACTAACCCTGGACTGACGCTGTTTCAGCAGAATTGCCTTGGTGTTATTTTTGAGCAGAAATAAAAGTTCTCAGAATGACATGAGACTTCACAGAGAATGTTTTCAGAATATATAAAAACTATTGATGGAAAGAATCACCGAAGGGGGCCCACACCCTGGCCACAAGGGTGGGGGCGCACCCCTACCTTGTGCCCCCTGGAGCTCCACCGACGTCTACTCGAACTCCATATAATCTCTTTCGGGGAGAAAAAAAGAAGATAGAAGATCCCATCGCGCTTTACGATACGGAGCCGCCACCATCTCCTATTCTTCATCGGGAGACCTCATCTGGAGTCCGTTCGGGGCTCCGGGAGAGTGGAGATCATCGTCGTCGTCATCGTCAACCATACTATCACCAATTTCATGATGCTCACCACCGTGCGTGAGTAGTTCCATCGTAGGCTTGTTGGACGGTGATGAGTTGGGTGAGATTTATCATGTAATCGAGTTAGTTTTGTTAGGGTTTGAACCCTAGTATCCACTATGTTTTGAGATTGATGTTTCTATGACTTGATATGCATAATGCTTGTCACTAGGGCCCGAGTGCCATGATTTAAGATCTGAACCTATTATGTTTTCATGAATATATTTGTGTTCTTAATCCTATCTTGCAAGTCTATAGTCACCTACTATGTGTTATGATCTGGCAAACTCAGAGTGACAATAACCGGGGCACTTCCCAGTGATGACCATAGTTTGAGGAGTTCATGTATTCACTAAGTGTTAATGCTTTGGTCCGGTACTCTATTAAAAGGAGACCTTAATATCCCTTAGTTTCCATTAGGACCCCGCTGCCACGGGAGGGTAGGACAAAAGATGTCATGCCAGTTCTTTTCCATGAGCACATATGACTATATTCAAAATACATGCCTACGTTACATTGATGAATTGGAGCTAGTTCTGTGTCACCCTAGGTTACAACTGCTACATGATGAATATTATCCGACACCTATCATTACCGATCCAATGCCTGCGAGTTCGTTCCATATTGATACTTGCTTTGTTACTTTCGTTACTACTGCTGTCACCATTACTACAAAAATTCTACTCTTACTTTTGCCACTTTTACCGTTACTTCCATATTACTTTGCTACTAAATACTTTGATGCAGATATTAAGTTTCCCAGGTGTTGTTGAATTGACAACTCAGCTGCTAATACTTGAGAATATTCTTTGGCTCCCCTTGTGTCGAATCAATCAATTTGGGTTGAATACTCTACCCTCAAAAACTGTTGCGATCCACTATAGTTGTGGATTATCAAGACCTTTTTCTGGCGCCATTGCCGGGGAGCATAGCTTTATTCTCTGAGTTACTTGGGATTTATATCTGCTGATCACTATGAAAAATATGAAGAATCTGAAGGATGACAGAACCAAGATCATTCCCTCTAGAACGAGGGGAGGTAAGGAACTGCCATCTAGCTCTGCACTTGATTCACCATTTGTTTTGAGTAAACTTGCGACACCTACACCTGCTATTGATTCTAATATGTCGCATGATATTGATAATGCCACTTCTATTATTAATGATGCTTATAATGCTACAACTATTCATGATGAAACTGTGCCATTGGGTGAATTACTTGATATCTTGCTAGAGCCAGTACTATTGATTATGCTGAAGATGATGATATTTCTGAAACTGATGAAATTTTTGATACTAAAAGCTTTGAAACACCTGTTAGACCTACTTCCCCTAGATATGAATTGCCTATTGTTCATGAGGGATATGTTATGGAAGGAGAAGTAGCTAGAGACTTTCTTGCTTGTAAGGATAGGAATGATCTTAAGAAATTAGTGCGCAAGTGGAAAGAACAATCTTTGAATGCGAGAATGCAATACGATCCTGAATTTTCTACTTCACCTATTCGTATTACTGATAAAGATTATGAATTCTCTATAGATCCTGAGTTAATTACTTTAGTTGAATCTAATCCTTTTCATGGTTATGAATCAGAAACTGTTGTGGCACATCTTACTAAATTAAATGATATAGCCACCCTATTTTCTCACGAGGATTTTTTTTGCTATTACTATATTATTAAGTTGTTTCCTTTCTCATTAGAGGGTGAATCTAAGTTACGGTTTAATTCTCTTGATCCTGGTTGTGTGCGTAGTCCCCAGGATATGATGTACTACTTCTCTCCAAAATATTTTCCTGCTCATAAAAAACAAGCTGCCTTACAGGAAATATTTAATTTTGTGCAAATTGAAGAAGAGAGTCTCCCACAAGCTTGGGGGAGGCTTACCCAATTACTTAATGCTTTGCCTGATCATCCTCATAAGAAGAATGAAATACTTGATATCTTTTATAATGGACTAACCGATGCTTCTAGGGACCACCTAGATAGTTGTGCTGGTTGTGTTTTCAGGGAACGAACCGTTGAACAAGCAGAAAAATTATTGAATAATATATTGAGTAATGATAATGATTGGACTCTTGCTGAACCAACTCCGAAGCCAACTCCGAAGAAAAGAGGTACTCTATTTCTTAGTCCCGAAGATATGCAAGAGGCAAAGAAATCTATGAAAGAAAAAGGTATTAAAGCTGAAGATGTTAAGAATTTACCACCTATTGAAGAAATACATGGTCTTGATAACCCGACACATGTAGCAGAGGTATATTCTATCTATAAATTTGATGAAGGTGATATTCCCCATAATAAGTCTGCTAGCCAATGCTTAGATGGGTTTGCTAATTATATTATTAAACAAGAAGACTCAATGCTTATGTTAGTAGGAAACTGAAACGTAATTCTTATATGCTTGACCGCTTGGGTGATCTTGTCACTAGAACTTCTAATGATCTTAAACTTATTAGTAAACATGCTTCCATGGTTACCACTCAAGTAGAACAAGTACTTAAGTCACAAAAGGATTTACTAAATGAGTTGAATAGTAAGAATAATGATAAAGCTATTAAAGTTGCTACTAGAGGTGGTAAAGTAAATCAGGAACCTTTGTATCCTGAGGGCCACCCTAAGAGAATTGAGCAAGATTCTCAAAGAATTAATGTTGATAAACCTAGTCCTAGTAATAAAAAGAAAAAGAAAACTAATAGGACTTTCCCTGCTTCTAGTGAACCTGTTGTAGACACACCTAAGAATATAAATAATATTTCTGTTTCTGATGCTGAGACACAATCTGGTAATGAACATGAACCCAGTGATAATGTTAATGATGATGTTCATACCGATGCTCAACCTAGTAATGATAATGATGTAGATATTGAACCTGCTGTTGATCTTGATAACCCATAGTCAAAGAATCAACGTTATGATCAGAGAGATTTCATTGCTAGGAAACATGGTAGAGAAAGGGAACCATGGGTTCAGAAACCCATGCCCTTTCCCCCTAAACTATCCAAGAAAAAGGATGATGAGGATTTTGAACGCTTTTGTGAGATGATTAGACCTATCTTTTTGCATATGCGTTTGACTGATATGCTTAAAATGCCTCCTTATGCTAAGTATATGAAAGAAATTGTTACTAATAAAAGAAAGACACCGGAGGCTGAAATTTCCACCATGCTTGCTAATTATACTTTCAAGGGTGGAATACCAAAGAAACTTGGAGATCCACGAATACCTACAATACCATGCTCCATTAAAGGAAATTATGTTAAAACTGCTTTATGTGATCTTTGAGCCGGTGTTAGTGTTATGCTTTTCTCTTTTTATCGTAGACTTGAACTAAATAAGTTGACACCTACTGAAATATCTTTGCAAATGGCTGATAAATCAACTACTATACCTATCGGTATTTGTGAGGATGTGCCTGTTGTGGTTGCGAAAGTTACTATCTTAACGTACTTTGTTATTCTTGATATTCCTGAGGACGACGGTATGTCGACTATTCTTGGTAGACCTTTTTTGAATACTGCAGGGGCTGTTATTGATTGCAACAAAGGTAATGTCACTTTTCATGTAAATGGTAATGAGCATACGGTACACTTTCCGAAGAAACAACCTCAAGTTAATAGCATCAATTCTATTGGAAATTTTTCAACTATTACTATTGGAGGTTTTGAATTCCCTCTTCCTACTGTTAACAAGAAATATGATATCCTTATTGTCGGTGTACTAAAGTAGGGGTACCTTAGTATCCCAACTTGTGCACGGGCATTAGCAGCGTCCCGTGGCCGGGCTCACCACGTGCCCGCCAAGGCCCGCTCTAGTTCCCTTGAAGCCATTCAAGAACAAAGTATACAAGTCAGAAGAACAAGGCCCCGGCAAGAGGAGCTTGCCGGGAAGGCTGCTCCCAAGCTCAAGACCACTCTATTTTTCACAAGACCCTGGCAAGAGGAGCTTGCCAGGAAGACCAGAAAACAGCATCTCAGAAGACATATCATGGCGCATCACGCGCCCTGGCAGGACCCGGGAAGCGACAAGCTTCCGGGCCCGGCAAGCGAGCAACCCCGGCAAGGTGCTTGCCGGGGGAAGCCTTCACTGTGTGCCCGCGCTCCAGCTCATATGTCCACGCGTCGCCCTGGGGCCCTTCCAGGGGCACGTGGCAGACGGCTGTGCAGCCTGGGGTACACGGTGGCGAGCCGCGATGACGAGGCCACCATCGTGGCGAACGGAGATGCCCAGGCGGACGCTTTTGGGGTGACGGCGACGGGCATTCAATGCCCTTGTCCCCCACCGTCAAGGTTAGGTATAGACCACTGTACATACACTGTACATGCACTGTTACAACTACCATCGATTTTACGCTTTTACCCTCCTCTACGTTGACACCTGTCGGTGACCCCTTTGAGTTATAAAAGGAGGCCCATGCACAACGTAGAGGGGGTTCGATTCCAGAAACTCGATCACTCCCGCGCTCGGTGTAGCTAGTACGGTAGATCTTCTTGCTCCCGAGCCAAGAACTCAATACAACCAAAGCAGGAGTAGGGTTTTACGCATCCGTGCGGCCCGAACCTGGGTAAACTGCTCGCGTGTGTCCCTCGATCTGCTCTTTGTGCTCCCTCCGCTCCCTCGCCGGACCAAAAAGGGGCTCCGGTCCCATAGGTGTTCGCGGGCGACCAGTTTCCCCGACATCTTTGGCGCGCCAGGTAGGGGGGCGTCGAGGTTGTGCGAACCTGATCCGGCGCTCACGCGGGCGCAACCTTCTCCAACTTCACCAGCTTCAACAACCTCATCGACTACATCAGTATGCCGCCGAAGAAGAAAGCTTCGGAGGTCGGAGGCCCGTCTGCACCGATCCCACCACCACCAGAACCAACGGTTGGTGGGGTAGACGCTGGCGGAAGGGTGGACACCGGTGAGGACACTCACAACGCCGCTAAGTCCAAGGACAAGACGGATGACCGGGCGAACTCCAAGGCCTCGGCGTCCGTGCATGCGCCGCGTCCCTCTCAGGAGGTGCCGGGCCAGCAGCGACGTGGTACCCAGGGTACCATACGCTTGCTGGGACGTAGCCAAGCAGGCGGGTCGCGGGATGCTCAAGGCCAACGCGCCGGCACGAGCAAGGCACGATCGCCGGGACGAGAACCTGCTCCTTCTAACGTTGTTAGAAGTCCGAGCATGTCTCGCTCCTCGCACCGCTCGCCACCGCTTCCCTCCTCTCCAGCAGAAGCTCTAGCCAGAGCTCAGCTGCTCCTCGACTTCCCTCCAGCGGCGGACAAGGCCGAAGACTGGAGGGCTACAATCCAGAGCCTCATCGCCTTCGCCAACAACGACACGCCGCAGCAGCCGGCAACATCACGGCCGCGGCAAGTCAGCCAAGCGAAGGCCGATGGAGACAAGACCGCCGGGGGTGCAACTACCGTGCACTCCCCGCTGCAGAAGCAAAAATCGCTAGCTCGCCAGATCAACGTCGACGACGACTCCACGGCGTCGTCGGATCCGTGAGCTCGCCGCAATCAGCGCCAAGTCCTCGACGACAGGCGGCAAGAAGACGCTCGGACTCGTATCGAGCGTCGAAGAGAAGCCCGAAGACAATCCGATCAGCGTGCTGGGACCGCTATCGACTTGCACGCGCCCGATGAACCAGGCGACTTGCCGTACGCGGCAGGTTGCCCTGCGTTCACCCAAGATCTGCGGCAAGTCCAGTGGCCCAGCATGAAGAACTTTAAGCCCGACATACCCGAGAAGTACGACGGCAAGACACACCCCTCGGAGTTCCTCAGCATCTACACCATTGCGGTGCAGGCTGCTGGGGGACGCGACGAGAAGATCTTAGCGAACTACTTCCCGCTCGTGCTTAAGCCAAACGTCAGATCTTGGCTTATGCACTTGCCGGAGAACTCCATCTCTTCTTGGGCAGATCTGTGCCACCAGTTTGTCGGCGCCTTCACGGGCGGCCACAAACCCCACGGCCAGGAGAGCGATCTCCACATTCTTGCCCAGAAGGAGGGAGAGTCCCTGCGAAAGTACATCCAAAGATTCAGCCGCGTTCAGCACAACATTCCAGATGTCCACCCTGCCGCGGTTATCAGCGCGTTCCACCAGAACGTGCGTAACCGCCGGATGAGGGAGGAGATGGCGATGACCAAGATCCGGGACGTCAGCGAGCTTTACGCTTTAGCTGACAAGTGTGCACGCGCTGAAGAAGGGAGGAGACTCCCCGGAGAGGATGTTGGAGCAGGAGGAACGGACAGCGAGGATGCCGCCCCGGCAAGGAAAAACCGGCGGCGGAACAACAACAAGAAGAAGAACAAGGAAGTACTGGCTGTGGAGAAGTCCGGCAAGGAGGCCGGCGACAAAAAACTCAGGCTGGTGGCTCCGGCAAGGAGCCTGCCACTGTAGCCGCCGCCGACAAGAAGGATGGCTCCGACAAGCAGTACTGCAAGATCCACCGCACCAAGGGCCACGATCTCCAGAACTGCAAGAGGGTCGAATACCTCGTAGAGCAGCAGAAGGCTGAATACGAGCGACGCGACAAGGAGAAGGCCCAGGGAGGCGGAGGCGAGACCGGCAAGAAGCGGCCGTTCAATGGCCGGGGAGGACGCCCCGGCAAGGCCAAGCAGCGGCAAGGAGATAGACCTCCCCGGGGCCGCGACAAGGATGAAGACGAAGACGATGACGAGGACATGGATGACGGAGACAACAGCGAGCAGGAGTTCCAGAAGGCCACAGAAGTTCTGTGCGTCGATGGAGGTGCCTCACTGCACACTTCCCACCGCCAACTCAAGCAATGGGTGCGGGAAGTGAATGCGGCTGAGCCACCCGTCGAGTCGCGCAAACTACTGAAGTGGTCCAGCACGCCCATCTTCTTCGACCTTGAGGACCACCCTGACCGCACCACTGCGGTCGGGTGCTTGCCGATGTTGGTTTCACCAACCATCCGCAACCTCAAGGTCACCAAGATGCTGGTTGACGGCGGGGCCGGCCTAAACTTGATCTCCTCTGCTGTAATCCGAAAGCTGCAGATCCCCGACAGCGAGCTCGAAGAAACCGGGACTTTCCAAGGGATCAACCCGGGAAGGAGCAAGCCGAAGGGGAAGATCACGCTGCCAGTGACCTTTGGCGGAGAGCTAAACTTCAGGACTGAGAGGATCACCTTCGACGTCGCCGATATCCCATTGCCATACAATGGGATACTTGGCCGTCCTGCGCTCGCCAAGTTCATGGCAGCCTCTCACCATGCATACAACATGCTCAAGATGCCAGGGCCAATAAGCGTCATCTCTGTCCCCGGCGACAAAAAGGACACACTTATTTGCGCAGACAAGATCTACCGGGATGCAGCAGCCGCGGCAGACAGCAAGACACTTGCCGCTGAAGCTCCCGGGGGGAAGACCAAGACCATGTCCGGCAAGAGCTCTGGGGCCTACTCCGGCTAGCGCACCTCTTCGGAGTGCTGCGCTGCCGTCGAGGACGCACCATCGAGCTCCACCCGCAAGTGCAAGAAGGGAATGGCAGCTCCACCCGCAACCAAGAAGGTGTCCGCCAAGGAGGACGACACTGGTGGTACCTTCACCATCAGTGCTACGCTCGACCCCAAATAGGAAAGCGCGCTCGTTGCCTTCCTGCGGGCGAATGTCGACGTGTTTGCATGGCAACCATCTGACATCCCCGGCGTTCCCAGGAAGGTAATTGAGCACAAGCTTGCTGTTTGTCCTCACGCGCGGCCCGTCAAGTAGAAGGTCAGGAAGCAAGCGGTGGAGCGCCAAGAGTTTATTGCCGAGGAGATCAAGAAGTTGGAAGCAGCAAGCCTTGTTAGAGGTGTACTTCATCCCACATGGTTGGCAAATCCGGTTGTCGTGCGCAAAGCTAATGGGAAGTGGAGACTTTGTATAGACTTCACTGATGTGAATAAAGCTTGTCCCAAGGATCCATTTCCCTTGCCGCGCATTGACCAGATCGTTGACTCCACGGCTGGATGTGAGTTGCTTTCATTTCTTGACACGTACTCTGGCTATCACCAGATATTCATGGCTGAGGAAGATGAAGAGAAGACCGCATTCATTAGTCCATGTGGCACTTACTGTTTCATACGCATGCCCTTTGGACTGAAGAATGCGGGCTCAACATTTGCAAGGGTGGTCCACACTACTTTTGAGCCGCAGATACACAGGAATGTAGAAGCCTACATGGATGATATAGTGGTCAAGAGCAAGAACAAAGATACCCTCATCCAAGACCTGGATGAGACTTTTGCAAATCTGCGCAAAATACAACTCAAGCTGAACCCCGAGAAGTGCGTCTTCGGAGTCCCCTCCGGCAAGCTTCTCGGGTTCTTCGTGTCACAGAGGGGGATTGAAGCCAATCCCGACAAGATCAAGGCCATCGAGCAGATCGAAGCCCCGAAACGCGTCAAGGATGTGTGGAGGCTTGCTGGTTGTGTGGCTGCCCTCAGCAGGTTCATTTCAAAGTCTACAGAACGCGCCCTGCCTTTCTTCAAAATCTTTAAAAAGGCAGGTCCTATGAAATGGACTCCGGAAGCGGAGGCAGCGCTGCATGACTTGAAAGGATATCTGTCCTCCACTCCTATACTTGTCGCACCTAAGCCGCAAGAGAAGTTGCTGCTATACTTAGCAGCAACCAATCAAGTGGTTAGTGCTGCGTTGGTAGCAGAGAGGGAGGCAGATGAGGAGCCCACAGACCCGGCAAGCACATCCAGCGACAAGCAGGGGGCTTCCCCGACAAGCTCTGGCCCCGACAAGGACAAATCTGCGCAGGAACAAGGAGAAGTGCGAAAGAAGATGGTGCAGCGCCCAGTTTATTTTGTAAGCTCTCTCTTGCAGGGGGCTAGGTCAAGATACTCTGGGGTGCAGAAGCTGCTTTTCGGCCTCCTCATGGCCTCGAGAAAGCTGCGCCACTACTTCCAAGCACATGAGATAACAATGGTCACTCGCTTTCCGCTGAAGAGGATATTGCAAAACCCAGAAGCAACAGGCGGGATCGTTGAGTGGGCACTAGAGCTGTCAAGCTTTGGTCTTAAGTTTGAAAGCACATCAACTATACAGAGCAGAGCCTTGGCAGAATTCATAGCGGAATGGACGCCAACACCAGACGAAGAAGTTCCAGAGACAAGCATCCCCGTCAAGGAAGCAAGCAAGGAATGGATAATGTACTTCGATGGTGCCTTCTTGCTGCAAGGCGCCGGTGCTGGTGTGTTACTCGTAGCACCCACCGGGGAGCACCTCAAGTACGTTGTTCAAATGCACTTTCCCAAGGAGCAAGCGACAAACAATACTGCAGAATATGAAGGTTTGCTTGCCGGCCTCAGAGTTGCAGCTGAACTTGGGATCAAGAAGCTAATTGTGCGGGCAGATTCACAGTTGGTGGTCCGACAAGTAAACAACAGCTACCAGAGCCCTTTGATGGAAGCTTATGTCGATGAAGTGAGGAAGCTTGAAGAACACTTTGAAGGCCTGCAGATGGAGCACGTTCCAAGAGCTCAAAATGATATCGCAGATGGCCTCTCAAAGTGTGCTGCGATGAAGTTACCTGTGGAACCAGGGACCTTCTTGCTCAAGTTAACTCAACCATCCGTTACACCATCAGTTGGGCAGAACAAGAAAAGAAAGTTAGTCTCCGGTGACTACTTGCCGGCGGATCTTCCTGAAGCCGCTGCCAAGGTCCCCAAGATTGACGACCAAGTTGTTGAGGAACAGTCTGCTCCTGTGGACCCTAGGGTTCATACAGTTGAAGCAGGCGTTCCCGACAAGTCTTGCCCCGGCGGGCTTGCCGGGGAACGCTCAGCTCCGGCAGAGCCGCAGGTTCTTGCCGTGGAAGCTGACGTTCCCGCAGCAGCACTGATGCCTTTAGTCCTTGTTGTTGAGCCTCAAGCTCCAACCTGGGCACAGCAAATTGTCCGCTTCCTTCAAACCGGAGAACTTCCCGAAGAACCAGAAGAGATAGAGAGAATAACCAGGCAGTCAAGTATGTACCAGTTCGTCGGCAACGAACTGTACAGAAGAAGACTTAATGGTGTCAGATTGAAATGCATTTCCCGGGAAGATGGACAGAAGCTGTTGGCAGAGATCCACGGAGGCATATGTGGACACCACATTGGCACAAGAGCGCTTGCCGGAAAGGCGTTCCGGCAAGGTTTCTTCTGGCCAGAAGCCCTCCAAGATGCAACTGCACAAGTAACCAAGTGTGAAGCGTGCCAGTTCCATGCCAAGCAAATACACCAGCTAGCTCAAGCTCTCCAGACGATCCCTTTATCCTGGCCCTTTTCGGTCTGGGGGCTCGACATCCTCGGCCCCTTTCCCCGCGCTGTCGGGGGCTTTGAGTACTTGTACGTTGCTATCGACAAGTTCACAAAGTGGCCGGAAGTGGAACCAGTGAGAAAGGTGACCGCACAGTCAGCAGTCAGGTTCTTCAGATCGATCGTTTGCCGTTTCGGAATCCCTAACAGGATCATCACCGACAACGGCACACAGTTCACAAGCCGCACCTTCATGCAGTACGTCCAAGACCTTGGCACCAAGGTCTGCTTCGCTTCTGTTACTCACCCGAGGAGCAATGGTCAAGCGGAGAGGGCAAATTCTGAAGTGCTGTGCGGACTCAAGACGAGGACCTTCGACAGGCTGCACAAGTGTGGAAGAAACTGGATCGAGGAGTTGCCGGCGGCTCTTTGGTCAATCAGGACGACACCAAATCGAGCCACCGGACAGACACCCTTTGCCCTTGTCTATGGGGTAGAGGCAGTTCTCCCCACGGAACTCGTATACGGGTCTCCTCGAGTACTTGCTTACGATGAGCTCGAGCAGGAGCAGCTGCGGCAAGATGATGCACTGCTCCTCGAGGAGGACCGTCTCCAGGCTGCTGTACGAGCTGCTCGATACCAGCAAGCCTTGCGTCGCTATCATAGCTGCAAGGTCAAGGCCAGGAGTCTCGAGGAAGGCGACCTTGTTCTTCGGCGCGTTCAGTCCGCCAAGAACTCCAACAAGTTGACGCCGAAGTGGGAAGGCCCTTATCGGGTGAGGCAAGTCACAAGGCCCGGCGCTGTCCGCCTTGAGACCGAAGAAGGCTTACCGGTGAGCAACTCCTGGAACATTGAGCATCTTCGCAAGTTTCACCCATGAGGCGCGGTTGCCGTGATCCGCTCCGGCAACCACATTTTGTACAAGTCTTGCCGCTGTTGCATGTAAACCTTTGTACAAAGCCGGGCGCAGACCTCGTGCATCAGTAAAACTTTTGTGCTTCGCACAGCTTGTCGTTTCATGCATTCTTGTTTTCATTGCATGTATTATCTGACACTTCATGCAGCACACGATCCCGGTAAGCGTCAATAGGCCACAAGGCTCCATATCTGTGTTTCCTCCCCTCTTCCTTTTTCCTCTCAAGCAGAAGGAGTGTTCCTCGCACACAAGTTTGCCGGGGGGGAAGGAGACAGGGGTATGGAACAAGTGCTGTTCAAGAAAGGAAGGCCTTGCCTGGAAGCAAACAGAACACAAAAGCTAAGTTGCCAAAGTTAGAGCATTCAAAATTTTAAATTTCTTAGTTATCTTCCTTGAACGACCACACTTTGTATGGAAAACCTATGCGCGGAGGAACCTACCCGTGGCTAGCCGCGCCCTTACTTTGTTTCGAGCACGCTCAACGGCTTAAGTGAGCTGCGACAAGTGTCGCGCCCTTATTTCGTTTTCGAGTTCGCTCAACAACCTAAGTGTCCTGCGACTAGCTACGGCAAGGTTTCTTGCCGGCGAGGGCGTTTCCAGCAGGCCGCTAAGAGTCCCGCACTCAGCGCTCGTGGCAAGGGTCCCTTTGCCGGCAAGTTCCCTAAAAGCGTAAGGTGGAAAGCATACAAAGTGAAGGGATCGAGCAAGAGAGATAACACTGCGTTGACTATCCAAAATAAAGTTATATTACAAGATAACTTGCCACTGTTCTAATCAACTACTATCCATGACTTAATCGACAGCGGCAAGGGAAGCAGGAAGAAAGGAGCCTAGTCTACACGGTCTCCGTCAACCCTCTTGATCTTGCCCGCCTTGGCCACAATGTGGGCAACTTGTGCCTTCAACGCTTCCATGTCAGCTTCGGGCGGCAAGGTCCGGAGGACGTTCTCGAGATTAATCCCGGGGTTGCGGTAGACGATCTTCGTCAACACCCGCTCCATAGTACCCATGCAGAGCCGGCGCGCCTCGTTGGCCAGCTGCGTGGGGACCCTCTCCCGTAGCTGCGCAAGGGCCGGCGCCACTCCCATGAAGAACAAGCTCAGCTTGGCGCTATGGGGGAGGCTCTCATCGGGGGAGTACACGAGGTGCTCCGCCCTCAGCGCCACCATCTCCTTGTCGATGTTGGCGGCGGAGGCGACGAGCTCCTCGGTCCACTGCTCCACCGTCCGTTGGAAGTTGTTCTGCGACAGGGCGGCACTGTCCAGCAGCGCCCTTTCGGCCCGGAGATCATCCTTCAGCTTTGTTTCGCGATCCCGGGCAGCGTCAAGCGACTCGGTGAGGGTGGACACCTTCAGCTCCAAGTCTGCGATGGAGTCCTTGGCATCGTTGAGCTCTTTGACCTTCTCGGAGAGTCGGACTTGCAGCTCCGAGTTGGTGTGGGCGTCCTTCTCCCGCGCCAGGTTGAGCGCGACAACCCTCTCCTCGCTCGTCTTCAAGCCCAACTCCAGTTGCGCCACCCTTGCCTCCAGGTCCCTCTTGGCAGTCTCTGCGGCAGCAGTGGCATCCCTCGCCTCCTGCAGAGCCCCGCCAATGGACTGCTCGCGCGCGGTAAGGTCGTCCTCGTGGCTATCGAGGTCGACCTTCCGCTGATTCAGCGCTCCTTCCCGCCGAGCCAGGTCCTCGGCGGCCAGTCGATGCTGCTCCTCAACCTCGGCCTTCTCAAGGATGAACGCCTGATGAGCCTCGGCGAGCTCCTCACGCTCCTCCGCCAAGTAACGGAGGGCCGCTTGGTTGGCGGCGCGGAGCTCGGTGACGCGTTTCTCCAAGTCGACGTTGGCCTTGGCGGCCAGAGCCTCTCGGGACTCCAGCTTGGCCTGCCTGGCTCGGTACAAGGCCAGAAGCCAGCGCAGGAGCTGCTCCTCTTCGGGCTCACTGCTGCTGTCGGGCGCGTCGACAACCTTCAACCCGGCGGAGGCGAGGACTTCTCCATCAAAGCTCTCACCCTTCACGGGTTCCCTTGACGAGGACGCCCACAGTACTTGGATGAAGACCCCGTTGGCGGCCTCCAGATAGATGCCCGGCCCAGTCGCGGCGGCGGAGGGGTCGGCGGCCGGTGCAGCGTCCGGCGCTCCTGCGGCCTCGGGGCCGTCAGTGCGGTCGCCGGTCCCCTCCCCAGCTGCCGCGTCAGTGGCCGCGGGGGTCTCGTCGGCGATGGGCTCGTCAGCAGTGGCGGCGTCGCCAGCATTGTCACGCACTTCCTCCTCGGCGATGGTCTCCGTCTCCATCGGCTCCGGGGGAGGCGGATCTGGCAACAGAAAAAGAAGAAAAGAAGAATCTTCAAGCAAATATCCAAAAAGAAGAAGTTCAGAAGAAGGAAAGTACAAGGGTTTACCTGCGCGGGCCTCTTCAATGACGGGGTCCCTCGCCGGGGAGTTCTCCCTTGGCGGCGTAGTAGTGGCCCCCGCCTGCGGAGGGCTACCGGCGCCTTCCCTTGGCGGGGTGCCCTCCCTTGTCGGGGTGCCCGCCCTTGGCGGGGTACTCGCCCTTGGCGGAGTACCCGCCCTTGGCGGAGCACCCTCCCTCGCCGGGGAGCTTCCCCTTGGTGGGGACGGTGAGACAAGCGGCTCGTCGGGAGCAATCTCTTGACGCTCCTGCGGCTGCGGCTCCACTTCTGCACAAGACAACAAGCAAACAAGACATCAATAAGGATAAGAAGCTCAAGCGCGCCAGATAAGCAGAAAAGTGAACAAGGAACTTATGCTGGGGGCTGCGCTGGGGGCTGCTCTCCGGAGCAGCTGGCTGGTCCGTCAAGCCTGTCGCGGGCACGTCTCCTGCCGCGGCGACGGGCTCGTCACCCTCAAGGTCAACCACAGGGATCTTGGCCCTCTTCGCCATCCTCTGGGTCAGGGTCCTGGAAGCCAAACAAGATCAGAACCAAGCAAGAGAATTCAAGACAAGAACAAAAATCAAAGGAAATAAAAGTTGCAAGTGCTTACTCTTCCTCCTCCTCGTCGGAGCTAAGGGCGGAGAAGTCAAATTCCGCCTCGCGCATCCCAGCGCGAGGAGCTGGAGGAGTAGGCTCCCTCGGGCGCTTGGCGGGCTCCGGAGCCGTGGGTTGCGAAGACCCCGCGCCGGTTGTCGCCGAGGACCGAGGAGCAGAAGGAACACCAGAACCGCTCCGGGAAGATCCTCCTCCGCTCGCCGCTGGGACACGGGGCGCCTCCTTGACGACCTTGCTCGTCGTGGTGGCACGCGTCGCCCGATGCTTCGGCTGCTGTCGGGGCACCGGCTGCTTCACCGTCTCAGTGTTCTTGCGGGGACGCTTCTTCGGCTGTGGCGGAGGACTCGGCGGCGGCGGAGAGTTCTCCGAGGATGAGGAAAGGTCGTCGAGGTTCAGTGACCCGCCCGAGTCTTCGTCGGAATCGCCCGATTCGGCGTCCTCCTCGGCGGGCTCACTGGACTCAGTGCCTTGCCCGGCAGCCTCGCTCGTCCCGGCAGGCTCCCCGGCAGGCTTCCCGGCAGGCCTCAACAGCTTGAGGATTTCTTCCTCCTCGGCCCGGCTCACTGCATCCGCTGCTTCTGCTTCCTCCACGGTGTACCCGAACTCACCCGCGGCCGCCGCTGCGGCGGCCTCCTCCATCCTATTGGCTATGTATGCCACGTCCCGTTCGGTGGTCGCGCGGGTGAGACCTTTCTTCTCGTCGGGGTTGCGCGGCCGTTCAACCAGGTTGTCGAAGAAGGTCTGCACGGTCTCTTCTGAAGGCATCAGCCAAGTAGGAACAACCCCGTGGGAGTCACACTGAGGCATTTCCGCGCAGATGGCACTGAGGGCAGTATTGTTGCATAGTGGAACTACTCCGTCCGACGGGGTGAACCACTCCGGGTGTTTTGGGTCGTGCTTGAACAGCGAGCGGACCATTCCCTTGAGCTCCAAGACCGTGAAGTTATAATTCAGCCCGGGGCGCAGTCTCATGAAGTCTGTCGCATTGCCGAACTCCCAAGCAGGCCTCTTCCTGTCTTGCCAAGGGGCAATGCGGCGACGGAGGAAATCCGCCCCGACCTCGTCTACAGTAAGGTGGGCGGCCCGGAGGCGAAGGATCCTAGTAAGGGCAATCTGCAGCTTATCGTCCTCCGGAGCCAAGTCACTCCAATCCTTACCGCGTACGATTGCCGCTCGGCGCGGGGAGGTAAACGGCTGGGGTTCCTCTTCCATTACCCAGCACCAATCAGCTCTCCACTCCTCCCACTTGCCGCGGAGCTCTCCAATCAAGTACGCCTCTTTCTTGTTAAGCCTGAAGATCCAGGAGATGCCACCGGAGAGTGGAGATCCAGACTCTACTCTAGGTGTGAAGAAGTGGCGAAAGAGAGCTACGTTTGGATGAACCCCGACAAAGTTTTCGCACAGATGTGCGAAAACGGCCATTGTAAGAACGGCGTTCGGGGTGAAATCTAGGAGGTGGAAGCCGTACGTGTTCATCACATCGCAGAAAAACTCAGAATACGGAGGACAAAGGCCACAGTGGAAGAACAAAGCGAAGTAGTGGTAACCTCCCGGGTACATGTCGACAGCTTCGGCGGGGAGGACCCTGGTGCGTGGGTGAGCTTTCGTCTCCCTCGCCCAGAACAGGGAATACTTGTCCCGCAGCTCCCTCGCACCGAGCCCCGGCGGGAAGACCACCATCCTCTTCCTCATGGCTACCAGCTTCGCCGCCTTGTCGGACTTCTCTTTCTTCGCCTTTTCGCTCTTCGCATTGTCGCTCTTCGGGGCCATGGCGGGGACGGCGAGGGAGGTCGACGGCGCGGCGGATGCTGGGGACGTTGGAGGAAGGGTGGAGCTCGGCTCTCTGTCGACCTTTGAGGAGGCGGAGAGCGGCGGGGGTTTCTGGAGATTGAAGACGCAATGAAGCAATGGGGGGAAACTTCCCCTGCTTCCTCTGCTTTTAAGGGGGAAGTGGGGGACGTTCCGCATTTTCCCATTAAAGAAACAGGCCACGATCTCTCCCACAACGCCGCAATGGACGCGTGCCGTTAGGGAGAGATGCGGCGGATACGGAGAGGGATACGGCGCGCCATGGGCCGCGTGTGCTCGTGCACTGTTTTGGGCCTGGCCCAACAACGCTCGGCACCGTGTGTGGCCCAGGCCCGGGGGCTCCTGTCGGTGTACTAAAGTAGGGGTACCTTGGTATCCCAACTTGTGCACGGGCAGTAGCAGCGTCCCGTGGCCGGGCTCACCACGTGCCCGCCAAGGCCCGCTCTAGTTCCCTTGAAGCCATTCAAGAACAAAGTATACAAGTCAGAAGAACAAGGCCCCGGCAAGAGGAGCTTGCCGGGAAGGCTGCTCCCAAGCACAAGACCACTCTATTTTTCACAAGACCCTGGCAAGAGGAGCTTGCCAGGAAGACCAGAAAACAGCATCTCAGAAGACATATCGTGGCGCATCACGCGCCCCGGCAGGACCCGGGAAGCGACAAGCTTCCTGGCCCGGCAAGCGAGCAACCCCGGCAAGGTGCTTGCCGGGGGAAGCCTTCACTGTGTGCCCGCGCTCCAGCTCATATGTCCACGCGTCGCCCTGGGGCCCTTCCAGGGGCACGTGGCAGACGGCTGTGCAGCCTGGGGTACACGGTGGCGAGCCGCGGTGACGAGGCCACCATCGTGGCGAACGGAGACGCCCAGGCGGACGCTTTTGGGGTGACGGTGACGGGCATTCAATGCCCTTGTCCCCCACCGTCAAGGTTAGGTATAGACCACTGTACATACACTGTACATGCACTATTACAACTACCATCGATTTTACGCTTTTACCCTCCTCTACGTTGACACCTGTCGGTGACCCCTTTGAGCTATAAAAGGAGGCCCATGCACAATGTAGAGGGGGTTCGATTCCAGAAACTCGATCACTCCCGCGCTCGGTGTAGCTAGTACGGTAGATCTTCTTGCTCCCGAGCCAAGAACTCAATACAACCAAAGCAGGAGTAGGGTTTTACGCATCCGTACGGCCCGAACCTGGGTAAACTGCTCGCGTGTGTCCCTCGATCTGCTCTTTGTGCTCCCTCCGCTCCCTCGCCGGACCAAAAAGGGGCTCCGGTCCCATAGGTGTTCGCGGGCGACTAGTTTCCCCGACACTTATTGTTCAGGACATGCATATCCCTATTGAGGTAACCTAGTGTTATTCGAAAATTCTCCGGTTTTATGTTATTCGAAAGAAGTTTGCTAATGAGACTTGATCAACCTCATTGACGGATTCCTTTTGATGAGCATGAGATGGATGAATTTAGAAAACACCACCTTCTGTACCCAACTTTTACTCTCTGTTATTTAGATTTAATAAATTAAGAATATCATTATTTTCCTATTTTCTGAATCATCCGTGCAATAAAAAAATTCCCGAAAATAAAAGTTCTCCAAATGCCCTGAAAATTTAATATGATTTTTTCTAGAATATTTTAAGATTTTTGGCACTGAGTATGCACCAGGGGGCTGCACTAGTGGGCCACAAGGGTGGGGGCGCGCCCTACCCCCCTAGACGCACCCCTTGTCCTTGTGGGCCCCACGTGCCCCCCTCCACTTATTCCAGCACACATCCTCTCCTTCTTCCTCCAGAAGAAAATCATCCACTAGCTCAAACCCGTGTTCTAGCTCATCTTGCTGCCATTTTCAATCTCCTTGCTCAATCCATCATTTGCAAGACTGCTTTGGGGGATTGTTCTTCGGTATGTGACTCCTCCAATGGTCCAATTAGTTTTGTTCTCATGGTTTATTTATTGCAAATTTTTGTTGCTATAGTGACCATGTTCTTGAGTTTGCAAGTCAAATTTATATGGTCTAAAGTAGTTTTGCTGCATGATATAGCCTCTAGACACTTGTAGGAGTAGTTGCTATCAATATTGTTGAGTTTGGTTCACTTTTATTTTGAGTCACTAAAAATTTCAGAAATTTTACAGAAAAAGAAAATGTCTAGGAGAACATATCAAGGTGGGCCTTCAAGAAAACAAGCACAGAGGCACGCGATACACGAACCGGACCTTGACCACCAAGAGATGCTCAAGTACGACCTTGTGAATGGCCATCAGATGAATTTATGATTCACGCAAGGTTCGAGGATGAATTTGATGCATATGTACGAAATGCCGGCCTTGAGGACTTCGTGTCAGATAAGTGCCGACAACATTATTGCCTCACCGATTCCTTTGTGTGGAGGTTTGAATTTTCATCCAAGTGCAATACTCATACTGTCTTGTTTGATCTTTACGATGAATCTTATACCATGGACCTAGAACATTTTTGTGTTGCATGCAAAATCCCATAGTGGGATAGTCTCAATGATCCTCACAAATCTGAATACCGTGATTTCCTTGATAGCATCACCGTGGGGGAAAGCAGAAACATTACACAAGCCACCATAGGGAGCATTCATTTTCCTGCTATAGATTATTTTGTTCTCTTCATAGGTGGATGCATTAATGGTAAACATGATCATAGCCATCTTTGTGTTCCAGATCTTAGTATCCTCAAAAGTGCGGTGTTTGGTGATAAGAGTTATGATTTGGGGGCAATTATTGCAAGGAGGTTACACCTTAATGCTAAAGATGGAGATTTATTTATAGGAATATATGCAACTCGTCTAGCTAACTATTTAGGTGTACCTATAAGAGGATATGATGTTGAGCTGCCACCTGCTTTTCTAGATTATGAAGCTATGATTCATTATTAGTTTCTCGAGAGGAATGAGCAGCACCTTCAGTACCGACTAATCTTTGACTGACGGCGTGCCGTCCATATTACTCTTTCTGCTCCTGCTTTCTTTGACTTTCACACTACTAGGAAAAGGGCTATAGATGGGATGGTTACTAATGGCGCACCAGACATGCGGTGCGCATTAGTATATACTAATGGTGCACCATGTGTTGGTGCTCCATTAGTGTCCAAATACTAATGGCGCACCACATCCACGGTGCGCCATTAGTAACAATTTTTTTTCATTTTATTTTCAAAACTACTAATGGTGCACCAGTGGATAGTGCGCCATTAGTAGTTAAACTACTAATGGCGCACCACATCCACGGTGCGCCACTAGTAATTTTTTTTCAAATTTTTTAAATTTTTTTTTTTGAATTTTTTTTTCAAAACTACTAATGGCGCACTAGTGGATAGTGCGCCATTACTAGTTCAACTAGTAATGGCGCACCACATCCATGGTGCGCCATTACTAACTTGGCCCAAAATTTCACCCACTGCACCCCCCCTGTGGACCGTCTTTTCTAGTTTAAAAAAATTAAAAGAAAATGATGGAAATGTCAAAAAAATAAAAGAAAATAAGTTTCCCATGTGATATGTGGTCTACTTGTTGGGAAAATTTACAAATATGAATTTTGACTTTATTTGCAAAATATCTCTGGAATTTAGTAAAACAGGCATAACTTTTGAATACGAACTCGGATTAAAAAGCTTTTTATATGAAAAATCATCTACTCGAAAAGTTACATCCGAATTTAACCGGGGGAACCCTGTTAAACATTTTCAAAATCCCCAAAAACCTAACAGAAATAAAAAATTACGGGGCTTTTAAGATCTAGAGGCAAAACAATTCAAACTTACTAGTGGCGCACCGTTTGCTAGGTGCGCAACTAGTAACAGAAAAAAAAATGAAAAAAAAATCGAAAAAAAATCTTTGATTTTCTTCCAAAATATGATACGTAATATGACCGGGAAGTTTGAAATATATTTTCAAAATTTCATCATACTCATGAACATGAACAAACTCCTAGACATCAAGAAGGGTTAATAGGATTGATATGATAGATATATCAACAAGTGCGTGTGAAGTGAGCTGGTGCTGGGGTTGGATAGAACTATGAAGTTAAGCGTGCTCGGGCTGGAGTAGTGTGAGGATGGGTGACCTTTCGGGAAGTTTGACCACAGAGTGCGATTTGACTTGATTAAGCCATAATGACCCGAGATTAAGAAAAAAAGAAAAGCAAAAATTGAAAAAAAAATTGAAAAAAAAATTTCTGAAAAAAATTACTAATGGCGCATCACACTAGAGTGCACCATTAGTATGCCAAAGCACCTGGGTATATATGGCCCCCTGGGAAGCATACTAATGGCGCACCGCCATTAGTAAAAATACTAATGGCGTGGCAATAATGGCGCACCAGTAGTGCGCCATTAATGGCCAAAATAGATGCGCCATTAGTAGGCCTTTTCCTAGTGGTGTCAGGCAAAAGGGAGATATTTTATAACCAGAGAGGAGGCGTACGCATATGAGAGAGAGGCGGGGACCGCCCGCCTACAGGAGGAAGCTCGCCTAGCATGAGCTGCCGTAGCATAGTACAACTCCAACTACGATTTTGGATATCATCCAGGCCAGAGGTGGCCCTAGACCAACTTAGGCAAAAGCCTAAGCTTGGGGGAGTACGTATTTCTCACCGACATTACATTCATGTTCACACATTCATTCTAGTTGTCGGTGTTCATACTTTTTCATTGTATTATCCATGCTAGTTTGTTTTTCTCACTTTCTTCTTATGTGTTTGAAATTTTTAGAAAACCCAAAAATATTTCCTGTTTCTTTTTCTAGTCAGTTTCTTAGTAGTTTGTAGTATTAAAAGAAAATCCAAAAAGATTTCTCGTTCTTCTTTTGTTTGTTGGGAGCTCTCCCGTGTAAATGGTTTTTCTCGTTCTTGTTTTGCTCTCTTCAGAAAAACAAAAACTCCAAAAGTATTTCAATTTGTTTCTTTGAAATTCTTTTCTTTTCCTTTCGGGGTCTAGAGGAGAAGACCACGATTAAAATGATGAGTGGCTCTCATATGCATTATTGTTGAACTAACAAAGAGCCCATATTACCTTGTCTTCTCCTCTGAAAAAATGTTTGCAGATTCCATCTTAGTCTGATGCACGTGCACTATTATTATTATTCACAATGTTCGGTCATGCAAGTAAAAGGCAATAATGACAATATATGATGAAATGATTGAGATGGACAAAAGCTGGTATGAATTCGACCTATCTTGTTTTTGTAAATATGATTAGCTCGTCATTCCTGATTCATCCCATTATGAATGGAACATGTTTGCAATGACAATTAGAGATTATAGTTACTCATGCCATGCTTAATTAGTAGGAGTTTATGATGGTTTACCTTGTGTGCCAACATGCCTTAAAATAGTTGTGATGTAGTATGATATGATAGGATTGTATTCTCTTTCGAATGATTCAAGTGGCTCGACTTGGCACATGTTCACACATGTAGTTGAAACAAAATCAACATAGCCTCCATGATATTTATGTTCATGGTAATTTATATCCTACTCATGCTTGCACTCAATGTTGGTTAATCTAAAGGCATGTTTATGACCGTTGTTGCTCTCTAGCTGGTCGATCCCCAGTCTCTTTCTAGCCTTCACCTGTACTAAGCGGGGATACTTCTTGTGCATCCACCTCCATAAACTCAAAGTTGTTCCTTAAGAGTCCACCATACCTACCTATATGCAGTACTTACGTGTCGTTCCAAGTAAATTTGCATGTGCCAAACTCTAAACCTTCAAATAAAATTTTGTTTTGTATGCCCAAATCACTCATGTGGAGACTGGGGGCTGTCTTTATCTTCCATGCTAGGTGGGTTATTCCCACGATGAGTGGACTCTGCTTGTCATTCACGAGAAAATGGCTGGTAACCGGGATACCCAGTCCCATGATCAAAATATCAAAATCCAAATCAAAATAAAATTAAACAAATCTCCCGATGGACTGTTGTTGGTTTAGACGGTACCTGTTGTTTCGGATAAGCCGTGGAGTGTGTTTGATGGTGGAGGGGGAGTAAAACTTTACCATTCTATTTGGGAACCGCCTATAATGTATGTATCATGGAAGGTATTGAGAACTCTTGGTCGTAGCGTTGGCAAAGAAAGCATATCGCTCAAAATTATATTCATCTCTGATTAAAAAACTTGAGCTCTGGCACCTCTATAAATCCCCGCTCCCCTCTGCGAAGGGCCTATCTATTTACTTTTATTGCTGAGTCATCATCCTCTAAAAAAGCACCAGTAGGAGAGCACCTCTGTCATTTATATGCTTTGTTATTAATTGATGTTGAGTGTGAGTGTGATTGGATCTCTTTAACCATGAATTACAATGTCTAGTCAGTCCTTGATCTTCTTCGGTGCTCTGCATTTATGTTTTGCGGTCTCAGAAAGGGCTAGCAAGATACCACTTTGTCATATTATATCATGATTATTTTGGAAAGTGTTGTCATTTGAGATTTATTATTATTGCTCGCTAATTAATTATGCCATTGATATGAGTAAGCATGAGACCTAAATGTTCTTCTGAATGTGGTTAGTTCATAATCTTTGCTGAGAACTTGAATGTTGGCTTTACGTATTTACAACAACAAGATCAAATAGAGTTTGTAAAAGCTTTTCTTTATCACTTTCAGTTTATCAACTGAATTGCTTGAGGACAAGCAATGGGTTAAGCTTTGGGGAGTTGAATGTCTCCATCGTATCTACTTTTCCAAACTCTTTTGTCCTTGTTTTGGACTCTAATTTGCATGATTTGAATGGAACTAACCCGGACTGACGCTGTTTTCAGCAGAATTGCCTTGGTGTTATTTTTGTGCAGAAATAAAAGTTCTCAGAATGACATGAAACTTCACGGAGAATATTTTAAGAATATATAAAAAATATTGACGGAACAAATCATCGAAGGGGGCCCACACCCTGGCCACAAGGGTGGGGGGCGCGCCCCCTACCTTGTGCCCCCTGGAGCTACCCCCACCCTTGTCGGCCCCCTGGAGCTCCACCAACGTCTAATCCAACTCCATATAATCTCTTTCAAGGAGAAATAAATAAGAGAGAAGATCCCATCGCATACGATATGGAGCCACCGCTATCTTCTGTTCTTCATCGGGAGACCTGATGTGGAGTCCGTTCGGGGCTCCGGAGAGTGGAGATTATCGTCGTCGTCATCATCAACCATCCTCCATCACTATATATGTTCATCATATCTACTATATGATTCACGTTCGACCTTTCGGTCTCCAGTGTTCCGAGGCCATGTTTGTACATGCTAGGCTCGTCAAGTTTAACCCGAGTATTCCGCATGTGCAAAACTGTCTTGCACCCGTTATATGTGAACATAGAGCCTATCACACCCGATCATAACATGGTGTCTCAGCACGATAAACTGTCACAACGGTGCATACTCAGGGAGAACACTTATACCTTGAAATTTTAGTAAGGGATCATCTTATAATGCTACCGCGGTACTAAGCAAAATAAAATGCATAAAAGATAAACATCACATGAAATCAAAATATGTGACATGATATGGCCATCATCATCTTGTGCTTTTGATCTCCATCTCCAAAGCATCGTCATGATCTCCATCGTCACCAGCTTGACACTTTGATCTTCATCGTAGCGTCGTGGTCGTCTCACGAACTATTGCTTCTACGACTATTCCTAACTCATAGCGATAAGTAAAGCAATTACATAGCGTTTGCAATTCATACAATAAAGAGACAACCATAAGGCTCCTGCCGGTTGCCGATAATGTGCAAAACATGATCACCTCATACAATAACGTATAACTCATCACGTCTTGACCATATCACATCACAACATGCCCAACGAAACAAGTTAGACGTCCTCTACTTTGTTGTTGCAAGTTTTACGTGAGTGCTACGGGCTTCAAGCAAGGACCGCTCTTACCTACGGCACAAAACCACAGCGGTGTTTTTTCAAGTTTGTTGTTTTAATCTTCTTCAAGGACCAGCCGCAGTCAAATTCGATTCAACTAAAGAAGGAGAAACAGACGGAACCGGTCTCATGAACGTGGTCATGTAAGGTTGGTCCGGGCCGCTTCATCTTACAATACCGCCGAATCAAAATAAGATGTTGGTGGTAAGAAGTATGACTATCACCGCCCACAACTCTTTGTGTTCTACTCATGCATATCATCTATGCATAGACCTGGCTCATGATGCCACTGTTGGGAAACGTAGCATGCAATTTCAAAAAATAATCCTACGCTCACGCAAGATCTATCAAGGAGCTGCATAGCAACAAGAGGGGAAGAGTATCTTCATACCCTTGAAGACCGCTAAGCGGAAGCGTTTATCAACGCAGTTGATGTAGTCGTACACCTTCATGATCCGTCCCGATCAAGTACCAAACGTACATCACCTCCACGTTCAGCACACGTTCAACGCTCAATGATGTCCTCGCCTTCTTGATCCAGCAAGACGAGCGAAGTAGTAGATGAGTTCCGGCCGCACGATGGCATGGTGATGGTTGGTGATGAAGAATAATCTCTGCAGGGCTTCGCCAAGCACTATAGAAACTAGACGCGGGATAAACTAGAGGGTCGGGGTTGCCGACACATGACTTGGTGTATCCTGATGTGTCTTGGGTGCTAGCCATGCCCCTCTATTTATATGTTCTGCCTTTGGGTCAAAAGTTGGAGTAAAAGCCTCCACAAAGTTGGTTTCACCCAAAAGGCAAGAGTCCTTCTCGGACTCCAGGGCCAGACGCCAGGGTTCCCCGCGTCTGGACCTAGACGCCAGTGACCCTGGTGTTTGGCCCCTGGACTCCGTAAAACTTCCTTTTACGCTTTCCAAAAACCTTGTGGGCTTTCCCCTTTGGCCCAAATAAAGTGTTCTCGTACCCAAACATTTCGGGAAACATCCGGAACCCCTTTCGGTGAATTTCGGAACCCTTCCGGAGACCAAACACTATTATCCCATATATCAATCTTTATCTCCGGACCATTCCGGAGTTCCTTGTCATGTCCGTGATCACATCCGGGACTCCGAAAATCAAAAATCATTTGGTCACCAACATACATAACTCATATAGTACTATATCGTCAACGAACATTAAGCATGCAGACCCTACGGGTTCGAGAACTATGTAGACATGAACGAGCCTTTTCTTTGGCCAATAACCAATAGCGGAACCTATATGCCCATATTGGCTCCTACATATTCTACGAAGATTTTTATCGGTCGAACCTTATGACAACATATGTAATTCCTTTTGTCCATCGGTATGTTACTTGCCTGAGATTCGATCGTCGGTATCTCTATACCTAGTTCAATCTCATTACCAGCAAGGCTCTTTACTTGTTCCGTAATACATCATCCCGTGACTAACTCATTTGTCATTTGCTTACAAGGCTTATTATGATGTGCGTTACCGAGAGGGCCCAGAGATACCTCTCTGATATTCGGAGTGACAAATCCTAATCATGATCTACGTCAACCCTACAAACACCAACAAACACCTTCGGAGAAACCTTTTTATGGACCGAAAGACACAAGATGGGCCAATGAAGTACCAAAGGGGTGCTCCGAGGGGAGCACAACCCACTAGGGCGCGCCTGGCCCCCCTGGCGCGCCCAGGTGGGTTGTACCCACCTGGGTGGCCTCCCGCACCGCCTCTTCGCTCTATAAATACCCTAAGGGAGTTGAAGAAATTTTGTTCCAGCCGCCGCAAGTTCCAGAACCACAAGATCCAATCTAGAGCCCTTTTCTGACACTCCGTCGGAGGAGAACACGATCATGGAGGGGTCCATCATCCTCATTGGTGCCTCTCTGATGATGCGTGCGTAGTTCACCTCAGACCTACGTGTCCGTAGGCAGTAGCTAGATGGCTTCTTCTCTCTTTGTTTCTCAATACAAAGTTCTTTTGGAGATCTATTTGATGTAATGACTTTGTGCGGTGTGTTTGTTGGGACCCGATGAATTGTGAGTTTATGATTATATTTTTCTTGCTTTAATATCCATACTAGATTATTATAGCCTCGTATCTCTTCTCTGATATTTGGGTTTAGTTTGGCCAACTTGACCTATTTATCTTGGAATGGGAAGAGGTGCTTTGTGATGGGTTTGATCTTGTGGTGTCCTTTCCCAGTGATAGAAGGGGCAGCAAGGCACACATGTATCGTTGCTATCAAGGATAAAAAGATGGGGTCTATTCCTACATGAATAGATCTTGTCTACATCATGTCATCATTCTTATTGCATTACTTCGTTTTTCCATGAACTTAATACACGAGATGCATGCTGGATAGCGGTTGGTGTGTGGAGTAATAGTAGTGGATGCACGTAGGAGTCTGTCTACTAATCTTGGACGTGATGCCTATATACATGTGAAGGAAATTTGCCCTAGAGGCAATAATAAAGTTGTTATTTACATTTCCTTCTATATCATGATAAATGTCTTTTATTCTTGCTAGAATTGTATTAACCGGAAACTTGATACATGTGTGAATACATAGACAAAACAAAGATTCCCTAGTATGCCTCAACTAGACTAGCTCGTTAATCAATGGTTAAGTTTCCTAACCATAGACATGTGTTGTCATTTGATGAATAGGATCACATCATTAGGAGAATGATGTGATGTACAAGGCCCATCCGTTAGGTTAGCACTTTGATCGTTTAGTTTTATTTCTATTGCTTTCTTCATGACTTATATATGTTCCTATGACTATGAGGTTATGCAACTCCCGAATACCGGAGGAACACCTTGTGTGCTACCAAACATCACAACGTAACTGGGTGATTATAAAGATGATCTACAAGTGTCTTTGAAGGTGTTTGTGGTGTTGGCATAGATTGATAATAGGATTTGTCACTTCGAGTGTCGGAGAGGTATCTCTGGGCCCTCTCGGTAATACACATCGTAATAAGCCTTGCAAGCAAATGACTAATAAGTTAGTCACGAGATGATGTATTACGGAACGAGTAAAGAGGCTTGTCGGTAACGAGATTGAATTACGTATGATGATACCAACGATCAAATCTCAGGCAAGTAACATACCTATGACAAAGGGAACAACGTATGTTGTTATGTGGTTTGACCGATAAAGATCTTCGTAGAATATGTATGAACCAATATGAGCATCCAGGTTCCGCTATTGGTTATTGACCAGAGATGAGACTTGGTCATGTCTACATAGTTCTCGAACCCATAGGGTCCGCACACTTAACGTTCGATGAAGATTGGTATTATGAGTTTATATGTTTTGATATACCCAAGGTTGTTGGAGTCCCGAATGATATCACGAACATGAAGAGGAGTCTCGAAATGGTCGAGACATAAAGATTGATATATTCGAAGGTTATATTCGGACACCAGAAGGGTTCCGGGTGTCACCGGATAAATACCGGAGTACCGAGGAGTAATCGGATCCCCCCGGGGGCTTAATGGGCCTATATGGGCTTTAGTGGAAGAGAGAGGAGGCGGCCAAGAGGTGCCCCCCAAGCCCAATCCGAATTGGGAGAGGGGTCAGCCCCCCTTTCCTTCTTCCCCTCTTCCCCTTCCTCCCTCTCCTAGTTGGACTAGGAAAGGGGGGAAACCTACTCCTAGTAGGAGTAGGAATCCCCCCTTGCACGACAAAAAAATACACTTCCGTGATGATACGTGTTTGTCACAATAGGTCACATTTTCTGTCATGCATGTACATCCATGACGATTTTATGACAGAATCAAGATTGTCATACATGTGCTGTCGTAGAAGTGTTCCATGACATTACCAAAATTATCATCACGGAAGTGTCCACTTCCATGACGATAAATCGCGCGTCACAGAAGTGCTTTCATCTAGGGTGGCCGACACGTGGCATCCACCGTAACGGAACGCCGTTAAGCTATCGGGTCCGGTTTTGGATCCGATAACCCGTGAACAGCCCCGACAAATGGGGAAACACATGTCGGCTCACCATTGGGACAGATGTCATCCACTCATTGGACACAAAGCGCCTATGATACGTCGACACGTGGCACGGCCCAACAGAGGCCCATTCCTGTGAAAAGGCGGCCCATTTGACTTGGTCAAAAGATGGCGTGCTGACCCACGGCAAGCCTGTTAACGGCATGTTCGCATATAGCCCATTTACGGCCCGCTAACCCACGGCCCATTTATGGCCTATCCAAATTAGGCCCATTAGCGTCATCTGGGCCATCCAGTATAATTCCAGTCCGTTTTAACTTCCGGCCCATGTATGGCCCACGATGTCTTTCGGCCTATGATATGTCGACACGTGGCACGGCCCAACAGAGGCCCATATAGGTTAAAAAGGCCGACAGAGTCAAAGTCCCGTAGTACTTACTCAGGTACTAGTGTGCCAGCCCAATAACGGCCTACTTAATAAAGGCCCATTTACGGCCTGAAGCCAGATCTGGCCCGTTAATTGTTCGCCGAATATTTGGGCCCATTTACGGCCCGAAGCCACATCTGACCCATTAATTGTTCGCCGACTATTTGGTCCCAAATACAGCCTAGTGACTTTCAGCCTGTTAGAGGTCCGATGTAGACATGGGCCCATTTCAGCCCGGTGTGACTTTCGGCCGAGGAATGGCCCGTGCTGCCCATGGGCCATATATGATCCGACAGGACATCGGGCCCACTAACGGCCCGTGATAAAGGTGGCAACAATTAAGCCCAACGTGACTTTGGGCCTCTTAAAGGCCCATGATATCAGTGGGCCAACTAGGGCCCGAGATATGTTTCGACCTGTTAACTGCCCGTGATATAACTGGGCCCAAAAAGGCCCCGTCTACATTTCAGCCTGCTGAAGGCCCATCGATGACTAGTGAAAATTGAGGCCCAATATGCATTTCGGCCTGCTAAAGGCTCATGGTTTCATCTGGGCCGTAACAGGCCAGTACAATATTTAACCTGTTAATGGCCCAACGCTACCTGGGCCAAACTAAGCGGTGGATCCACAAAAGGCCCGACTAAAATATAGGCCGGTGTAAGTTGTGGGCCTCGCGCAAAGTGTGAAGGCCCCAATGATTCGGGCCTAAGAAAGATGTAGGCCGGCCCAATTGTGGCCCACTAAACACCAGGCTCGTTACAGGCAAATGTTTCGGCCCGCTCGACTGCATCTGATTTTTTTCAGATAGCGAATGATGGCAGTAACGAGTAAGAATTAAGAACAAACCTACACTATACCATAAAGGATTTATGGTATATTATATCCATTGGGCATCGAAGTTCACCACCAGTGATCATAACGCGCAACGAAGAGGCAGATTACAAAAACTGGACACCATTGCAGGGTAACAAAATAATACTGAACCGAGACCACTTCCAAGACAGTTCAAGAAAGGTTAGCCTTGCGCGGGAAGTGCTGCACAAGCTGCTGGGCAAGGCTATGAGACATGCATAGCATGTCGGTCATAGCTTCCAGGCGTAGCTGTTTAGCGATGAGGTTCTCATTGGTGCTCTCCGCAATCTTTCTTAGATATAGGACTTCAAGTCGAAGTTGAGTTGCAGAATCCCTTTCTGCTAGAACTTGGGACTGAAGAAGTCGAACTGATTCAGACAACGAATTCTATGAGCTTGTCAGACTGCTAGTCTCAAGTAACTTGAACATTGCATCAAGACAAGACTTTGGGGTTGTCTCGCTATCTTCAAGATGTTTTGCCCTCTTTGCTGCAATATATGTTGGGTTTGTCTCACAACCTTCAGCAGACTTGTGCATGCCATCAGGCATATCACCCTGAAACAAAGCAGAGAGATGACAGGTTTTGCATGTGTAAACAATGATGATAGCTGTGCTGTCAATTCCATCCAATTTCAAATTAGAAAATAAAGAGTAAGTTCAAAATATCAATAGCATAATTTGCCATTGTTCATAATGCGGGCAGCTTCACCACACTACTGGATTACCATGTCAACATAACAAGCATAGATGAAGGGCAAAGAAAATCATTGTATCTATTTTGGTTAATGTGCATGGCATGTTGTTCATATCATCAGCCACATCAGTAAGATAAAACGGGAGATGACAGGGTGCAAACATGGGTTGCTTCACCACACACTGGATTATAGATCCACAAAACAAGCATACATATAGGGAGTATTGAGTAATGTGCATGGTATGAATAAGGAATTTGGTTTTACAAGTAAAACTTAGAACTTACGGTTCTTGCGAACATGCATTTTGGTAGAAACAGCAAACTAAATAGCAGTAAACGATAGGGAGTATGAGCAAATTAAACAGCAGTTGAGGATAAAGTCTTTAGAAGGACTGATTTACATTAATAATTAACACCGGCTTTAGAATGCCCTTCTCCATGTCAAGGGAAGGATAACTCAAGAATTTTAGCACATAATCTTCTTCATAAGCATTGCCTGTACTCTACATTTTGTAGAGAGTAATTATAGATATGATAATACTGGAAGGGATGGAGGATAATGAGAATAAGTTGCAGATTGATGCTACATAATCAACTACCAATCCCTGGAAGTACAAGCATTACAGGACAAAATGTACTGACAAGAGCAATGGGCTACACTTCTGCACTGGCATTGTCTGTGTATTCTACTTTTTGGTAAGATTAAATATAGATCTGATCTTTTTTAGTAAATGGTGGGCGAGGGAGATAAGATGCAGAATGCTACACAATGAACCAATCCCTCTTCCCATAATACAAGAGTGTTTTGAACACTGGTGTACTGTACAAAACGTTCTTATAATATGGGACGGGGGGAGTAGCTGTTAATATAAGTACAGTGATAGACGACGTTCAGTCCTTACAAGAGGACTGCAGAGCTAAACCTCTTCAAAAGCATTGGGTTGATTCTAAATTTATGTAAGAGTTCATACATATCTTATAATGTCCACCAAATGGACGATAAAGAGGCTAACATGTGCAGTGATGCTACATAATCAAATAGCTATGAAAGTAAGTATGGTCATATTGGGCAAGAGGTACTCACAAGAGCAATGCAGTGTGCAGTATAGTTGCGAGATTATGTGGTCCCTTGAGAATGAATGTTCTTCTGCTACAAGTTTTCGTACAAGTGAGACGTTAAGGCAAATGCAGAAATGTAGTTCAAATTGTGATGTGATATCATAGATAGTTGTCACACCCTGCATTTTGTAACATGTCTTTTGCATCAATGAAGCATGAAAATTTGGACCAGCAAATTTTTTTGGCATCATTTGGCTTTTATTTGGAATTGAGTTTTCCTTCATATGTTTTTCATGTGCTCATTAAAGTCAACTATTACCTCTTGTAGAATACATCTCCATACCCAAAACTTCTGCCCAATGATCATACCAAGTGTTTATAGCAGTATAGTATTTTCTTATAAAAAATAATTTGGCCAAAATGTATTTTCAAAAATTAGTATTCCAAAAACCCCTGAATTGAGGTTTGCACTGCAAGTGCTTGATTAGGGTGAGAAAATTATTTCAAAAAGTGTATTTGAGACCTAGTAGTCATAGGACTCCCAGAAACCACAAAAGTATAATTTTAAAAGTTATTTTCCTATTTTAATTAAAAGCTTTTTCTTAAGGCCAGAAATGGTCTTTAATAGGGAAAACTTATTTAATTATTTCAAAAATATTTGCCAAAATTCAGGGAGACTCATAGGACATATATTGTCCATATATAAGAGTTCTGACACTTGGTCATGTTCAAAATAATGGGCTAATCCCTCAGAAACCCTTTCTGGATATTTCAAGCTTTTGAAATATTTACAAAGGAAATATTCTCTAAAAATTCCAGGGAAATTCTATCACGTCATATATGACATATTTGATGATCTTGCCAAGCCCCATGCCTTGGGAAGCAAGAAAACATCCTCAAAACCCTTCAAAACCATTCTGTCCATATATGAAGTTTGAGCAACTTTACATTGCCAAACTTGTCCAAATGCTCTCAAACTTGGTGCACATGCTAGAATGGCCTAAGAAGGCATCTAGACCAAATGGCACAAAATTTGGAGTAGGGCAACTTGATCAGAATACCTCAAAACCCTTTCTGTTCAAATTCAAATTTGAACAACTTTACATTACCAACTTTTTATCTGGAGCTTCAAACTTTGTGAGCATGACCAATACCCAAATGATGAAACTAGACCAAGTGGTGCATCAAGGGGAGATGATTAGCTTGACTTAAACATGATGAAGCCATTTCTGTTGATTTCTAGAGTTCACCAAAGTTACATTGGCTAGTTTCTTCAAATGAGCCCAAATTTGGTGAAACACCCTATTTTCATATGTCATTCAATCCTGTTAAGTGTCATGGCTGGTGGAGATCACTTGCTTGCCCAAAAATTGATCAAACACCTTCTGCTATTTTACCAAAACCATCATCTTGACCACTTTTACTATTTACTTTTGCTTCAACTTTCTACCACAGCTTCACCTAGTTACATTCTACCTCCAGTAACTTCCCCCTGTCCACAGCTCCATGATTGAGGGGTGAAAACCCTAAGTTACCTTGCTGGACAGCCAAATTCTACCCATCTACCAGCTTCACTCCCCTCTCACTGATCACCCAGAGCATCCAAAGCCACAGCTGGGTTGTTTACTTCGTGCTGGACCCCCCAGACACGGCGGACGCGACCAGTGAGCCAACGGCATGCCGTGGCATGCCATAAGCACGCTCCAGAGCGCGCTACAGTGCGCACCCGCACTGTAGCCTCGCCCAATACCTCGCCTCCGACCACCTCGTGCTTCCCCCTCGCGCCAACCGATGCACCTCGGCGTCCGCAACTCCCCCCGGCGCTGTCCCCCTCCTCCTTCTCCCTCCAGTGGCCGCTCTCGCACACGCGCTGGCCGCCCGCGAGCTCCAACCTCTGGCCTCACACGCGCGAGCCCTCTGGAGCATCCCCCACTCCCCCTCTTCCTTCCGTCCGCCCTGGAACTCGTCCAGCAACACCCCAGACGTATCCCCGACGCCTCCCGTGCACTGTGGCGACGAGCAGAGGCTCGCCGGTGCACAGGTCCACGGGACCTCGCCACTCTCCTATAAATAGGGCCTCCGAGCCCCTCCTCTCTTCACCAACAGCCTTCTCCGTCTCTCAATCAACCCCAGAGCCACTCACCCCCTCTCCAGACCCACCCGAGCTCGAGATCGAGCTCGAGCTCCGCCGCGGCGGCTTCCCGTCGCCAGCCCAGTACAGGCCGCCCTAGCCCTCCCTCTCGCTCGATCTAGCACCACAGCAAGATACTGATGCGTTTCCCCCTCTTTCCCCTCTCTGCAGCTGCCGGAATCAACCGGAGCAGCAACCTCCCGACGCTCCTCCGCCGTGAGTCCTCGCCGCCGGCGAACCAGGCCCCTCCGGCGAGCCGCACCACCACCACTAGAACGGCGACATGCTGCTGAGCCCATTCCCGCCCTCAGTTTGTCCCGCCGTGCCCGGAATCGCCGTCGGTGAGCTCGCCGTCTCTCTGGCCGTGAGGTTGAAGATGACAGGCGGGCCCCGCCTGTCATCCTCACCCCCCTCTCGCTCCCCTCTCTGTCACTGACCGTCGGGCCCCGCCCGTCAGGTTTAAAAACCTGGCGCGCGCGCGCTGGCGCCCGTGCGGTGGGCTATTTGCCCTGGGCCGTGCACTGTGGCCGTTCTGGCCCAGTGGCACAGGACCTTTTTCCCTTTTTCTTTTCTATGAATATTTCAAATAATTTCACAGAAATAAATATTTGTCCAAATGAATTAATTCCAACTCCTAAAAACTTGTAAAAATCCAACCTATTTAATGGTGTCACTTTCACACATATCCATGAACCTTTTCTGTTATGTTCAAATTTAAATTCATATTTGAACAATAAAACTTCTGTTCAAATATTCTTAGACTCCATTCTGCCACTCCAAAACTCAAACTAAGAATTTTTGCCATCTTAGTTTTCTCTCTAGTATTTAACAAAAATAAGTTGACATTTTTCTGAGCACTTGATTTTTTTTGTTTTTATTGTGGTCTTATTTTCCCGTTGTTATTTTGCGACAATTAGATACCGTATTTGACGAGGTTGCTGAGGAAGAAGGTGGGGAAGGATTTGAAGACTTTGAAGACCAAGCCAATCCAGGCAAGCAGCCCTTTGACCATGATACACTTGTGTTCATCGGAACCCGTTTGTTTCCGGATGCATGATGATAAGAGTTATGGTGGTAACCTAGTTTAAAAACCACCACATGATGCATGCTTTACACTTGATCTTGCTATGTGCTAGATGCAATGCAAATGGTTAGTAGTGATGCTTAGTGATGCATGTGTGCCGTGAAACCTTCGTGGTTGCATTCCTTTCATAAACCCCATCGGGTGCCCCTAATGCCGAGGGTGATATTGAGTTGGGTCATCACTTGAGGAAGAAGTGATGTGCCGGTAAAGATCTTGTGCATGGGTGAAATGATGGATTAGATTTATGTGTGACTACCGTCCCAACCAAACATGTGCAACCACTCTACCCCTTATGGGACGGGGCGTTATTGATTACTTAGGCCGATACTAGCATGGTGCCCGCATTACTAGTGACAGGAAGACTTGAGGTCTTTCCCGGGACGGGGTCGTGCTTGGATAGACGACCATGACTATTTTTACAGGGCACCAGACACACCGTTGGTCCCTTCGGGTACGCGTGACATTGAAATTAGGGCAAGTCCCATGATCTATTGTTTGTACTCGAGGGCCATGTACCAATGAGTGGACCCTATGTTAGTGTCGTCTAAGGAAAGATAATGATCGGGTGCTTCCCCCGAGTACTTGAGGTACTACGGGATCATGGGTGACACGAAAGCTTCCCGGATCTTGTGGGTAAAGTGCGCAACCTCTGCAGAGTGTAAAACTATTCGAATAGCCGTGTCCACGGTCATGGACAGTTGGGTGGTGCTACTTAAACTATGTCTAGAATTTTACTATATCAGTGAAAGTATGTGTGTGATGAGTCAAGGTGGTGACTTGACTCGTTGAGCTGAATCCTATTCATGTTGATATCGGTAACCTGTCTTCGAGGTTACGTGAGTTTATTGATGCATATACATGATGGCAGAATATTTGTTCTAGCTCGTAGCTAGATTGCTCATTGTTGTTCAATTGCATTGTTACTTGAACCAAATCATGGGTTGCTTGCGAGTACATTCAAAGTACTCATTGGCTTGCCACTGGTTATTTAATTGGCCAGGCATGGAGGAACAGGTACATGAAGAAGAGTCCTATGGAGACGAACATGTGAACTAGGAAGCTATCCCAGTCAGAATGCCTGTAGGGCTAAGGCAGATGGCATGGGTTCTACTTATCATTGAAGACTTCCGCTATTTGAGTTAATTGCTATTCAGCCCTTGAGGCTTTATCTATTTAAGACTTGGCCATAATGGCCATAATTTGTGTAAGACGGTATGTATGGATGTAAGACTCTTGTTATTCAACTTCTTTGTGTTCAGTGAGCATTGATCTCTGGGATCACTGTACACGTGCATTCGGTGATCTCGACTCTTGAGTCGGGGTCCCCACAATAGTACCTTACGCTGCAGTCGAGACCAATGTGTAACAAGATTATTCCAGTCACCGTCGGATAAATGTAGCACCGGAGACTTTACAGAAATTTCGTTTAGAGGCTTGCCATCGAAGTGTGCTTGCCTCAAGTAGTATTGATACGTCATCAATGAGTGCTTGAAAAGCGCAACCAACCCTTGCTCATCTTCACAATCTAGTTTGGTCCTTGCCTATTTAAAAGAATGAAATCTTGTGTCTTCTGTCAGCAGAAACATATGCAACAATGACCATGAATAACATTAGTACATTACTTACGCGTAAGTTGCGAAGGAAGACTGGAAATTATTCTGTGTCTGCGGTATAATCTTTCTATGAAGGAAAGATGCGCACAAAGTTCCTGACAACAATATAAGCTTTGTCTTCTAAACTGGGAAGAAATGGAACAGGGGTCCTATTTGCTGCAATTGGGGCTCTCTCTGGTTCGAAAAGGGATTTGGCAACTGGATTTGGTGTACTCTTTGCTGGAATGGGGGTTTTGCATCATAGAGCTAGTGCTATGTCAACTGGCATAATCATAACGTTTGCTGCAGTCGGGGTCTGCTGAGTTGGGGCATCAGAAATGACCAGTGTAGTAGGGCTAGAGTCTGCTAGAGTTGGGGTGTTTTGTGGGTCAGGTGATATTGCAACTACACCTAATGGGCTATTTGATTTATCAGGTGCCACTACCTTTTCCAAATACTTTGCTTGTGCCCATCCATGATCAGCAATCGCCCTCTTCCTTTTGAACGTCTGATACAGAAGAACAACATTTGAATGGATAAATATGGTATGATGACATATGGAATATGTACTGAAAATGGATAGGCAGGGCGTACTCACATACATGATGTGTAAACTAAGCTAATGGCAGTTCAACAAAGTAGAAGCAATGCAAAGCATCAGTTGCAAGATATGTACGACAAATATAACCTTGGAAAGTTAAAGCATGCACCTTGATGGGTGAATAAGATAGGGCATCTTCCTCTGACTCCTCCACTAGGGAGCTACATTGACTTAGGTCTCCCTCTAGCTCAAAATCACTGTTAGGATCATATTCTGAGCATGAATCTATAGGTGGAGAGCGTTTGCATTGCATTGCATCCAGACTTGATTTCAGTCCCTTAATGCCAAGTTTGACAGCCATGGCATTGTTCCGCTTTATTCTTTTCATGCGCGCACACTCATAATCATTATGATGCTGTTCATAATCTGAGATTCATGAGAACATAAAAAGTAGTCAGATTATCTATGGAATGCATTGCTGATTCAACTCGAAGAGTGTCTCCATATAAACCCCTGCATATGCAAAGTTCACCCCCCAACCATGTTGACCAGACCACACACAGATATACAAACCCCTTATGTCTCTATAACAGGCAGACACACAATTCAAAACTGAAGTAGGAACATTAGAATCATATGAAATTCGTATTTGAACAAATAAACTAAGGAATTATGAGTGGCATAATGTTTAGCTTCAAGGGTGGAGTGTTGGTAGTGCGACACAAAGCACGTAGGCAAATTGTATTCCATGTAAAAGATCGAAGCCTATCTACAAGCTGGAAATGACACTTTCTTTCTATACAATGCAGTGTTCGTTGCCCACACATGATGGAAGAGATCACATAGAGAAATACTATTCACTCATGTCTATGGTTGCAGTATTTAGAAACAGGGTGGTCCACCCTAAAAGAATATTGCCAACAAATATGACAAGGCAAGCATATATGTAGTGAATCAATCATTTACTTGTGAGCTTACTAGGACAACTATGCAGAATTGTAACTGCAGTAAGAGACCATCCAAAATTTGAATCAAGAAGTTTGTCTAGCACTTATTGTTTGCAACTAATCGACGTGAATAATTGAATATTATATCGAATGAGTAAGAAAGACAAGTAAAGTTGCCAACAAACCTGGCTTGCAGTAGTAATCTGGGTCAATGTCACTACGACCAACAATCCAAAATGACTAGTGTCTGTTCCTAGGGCTGGAATTTTGAAAACCATGTGAACTTTACATGTACTAAAGATTACCGAAATACATCTAAGCCATTAAGTGTAGGTAGCACTGAGTACACAACAAACCCTAATGACAGTCCTGCCTAATGAGTAATGAATCAATTAGAAAATGGGTGATGAGGAGTGGTTGCTGAGTGTTGAGGACTTATCCCAGGATAAATTGGGTTGGCTTAGTGGGTGCTGCACGCCTGAGCCCTGAACGGACTGGGAAGGTAGGCACGGTGCCGCGCCCGGGCAGTGGTGACGTTGTTGGGTGAGCCGCTCCTGACCTCCTGTTAGTCCGGCGTCTCGTCCTAGAGTCATGCCGTCCGGGGACGGCAAGTCGCCGGCGAGGCAGGTGGCTGGGGGCGAGTAGAGATCAGAAGTGCGCAGCAGAACAAAGGGGAATCGGGGCCTGGGATGACCCAAAATCCCAGGGTGGGGTGGCCCGCCGTGGGCACCCCGTAGAGATACACACCCGAGCGGCGAACATGCATTTTCGAAACTAATTTAGGAACATTTATCTGACCAATTAAACGAATCTGTTTTAATAATATCAGATTCGTATTTGAACAGCTAAGCTTGTTTAGCTTGATGGGTCGAGCAGTGCTATTATGACACGAAGCACGTATTCTGATCGTATAGTGATCATAAAAGGGGGAAACCAGAGAAATGGTATTTAGCAGCCATTGTTTGCTTCGAACTAAGAACTGAATTCTAAGAGCTGAAAAGAAAGTAGAGTAACCAAGTTAAGATCTATTTTCTGGTTGAGATCGAAAAGTTGAGGAGATATGAAGTACCACCTCTCTTGCAGCGCCGTGTAGGCATCGGGGGTGCGATGGCTATTGGTGGCGTTGAAGCAGATCTGCGACGGTAGAAGGGTGCATCGGGGGATAAGTCCCGTTGCGGTGGAAGAGAAGGTCGTGTGAGCGGCCCCGACAAAGAGGACGACGACGCTGATGAAGCGAGAGGACGTGATGGAAGGCTCTTGGTCCGTCGCCGTGGATGAGAAACATCCATCTCTAGCAGTGGACAATGCGGTCTTGGTAGGCGCTCCGGCATGGTGGAGGACGGTGGCGATGGATGTGGTGGAGGACGGCGGCAATGGATGTGGTGGAGGACGGCGGCGATGGATGGGGTGGCGGACGGAGGCCGGTGTGGGGATGGTGTTCTAGCGCGGACAGTGTATGAATAGGAAAATGGAGGGAAAGGTACGGGGAACCATGTTTTTGGGATGCGCCTGTCTGAAATATGGGAAAGTTACGAACTTGGCCCCCGTTTAAAATTTGGACGTCTCGTCGGTTGGGGATACGACGGTAATCTCGCATCTCGCCAATATTTGCCCATAGCGATTTCGGGCGGGAGAGGGTGGTTGGCGCCCATGGTTGGCGCCCACTATGTATGAACGGGGCTGACAGGTAAGGCGGTTGTGTCACGTCTGTGTGAACTTACAAATCTGCACCTATTGAAAATATTTGCCTACATCGATTTCGGACGAGTCGAGTTTGTTTTACCGCCCACCGTGTATGAATGGGGAAATGGAGGGAGAAACAAAGGTCTTTCGGACGAGCTTGAATCAAATGTGTTTTGCCACCCATGTTTGGCGCCCACCGTGTCGGAATGGGCTCAAAGGCGGTCGTGTCACGTCTAATTGATGTTACTATCCTACCCCTATTTATAGCAGTGGAAATCGGGCTGATGGATTGTCCGTGTAATGGGTAGACAGTAATTTCCATCTCCCAAACACTTGGCTTTGGGTAGCCGACGTGCGAGTGAACATTTTTCCGCTTCTTTCAAATTTCGGGACAATAAGCATCCACGTTTACCCTGGCAACTAAATTCGAATCAATTTTATATTCCTATACGAATCTCTATAAATCATTATATGTGTTTGTATATATCTTCAAAAGGACGACAAAGATGTATTCCATAGTCATATATGAATATGGTTTACAAATGTCGATACTCAAATTCAGAAGCTAGAATCCAGTTTAAGGTGAATTCGAATATTTGGAACACTTCATGTCCAACTCAAATTTCACACGCATCATAATGTGTACTCCCATTTAGATATGTACACAAGCGATGTATCAAGATTCAAATACCGAGTCAATCAACCAAGAATGTATAGAACTAACAGACATATAAACACTTATAGAGTATATGGATCAATAATATCAACTAACATACATAAGCCAGGCCGCTGTACTTTTCTTTGCTCCAACGGCATCCTTTTTTAGCCAAGCTACTACAACATCTTGGCCCTTTCCGATGCGTGGCACTTATGGTCCATCTATACTACTATTATTCTTGAATGCACATTCAGCCTGATTGGCATATTTGTAGGTCTAGCACATCAATCAAAATGAAATGTCTCCGAGTCTTATCAATTAATACAGACTTGTGCTGAAATAAAATTACAAACAAAAAAAACAATTATTACATGATCTCTAAAACAAATGGTTTGATTGATTACATGAACAAACAACACAAAGGTTATTCAACGATGGAAAGAACATTTCACCTATGATTTACCAAGTGGAAATTTAATTTCCTTTTTTCCTTCAGGACCTTAACAATGTGGTCAGTATCAGCTTGCTTGTCTTGAGTACTGCTACTGATTGTGCTCTTTGCTTCCTCAACATGTCAATTTCATATCTAAGTGCAAAAGCAGAATCGCTTTCTACCACTAGTTTAGCCTCTAGAGTATCAGCAGTTGGCAATTCATAATGCACGATTGGGCCGGTGCCACTGCTGTGGGATGATACAACGTCCATGGGTACCTCGCTCTTTGATCTTGGGCTAACCTGTTTTGCCATTAAAGTTCCGATTGGATTCAGAAAAGTTGAAGTTAGCAAAACATCTCAACTGGGAGTTATAACAGCAAACCAGTTAAACAAACAAGGAATTAAAGAGTTTCAATTCGATGCTGAAAAGTAGTTATTAATATCATTGTAACCCGTTGTTGCAGCAGCAAAGCAGTTAAACAAACAAGTAGCTATTTAAGTTCGGGCAAACAGGTAATTCTTAATAGTAAGTATCAAACACATAGATAGGCGCAGTCTATAATAGGATTAACATGCTGTGGCATTATGTAATCAGTAGCAAACTAAATTAAGCCAAGCAATGTAATTGAACAATTTTGCAATAAGTGGCAAACTAAAATTCTGAGAAGCAGGTAACTGAACTTACGCTAGTTCTTTGTACAGGCACACTGCAACTTCTTTTTTGCTTACAAGGTTGTACGAAGGAGTCCATGGCATCAATTGCTTGGATACGCAGTCCCAATACTTCTTTCTTCGCACACTGCATTGGTAAGTCGAATGGTTAATCTGGTAAGATGGTGCGTCCTTGATATGTTATATGAGGACGTGTAGTCAGACTAGTTGTAGCCACACACATCACACTGGCTTTTACTCTATAGTTCATGCGATTACTTTTGGCATATCGAGATCGAAGAAATCTACAATAGAATGAAAAGACTGGCATCCTTCACATTATTGGCGAACTCGGTTCAAAGAAACAAGAAATTCAATCATTCTGTGGGCAAATCAAAAGTGCCATTGGAATATTTTTCACTACCCCTATCATACACGCAAAAGGGGTGACTCCACCATAGGGGCTGGTATGGGCGGCCGCCTCGGGTGGCTTGAAAGTGTGCACCTAGTTTCAGTCGTCCAAGTAGGCCTAGGCTAGTTTTGTTCGTCCCAGCGCACGAGCAGGCAATATAAAAAATGAAGAAAAATGTTTGAATTTGGATAGGCCAATAACATAAGTGCAAGGCAAGCCCTATAGCAGGCTCGCGGTCCAAATGAGCGCCTCCCATATCGATCGACAGCAGGAAAATCCCAATTCATCCGCTCCAGCCTCCAGTCTGGTTCGCTCCTAACCTAGCCGCCGCTGGACAGACCAACACAGCACTTCCTCGCTCCCTCGTTGGAGGGCGGCCGCCGGGCTTCAAGCGAGCGAAAGGACAAGAAGATGAAGATCCAACCCTGGGTGTAGCCTACGTGGAAGGCAGTGGCGGCAGCACGGGTATGGCATCGAGCTTGCGCAAACGGACAGTCGCAGCTGGCAAGAGTAGCATGCGCAAAGAGCAGGTACATCACATCCCTGATTATATCTAATTCAACTCTTCAATTTCTGGCCATTAGTTAAACCTGACGGTGTTGTAAAACTGCTTGTATGTAGGGAATCTATGAGAAAATGAAACCAATTTCTACTTATTTTATAACTCCCCCAATCAATACTGAACTGACTGAATTTGATGAATCTAATCAAGTTTCCGATGCAAACATCCAAGCTCATGTTGTTCTTGAGTCTGAAGTGTCTAATGAACAGACTAGTAATGAAGGATTTGATGCAAACATTTTACATGCTCCTGGTGATGAACATATAGTGTCTAATGAGGCATCTAATGCAAGAATTTTGCAAGCTCCCATTGAAGGATTTAGTCTTCAATGATGATCTGCTATGTTGAGAGAGACATAGAGATTTGCAGGCATTGATGACAAGCAAATTACAGTGCATTTTCATGGCTTGAGGAAACGTCGATGCCATCTACCAGAAAGTCCACGTATCATGACAACGTAGCATAAATACTTTTCTAATCTGTTGTTTGAAACTATTGGCATACTTGTGCGGGATAGATATATTGATATGCAGTTTGCGCACTGGTTATAGGTGCAATTACACTTCGATATTTTCAGCCAGAGAACGTATAATTCAAGCAGGTACATACCATGTTTGTAGTCCTTGTACACCATGTTGCATTTTGTGTTTTTTGGTGCTTGCATCATTTAGTTTTTATAATCTGAAATACTTTGGATCATTAGCTGGTTTTCAAAGTGCATGTAGCTTCACATTTCTCAAGTTCTGTTGATTTCCGTAGTGCAAGTGCCTTCGTATTTTTAAGTTAAATGTTCGCCCCTGGTAACTTGAATTCGTGGATCCGCCACTGCACACAAATCATACACGGATGCCAGTATGAATTAAATGAAATTCAGGGACTTACGCTAGCTCATTGTACAGGCTCACTGCAGCTCTGCTTGCGCTTGGGATGTTCCATGTACAAGTCCATGTTACCACTTGCTTGGATGTGCAGGCCTTGTGCTCCTTGCATCCCCCTCTGCATTTTTGACACGACGAATGGCTGATCAGATAAGAGGAATCAACCTTGTTGTTGTACCGGAGGACAGATACTTACATGGTTATACGGGTGTGCAGGATGTGTACCAGATCCCGTAGCGCCGTCATGCTTCGCTAAAAATGGTTTGCTTGTTTCAGATGATATCTCCAGAAGAAATAAGAGTTAAAGTCAGAGTTGGATAGGCGTGTAAGCTAAGAGAGAAGTGAAAGGATATCCAAACATCATCGGAACAGTGCACAAGGGAGTGATGTGTGGATACCTAGTTCGGGCTGGCGTTTGGGCATGCTCGCCTAGCTAGAGTGCGGGTCACTTCAGAGCCGTTGAGGGTGATGCACTGGTGTTGGCTGGCCGTGCACGGATGCAGATCTTGAGAGGCAGCGGAGCGCTACGATGCGGTGGTCGAGACCGTTGGTGAAGCCCGAGCGGCCTCGGGGGGCGGAGGCGCGACGATGTGCTCGGTGAAGTAGCCCCGGTAAGCTGGGAGACGGCGTCGGTGAAGCGGACCTGATGCGGTGGAAGTCGATGGCCGTGAGGCACGTCGGTGAAGCGCACCTGATGCGGTGGAAGTCGATGGCCGTGAGGCACGTCGGTTGCGGCGGTCGACGTTGTCGGTGGACCACCCGGTGCGGTGGACGAGGGCGTAGATGAGGTAGCTCCGGTGCGGTGGCGAAGCGCGATCGTCGTCTTCGTCGTCATTGTCTGGCAGAGAGGTGGGGAAAGAGACGAGACGAGGGGCGATTCGAACTTTGCTTGGGTTGGCGGTGAATTAGGGATTTGAGCAATCTGGGCGTGGAAGGGGACGGTGGAGAAGGGAGATTTTACAGGGCTGGAATTGGGGCCGCCAGATATTTCAATCTGAAACGTGGAAGCGCAAACTTATTTTGTCGTCCGACACACGCGACCACCACAACATGACCCTGGTCTGCCTGGTGCGCCTACATTTGAGAATGCAAACGAATCTTCTTTCATTTGCAAACGAATATGTATGTATTACCATGCCCATGTTTTTCTTGCAATAATTAGTCATTCGAAACGAGATACTATAAATTAATTAATGATGAGTTATTTGAAAAAAAATCAAAACGGTATCCACGCTAACGTGGATTAGAGTGTGTGTCACATAATTAGTTATTTGAATTAGAGTGTGTGTCACATAGCGATCTCCAATTCTAACGTGGATTTCACATTTCACTATATCCACGCTACTGTTTTAATACAAATTCATATGTATATGATGAACACCATGGTAGTGAGAAATTTGTTGGATGGATTCAAACATATGACCTACAAAATAGCACAACAAATCGAATCAATGTCAGCTTTTCGAAGCCTAGTACGGCACGAATTTGAAATAATTACCCATATGCATGGTCCTTAGTTCAAATCTTACGATGTACACCAAATTGAAACATCGATATTAAGTCTCGTACTATCTACTTTAAAATATTGTTTTT
>LR738714.1:496685098-496855782 GCA_902687465.1 Secale cereale | reverse complement strand
GCGCGCACACACGCTACATACTTCCTGTATCGGTCAATCTTCCTCTCCTGACCACCTTAGGAAGCTATTGGTTTCCAACACACATCCATTTTTTTTTCCATGTTTCGATCTCTAACTCTCTCAACTACACAACCCCCCTTTTCCACTCTGTTACGAAATGTGTTTACCTCACACACCCGCCATTGCACCCCATACTGAGCTCTCTCTCTCTCTCTCTCTCTCTCCCTCTCCCTTTCACCCTCTCACGCTAAATATATGCATTGCCTATCTAGCCCCCCAATCTCTCGTGCGCAGGCACACACGTTGTCTATCTAGGTCACTCCCTCGAGACTGTCTCACTCTTTCTTCCGCACGGCAGGCCACACTCGCTCAATCTCGCTCTCTTTATCTGAGTCTCGTTTAACCTCGGTTTCTTTCACACACAAATGATATATCTCCCTATTCGGGCCTCGGTCGACACACTCTATACTCTCTCACGCAGATTGTCTATCTAGGTCAGTCCATCGAAGCTGCCCCCACTCTTTCGACCTCATGGCGGGCCACGCTCTCTCTCTCTCTCTCTCTCTCCCTCTCCCTCTCTCTCCCCCTCTCTCTCTCTCTTTGTATGTCTCAATTGACCTCGCTCTTTCTCGGACAAAAACAATATATCACCATGTTTGAGCCCAATTTGACTTGTTCACATTATATACTCTCTCACGCACATTGTCAATCTAGGTCATTCTCTCCAACCCGTCTCATTCTTTCGATCGCACAACGACCCTATGTGATCGATTGACCTTGCTTCCTCCCACGCACAAAATATATCTACACGTTTGTGACTGGATCATCTCTCAAGCTCTATCTTACAGCCCTCACCCTTGCCAAAAGCTCAGTCATACAATATCTCTCCAGAGCATATATATTTGTTCAATGAATGTCGGACCACACTCACTTTGTCTCTCTATCTATATGTCTCTCGATTGACCTCGCTTTCTCACATCGTATCTTCCACACATTGAAGCTACCTCTCCATACCTCACAAAGCCGGAGCTATTTACATTGCGAGGGGCACTCCAACCTGGGATTAATTTGTGTAGGCATTTATTCCGGTCGGTTTAGATTATATTTTCGTAGCATTCGGCCCATAACTACTCGTAACACCGTTGCAACCCCCGCAACTCCCCTAGTTGATTTCCCTGTGGCTCGGTCATCGCTCTCTCGCACGTCCTTTCTCGCCTTCAACGTTGCACCATGGTATTATTGCAAAAAACTCTGTTGTTCTCTTTAATTATTATAAATAAGCTACAAAATTACACACCAATAGTCCACTTGGAATGGAACGAATTTCGACCCACAAATTAAAGTGCTAAAAACTACACATCGAGGGGCCCACATGTCATGAAACAAATTTAGACCCATATACAAATTAAATTATAAAGGACGAGGATCGAACATGCGACTAGGGCCTTCAAGCCGCATGTCAATAGGCAACATACGTAGAACAACACTGTTTGTTGTACCTCCCTTTGTTCACATAATGTTTTTATATTACCACAACCCATTTAATTGATAACATGTAATATTATTTTTAGTACTATTCACCTTGACTTACTGGTGGGTTCCATGTGTGCTCTGTCTCTCTCCTCCCCTTCTGCGTTTAGACGCACGGGCAAACACGAAGAACTCGCGGGCGATGTCGCCGTTGACCATATCTGGACACGTTCACAAGTTACGGCACCAGTTTCACGTGCTAGCAGCACTAGTCAGTGTGTACGTGCAAGACATGTTAATTTGGAAGTATATTAAGTAGGCTATTATTTGCGTGTTATTATGTGATTAGCACTATTTTTGGCATAAAATTAACTGCACGATAAACGTGTTTAGCACTCGACATTGAAGCAGTCTAGGTCGTTGGATGATAAGGAATACATGTGGCTTGATGACGTTTTATATTTAATTTGATATGGCTCTAGCAGAACATTCAATCGATACCATAGATTTCGTTCAGTCTGACTCCGACTTTAAATTATATGACTATCGATCTAAAATAAACGGAAATGATAAACGTTCGGATTTTAAGCATGGCAATCCGAACGTTTTTCATGGCAAATTTAGATTACGCGGCGGCGGGGGGGCGTCTTGCGGTGGGAGGTGGCTCCTCTGCCGTGCTCTGTGTGTCGTCGGGCCACTGACCGACGGAGACGGCGGCGCCTTGCGCCGTTGTTGGCGTACTCCTCGACGTTGGCCTAGCTTCAAGGAAGGCCAAAATATTCTGGACTTCGGAGTGAGTCAATTGGCGGGAGGAGGCGACCGCCGTTGGTGCAAGGAAGCGGTCGACGGCGGCCATCCATGCCGCTGAGGGGGGTACTGGCACCCGCGCTGGGACAGGCGCTGTCAATGGCGCGGCGGAGACATTCGTGTGCATAGGCACCAGCACGGGCGCGCACGTCAGTGCATGCGCAAGCGCATGTGCTGGTAGGTGCACGGGCACCGGCACTGGCGTGCGTGTCAGTGCACGCGCACACGCATGTGCTGGCAGGTGCACGGGCATGTGAAAGTCGGCAGGGACCTCATGGAACCCCATGGCATCAAGCTCGGCGACAATGTACGGATCCCAGCCCATCAATGCCACGGGGATGGGCGCTGGCGCAGTCGGGGCGACGGGATCTCTATCGATCATTACTAGTTTGCGATCGTTTGCATAGAGACTCATCTTGTTCTTGTTCTCGTAAGTTAGCCACCATACCTTTGCTTAGCCGCTGCTGCAACCTCACCACTTAATCTCTCCATACCCATTAAGCTTTGCTAGTCTTGTTACCCATGGTTATGGGATTGTTGAGTCCTCGTGGCTCACAGATACTACAACAATAGTTGCAGGTGCAGGTTTCCGATGACTTGACGCGAGAGCGATGCTATTTTGTGTTGGAGTTCTTCGTCCTCATCAGTCTTGGGTTAGGTTTCTGGTCGGCAGCCTGGGATAGCAGGATGGATGTCGTTGCGCTTTTCCTGTTTGTGTCCGTAGTCGGATGTCTTGTATATGATGATGTTGTATTCATGTGACTTGTGTGACTTGTATGTATCCCCATGTATTTATGTAATGGTACGATGTAATGATATCCATCTTGCTAAGCGCCCGAAATGCGGTTGTGCCCCAATCACGAGTGTATCACGTGATCGGGGTAGAATCGCATCTTGGGCGTGACAAGTTGGTATCAGAGCCTCGACCAACTATAGGATCCCTCTTGATTGATCGTAGTTTGGCCGTTGTTGAGTCTAGCAGAAAACTATTTTGAAGTCTAGTTATATCGGAGAGTAGGATATCTTTTTACTCCCCAACCCCTTCGTCTCTCTGGTGAGGAATCTTGATGTAGGTGTTTTAAATTACTCCTCGTCCCCTTCAAAAAAATTAGGATCACGCGGTTAGTTTTCTCATTTGTGGCGATGTTTGCTCTTTCATCCGGTGTGTTTCTCGTCAAGTTGATTCAACCCTCTTCGCCTTTTGCCAGTTCAATCCTCAGTTCTTTCCAACCGACGCCGTTTTCCCCGTTCGAAGTGGTTTTTCTTTTTCCGACCCGCCCACCCTTTTGCTTCTTGGAGCCGGAGTCCTTAATCGAGTATCTATTCTACTCGTGTGAAGCCTTTGCACTCTTTCCGCGATTATTTCAACTAGTGAATTCCCGTCTCGTTCGACATTCTTCATCTCTTTTCTTCTCCGGTGGATTCAATTCAAGTATTCGGTGTTGATCATATCCTTTTCCCTTGTCTCAAATGCTTCACCTTGCTTGTTCACCTCTTGTCATTTAATCATTTCGGAGTTCCGAAGACATCTCAGGAGATTCATCTGTCTTTCAATTAATTCGAGGTTGTTACCTCATTCGAGTCTTTCAATTGTTCCGGTGCATCATCTCATTTTCAATCCTTTCAACGATGTTTTCTCTTCTGTGGGCTCATAACCCACAGGTCTTTTCCCAGGATCTTACCTGAATCTTCTAATTTTCCGGAGTTATTCTCAAATTATTTTCAAAGTGTGACGTAAGAATGGATTCCATAAGTCGCATGCCTTCTCCAAAGATTGTGTTCAATTCTTTTCCTGTTTGGTTCAATCTTACCTCTTTTCATTCGTCCGGACTATCTCAACAATTTGGGTGGTGTTCCTCGTCATCATTCTCAACAGTTGTAGATCGAAGAAGAGTTTTCCTCTAAATCTTGTCTGTTCTCTTGAAGATTCCTGGTTCTAGCTTCAGGTTACCCTCTCGAACTATTCTGCTTGTCATAAATTCTTTTCCTTAACCATCCGGAGTATTTCATGAATTCTTTCCATTGTGATCCTCCGAAGGCCATCATTTCAGAAGATTTCTTCTTTCTCAGTTTTCAACTTCGTCCTCCAACTATTCTTCATTGATGCCTCTTCGTTCGTCTCCATATTCTTCCGATGCTTCGTTCAAGTATTCTCTAGTCAGTTCATGATCTCGTCGTCCAGTATCTAAATCCCATCAAGTGGCTTCATTTGTATTTTAATTCTTCCCGGCATTTCATTCTCTTTTCTTTGTTCAATTTCAATTCTTACGGTGGTTCGTTCTTTTCTTCACTCGATTTCAATTCATACGGTGGTTCACTCAAGAGTTCTTTTCATGTGTTATCACATAAGTTCTTTTGTTCTTTCCAATCCTACCGGTGGGTCATGAAGACTTTCTCGAGTTTTGCGCTATGTCTATCCTTAATCTTTTCAATGCAAATAATTAGTATGCAAATCCATTGCTTCACATCAATTTAATTGATGAAGGATAAGCATAACATAATTCTTATTCTTCAAGTGGATTAATCCCTTCCTCAGGAGTTTGTTCACGATGAATAAATAATAGTCCCTAGTTCTTTCATCATTTCTGTTCCGGAGTTCAAAGTTGCCTCGATCATCTCGTCGGAACCTCCATCTAAGTCATCGCAAGGCCTTACTTTTATTCTATTCATCCCTTATTTGTATCTCATCATCCTTCTAACACCCCCATATGTGTTACCTTCCAGATATGGCAATAAAGCATTATCAATTTGATCCTTGTCCTTTTCCTTGGGGGTTCTTTTTCATTTATGCATTCTTTTGTTATTGCATTGTCATTTTATTGTTTTCCTTATGCATCCATGCATTGCTTCATCATCACCATGGCATCATGTTCATCTTAGCTTTCTTTTACTTGCATATGTGATGATCATTGTCCTAGCATGCCAAGTGAGTGTTTCTTGTTCTTATGGTGGTGGCAAGCCATGCCCATGCTAACCCTAAACCCCTTCTTCTTCTTCTTCTTCTTCTTCTCCTTTCCTTCCTTTTCTTTCCTTATTCTTTAAGTATTTTTTGCAAGTGACTTAGCCTCTTCCAATAATGTTCATCTCCTCCCCACATCTAAGTTTCACTGTCATGAGTCACATTGCAAAGCCTTGCTTCTTTTTGAATTGATTTGGTTAGGTTAAAAATGACAGAAGTTTGAACCATATTCAAACTTATTTTATTTTTCTACCTCTAAAAATGCCCAAGTCAATTTTATAAAATAGGGCATAAATCCAGGAGCATGGGGATATTTTATTTATCTCCTACTTCCTTTTCCTTGAGCATGTACTTTTTCTTTTCTTTTATGTCTGAGGAAAATGGAAAAGGAAAAAGAATTAAACAGCACCAGCCGCAGCAGAGCAGCCCAGTGATAACCCTCAAGTGTAGGGGATCACAACAGTTTTCGAGGGTAAAGTATTCAACCCAAATTTGTTGATTCGACACAAGGGGAGCCAAATAATACTCTTAAGTATTAGCAGCTGAGTTGTCGATGCAACCACACCTGGAAACTTAATATCTGCAGCAGGATAGTTTAGTAGCAAAGTAATATGATAGTGGCGGTAGCAGCAATAAAAGTAACGATAGTGTTTTCGTAGTTTTTGTGATAATAGCAGCGGAAAAGTAAATAAGCAACAAGCAATATAGGAAAGGCTCGTAGGCATTGGATCGGTGATGGGAAATTATGTCGGATGCATTTCATCATGTAGAAGTTATAACCCCGAAAAAACTAACTCGATTACATGATAGATCCCATCCAACCCATCACCGTCCAGCAAGCCTGCGATGGAATTACTCATGCACGGCGGTGAGCATCATGGAATTGGCAATGGAGGAAGGTTGATGATGAGATGGCGACGATCTCCACTCTCCGGAGCCCCAAACGGACTCCAGATCAGCCCCCCCCCCCCCCGAGAGCGATTAGGGCTTGGCGGCGGCTCCGTCTCGTAAAACGCGATAATTCCTTCTCCCTAATTTTTTTTCTCCCCGAAAGTGAAGATATAGGATCTGGGGGTACGTCGGTGAAGCACCTGGGGCCAACGAGGCAGGGGGCGCGCCCCCCACCCTCGTGGACAGGCCCTGGGCCCCCTGGTGTGTATCTTCTTGCAGATATTTTTTTATTTTCCAAAATAATTCTCCATTGATTTTCAGGCAATTCCGAGAACTTTTTATTCTGCACAAAAACAACACCATGGCAGTTCTGCTGAAAACAGCGTCAGTCCGGGTTAGTTCCATTCAAATCATGCAAGTTAAAGTCCAAAACAAGGGCAAAAGGGTTTGGAAAAGTAGATACGTTGAAGACGTATCAACTCCCCCAAGCTTAAACCTTTGCTTGTCCTCAAGCAATTCAGTTGATAAACTGAAAGTGATAAAGAAAAACTTTGACAAACTCTATTTGCTCTTGTTGTTGTAAATATGTAAGCTAGCATCCAGGTTTTCAACAAGATCATGAACTAACCACATTCGCAATAACTTTCAGGTCTCAAGACTACTCACATCAATGGCATAATCAACCAGCGAGCAATAATAATAAACCTCGGATGACAACACTTTCTCAAAACAATCATGATATGATATAACAAGATGGTATCTCGCGAGCCCTTTTTGAGACCGCAAAACATAAATGCAGAGCACCTTTAAGGATCAAGGACTGACTAGACATTGTGATTCATGGTAAAAGAGATCCAGTCATGATCATACTCAATGCAAATTAATAGTAATACATGCAACGACAGATGTGCTTTCCTACTGGTGCTCTTCGATAAGCGGATGATGACTCTGCATAAAAATAAATAGATAGGCCCTTCGTAGAGGGGAGCATGGATTTGTAGAGGTGCCAGAGCTCGATTTTTAAATAGAGATTGAATAACATTTTGAGCGGTATACTTTCATTGTCAACATAACAACCAAGAATCTCGATATCTCCCATGCTACGCACATTATAGGCGGTTCCCAAACAGAATGGTAAAGTTTATACTCCCCCAACCACCAACAAGCACACTCCACGGCTAGCCCGAAACAACTGGTACCATCCAAACGAGCAAGAACCCTGGGGGAGTTTTGTTTAATTATTACAATTTTGAGCATGGGACTGGGCATCCCGATTACTAGCCATTTTCTCATGAATGATGAGCGGAGTCCACTCATCGTGAGGATAACCCACCTAGCATGGAAGATATAGACAACCCTAGTTGATACATGAGCTGTTCGAGCATAAAAACAAAATTTCATTTGAAGATTTAGAGTTTGGCACATACAAATTTACTTGGAACGGAAGGTAAATACCGCATATAGGAAGGTATGGTGGACTCATATGGAATAACTTTGGGGTTTATGGAAGTGGATGCACAAGCAGTATTCCCGCTTAGTACAGGTGAAGGCTAGAAAGAGACTGGGAAGCGACTAGCTAGAGAGAAACAACGGTCATCAACATGCATTACAATTAATTAACAATGAATACAAACATGAGTAGGATATAAACCACCATGAACATAAATATCGTGAAGGCTATGTTGATTTGTTTCAACTACATGCGTGAACATGTGCCAAGTCAGGTCACTTAAATCGTTCAAAGGAGGATACCACCCAGTATACCACATCACAACCATTTTAATATCATGTTGGCACGCAAGATAGACCATTATAAAATCTCAGATAGTTAAGCATGGCATAAGCAGTTATGATCTCTAATTGTCATTGCAAACATGTTTCATTCATAACAAGCTGAATCAGGAATGATGAACTATCATATTTACAAAAACAAACGAGGTCGAGTTCATACGAGCTTTTTCTCATCTCAATTAGTTCATCATATATCATCCTTATTGCCTTTCACTCGCACGACCGAACGATGCGGATAATAATAATAGTGCACGTGCATTGGACTAAGCTGGAATCTGGAGACATTTAATACAAGAGAGAAGACAAGGTAATATGGCTCAAGGTTAAATCTACAACATAGCATATGAGAGCCACTAAGAATTTCTATCATGGTCTTCTACTCTTAACCTCCAAAGAAAAGGAAAAAAACTATTTACACAGGAAAGCTCCCAATAAGCAAAAGAAGAACGGGAAATCTTTTTGGGTTTTCAATTTAACTACTACTACAAGCAAAGAAAGTAAACTAGCTAGAAGCTACAACTAATATATTTTTGTTTTTCTGGGTTTTTCTAGCACACAAGGAAAAGACTAAGAAAAAAATGAAACTAAACATGGATGGTACAGTGAAAGAGTGTGAGCACCGACAACTAGAATAATTGTGAACATGAATGTAAGTCGGTGAGAAACACGTACTCCCCCAAGCTTAGGCTTTTGGCCTAAGTTGGTGTATGGCCAGTATTGGCCTGACGGGTATCCAAAGTCGTAGTTGGGGTTATACTGGGATGCAGCAGATACTGCATGCTGAGCTGCATCTCGAAGGCAGGCTGCCTCCGTCATGTTATAATAAGCATTTTCCTCCTCCATAGTTATAGTGTATCTCCCTTTTTCCTGAAAGTTAAACAAAGTAGGGGCAGGAAGAACAATAGGGATGGCATGCTGCCTATTAAAGATTAGTCGATATTTGAGGGTTTGATCATCCCACTCTATAAACCTGTGACTAGTCATAGCATGGCAGTCTAATTAAGCAGGAGGTAAAGGTTCATCATTCACGTGTACAGACACACCAAGAAAGCGGGCTATGCGGGTAGCATAGATCCACAAAATAAATCCCCATGCAAGCCATTATGGTGTAGCCTACGTGCAACAATGGCTCCCAAGTTATATTGCCTATCACCTAGTACATCACTCCTGAGAACACTAAGATCAGGGACACACATGTGACAAGCCTCATCCTTACCGTTTATGCACCTACCGATAAAGAGAGCAAAGTAATGAATAGTAGGAAAATGAATGCTCCCTATGGTAGCTTGTGTGATTTCCCTGGATTCCCCCACTGTAATACTAGCAAGGAATTCTCTAAATTCAGATTTGCGAGGAACACTCATACTGCCCCACTGTGGGAGCTTGCAAGCATAATTAAAATCCTCTAAATCCATGGTATAAGATTTATCATACAGGTCAAACAGTACAGTGTGAGAATTACGTGAAGATGAAAATTTAAACCTTCTCACAAAGCTATCAGTTAAGCCACGGTATTGAAGGCACATATCTTGTATGAAGCCCTCGAGGTTAGCGTTGCACACGTATGCGTAAAATTCGTCCTTAATGCCAGCTTGACCCATGAAGTCATCTGACGGGCATTCATAGGGCCGCACATCAGCATCCCTCGGGGGCTCATCGTCCGGCTCACGGAATGCAAGCCTCGGTTCTTGCTTCCTTGAAGAACCACCTTGGAAGTTTATCCTATACATTTTTCTGAAATTTTTAGTAACTTCAAAATAAAAGTTAACCAAACTCAATAAGATTGATCTCAACAACTCCTACTACTGCATTAGAACTACTTGGGACCAAGAAAATTTGACATGCAAGCTCAAGAACAAGTCCACCACAGCAGCATCAATTTGCAACAAATAAAGCACTAGAACAAAAACTAATTGGACCAGAACAAGTCCACCACAACAGCATCAATTTGCAACAAATAAAGCACTAGAACAAAAACTAATTGGACCAATGGAGGAGTCACATACCAAGGAACAATTTCCCCAAACAGTTTGGTGAATGGTGCTTTAAGCAAGGAGATCGAAAATGGCAGCAAGATGAGCCAGAACTCGGGTTTGAGCTGGTTGGTGATTTTTTTTGGGAGGAAGAAGAAGAGCATGGGAGCAGGAATAAGTGGAGGGGAGCCACGTGGGGCCCACGAGGCAGGGGGGCGCGCCCTGGGCAAGGGGCGCGCCCTGGACCCTCGTGGCCACGTGCTGACTCCCCTCGCTGTGTGTGCAGTGCCATATTTCCTCAAATATTCTAGAAAAAATCATATTTCGTTTTCATGGCATTTGGAGAACTTTTATTTTCGGGATATTTTTTATTGCACGGATGTCTGGAAACAGACAGAAAATACTAATTTTGCTTTATTTATCCTAATTAACAGAAAGTAAAAGGAGGGTACACAAGGTTGTGCTATCTAGATTCACCTATCCCATGCTCATTAAAAGGAATCCATTAATAAGGTTGATCAGGTCTTGTTAATAAACTCTTTCCGAGTAACATGAAACCGGAGAATTTTCGAATAACACTAGGTTACCTCAAAGGGGATATGTATGTCCCCAACAATAAGGATGTCATATGTCTTCTTGATAGTAGGAAGAGGAAACTCAAAACCTCCAATAGTAATAGTTGAAAATTTTCCAATATAATTGATACTATGGACCTGAGGTTGTTTCCTCGGAAAGTGTACCGTGTGCTCATTACGATTGACATGAAAACTGACATTGCCATTGTTGCAATCAATAACAGCCCCTGGAGTATTCAAAAATGGTCTTCCAAGAATAATAGACATAATATCATCCTCGCGAATATCAAGGATAACAAAGTACGTTAGAATAGTAACATTTGCAACTACAACAGGCACATCCTCACAAATACCGACAGGTATAGCAGTTGATTTATCAGCCATTTGCAAAGATGTTTCAGTAGGTGTCAGCTTACTCAAGTCAAGTCTACGATATTTCAGTAGGTGGCATAACACTAACACCGGCTCCAAGATCACACAAAGCAGTTTTAACATAGTTTCTCTTAAAGGAGCAAGGTATAGTAGGTACTCCTGGATCTCCTCATTTCTTAGGCATTCCACCCTCAAAAGTGTAATTAGCAAGCATGGTGGAAATTTCTACTTTAGGTATCTTTCTTTTATTGGTAATAATATCTTTCATATACTTAGCATAAGGATTTTTTTTAAGCACATCAGTCAAACGCATACGCAAAAAGATAGGTCTAATCATTTCGGCAAAGCGCTCAAATCCTCATCATCCTTTTTCTTGGATGGTTTCGGAGTAAAAGGCATGGGTTTCTGAACCCATGGTTCTCTTTCCCTACCGTGCTTCCTAGCAACAAAGTCTCTCTTATCATAACGTTCATTCTTTGATTGTGGGTTATCAAGATCAACAGCGGGTTCAATCTCTACATCATTATCATTGCTAGGTTGAGCATCATCATGAACATCATCATTAATATTATCACTACGTCCATGTTCATTACCAGATTGTGTCTCAGCATCAGAAACAGATATATCACTGGGATTCTCAGGTGTGTCAGCTACAGGTTCACTAGAAGCATGCAAAGTCCTATCATTTTTATTTTTCTTCTTCTTAGAAGAACTATGTGCATCTAAATTAGCTCTTTGAGAATCTTGCTCAATTCTCTTAGGGTGTCCTTCAGGATATAGAGGTTCCTGAGTCACTTTACCACCTCTAGTAGCAACTCTAACAGCATAGTCATTATTCTTACTATTTAATTCATTGAGCAAATTATTCTGAGCCTTAAGTACTTGTTCTACTTGAGTGGTGACCATATAAGTAGTATACTAATGAGTTTCAGTTCACCTTTAGTTCTAGACAGATAATCACTCAAGCGTTCAACCATATAAGCATTGTGTTGTAATTCTCTACCAACATAAGCATTGAAGTTTTCTTGTTTCATAATGAAATTGTCAAACTCATCTAAGCATTGGCTAGCAGACTTATAACGAGGAATATCACCTTCATAAAATCTATAAAGATAATTTACCTTTACTACCTGTGTCGGGTTATCAAGACCATGTATTTCTTCAATAGGAGGTAAATTCTTAACATCTTCCGCTTTAATACCTTTTTCTTTCATAGATTTCTTTGCCTCTTGCATATCTTCAGGACTGAGAAATAGAACAACTCTTTTCTTCGAGGTTGGCTTAGGGGCTGGTTCAGAAAGTGTCCAATTATTTTCATTGGCCAGCATATTATTCAATAATAATTCAGCTTGTTCAACTGTTCTTTCCCTGAAAACACAACCAGCACAACTATCGAGGTGGTCTCTGGAAGCATCGGTTAGTCCATTATAAAAGACATCAAGTATATCATGCATCTCAAGAGGATGATCAGGCAAAGCATTAAGTAATTGGAGAAGCCTCCCCCGAGCTTGTGGGAGACTCTCTTCTTCAATTTGCACAAAGTTGTATATTTCCCATAAAGCAGCTTGTTTCTTATGAGCTATAAATATTTAGCAGAGAAGTAATACATCATATCCTGGGGACTACACACACAACCAGGATCAAGAGAATTAAACCAAGTCCTAGCATCACCCTTTAACGAGAAAGGAAATAGCTTAAGGATATAGTAATAGCGAATCCTTTCATCATTGGTAAACAGGGTGGCTATATCATTCAACTTAGTAAGATGTGATACAACAGTTTCAGACTCATAGCCATGGAAAGGATCAGATTCAACCAAAGTAATTAACTCGGGATCAACAGAAAATTCATAATCCTTATCAGTAACACAGATAGGTGAAGTAGCAAAAGCAGGGTCATGTTTCATTCTAGCATTCAAGGACTTTTCTTTCAGCTTAGCAAATAACTTCTTAAGATCATATCTATCATTGCAAGCAAGAAAGTCTCTAGCAGTTTCTTCATCCATAACATAACCCTCAGGCACAACAGGCAATTCATATCTATTGGGAGTAGTTTCATCATCACTTTCATAAATATCATCAGTTTCAACATTTGCATTCTCCCTAACCTCAGCAATTTGTTCATCTAGAAATTCTCTTAGTGGCACAGTATGAGGCATAGAGGTAGTTTCATCATACATAGCAGAAGTAGCATCATCAAGGACATACGACATATCAGATTCAATAGTGGGAATAGGTGTCCAAGTTTACTCATAGCAGAAGGAGAATCAAGTGCGGAGCTAGATGGCAGTTCCTTACCTCCCCTCGTAGTTGAGGGTAAGATCCTGGTTTTTGAGTCCTCCAAATTATTCATAGTGATCAACAGATATAAATCCCAAGTGACTTAAAGATTAGAGCTATGCTCCCTCGCAACGACGCTAGAAAATATTCTTGATAACCCACAAGTGTAGGGGATCGCAACAGTTTTCGAGGGTAATGTATTCAATCCAAATTTGTTGATTCGACACAAGGGGAGCCAAAGAATACTCTTAAGTATTAGCAGCTGAGTTGTCAATTCTACCACACCTGGAAACTTAATATCTGCAGCAGGATAGTTTAGTAGCAAAGTAATATGATAGTGGCGGTAGCAGCAATAAAAGTAACGATAGTGTTTTTGTAGTTTTTGTGATAATAGCAGCGGAAAAGTAAATAAGCAACAAGCAATATAGGAAAGGCTCGTAGGCATTGGATCGGTGATGGGAATTTATGTCGGATGCAATTCATCATGTAGAAGTTATAACCTAGGGTAACACAGAACTAGCTCCAGTTCTTCAATGCAATGTAGGCACATATTCTGAATATAGTCATACGTGCTTATGGAAAAGAACTTGCATGACATCTTTTGTCCTAGCCTCCCGTGGCAGCGGGGTCCTATTGGAAACTAAGGGATATTAGGGCCTCCTTTTAATAGAGTACTGGACCAAAGCATTAACACATAGTGAATACATGAACTCCTCAAACTATGGTCATCACCGGGAGTGGTCCCGATTATTGTCACTTCGGGGTTGCCGGATCATAACACATAGTAGGTGACAATAGACTTGCGAGATAGGATCAAGAACACACATATATTCATGAAAACATAATAGGTTCAGATCTGAAATCATGGCACTCGGGCCCTAGTGACAAGCATTAAGCATATCAAAGTTATAGAAACATCAATCTCAGAACATAGTGGATACTAGGGATCAAACCCTAACAAAACTAACTCGATTACATGATAGATCACATCCAACCAATCACCGTCCAGCAAGCCTACGATGGAATTACTCACGCACGGCGGTGAGCATCATGGAATTGGTGATGGAGGAAGGTTGATGATGACGATGGCGACGATCTCCACTCTCCGGAGCCCCGAACGGACTCTAGATCAGCCCTCCCGAGAGAGATTAGGGCTTGGCGGTGGCTCCGTCTCGTAAAACGCGATAATTCCTTCTCCCTGATTTTTTTTCTCCTCGAAAGTGGAGATATAGGATCTGGGGGTACGTCAGTGGAGCACCAGGGGGCGCGCCCTGGGCAGGGGGCGCGCCCCCCACCCTCGTGGACAGGCCCTGGGTCCCCTGGTGTGGATCATCTTGCAGATATTTTTTATATTTTCCAAAATAATTCTCCGTTGATTTTTAGGCAATTCCGAGAACTTTTTATTCTGCACAAAAACAACACCATGGCAGTTCTGCTGAAAACAGCGTCAGTGCGGGTTAGTTCCATTCAAACATGCAAGTTAGAGTCCAAAACAAGGGCAAAAGGGTTTGGAAAAGTAGATACGTTGGAGACGTATCACCCAGCAGCCACCTGGGCCAGTTCTTCCCCTCGGCCCAGTAGCCAGCCCGCGCTAGCAGCCCAGTGCGTCCCTCTCTCCCTTTTGCACCCGCGCCCCTGCTTACCCCCGACGAGTCGCGCCCACGTGGACTCCCAGGCACCACTCGTCAGCGACCGCGCCGAGTTTCTCGCCCACCTTTTCTTCCTCCTCCTGCGACGCCATGGGGACCGCGAGCCCGACGTCGTCGCCGCACCGTCGTCGCTCTGGCCCTCCTTTTAAGCCCTCTCCGTGTCCAACCCATCCTCTAGGGTTCCCTCTTCCTCCTCCCGCCGCCTAGTGAGCTGAGAGCCACCAGATCCGCCGCTCCGCAGCTATACCGAGCACATCTGAGAGCGCTAGCTCGTCGCCGGCCTGCTTCTCGTCCCCCTCTGCCTCCACAACCTTACCGGTCTTCTTCCTTGACGTCGTCTACATCGACTCCGTCCACTACACGGAGTCGATCGCCTCGCCTGCGACTTCTTCTTCCTCTTCTTCAACTCCGGCAGCCGTGGGTGTTTGATCGTCGCCGTCGTCGACTCCGTCCACCTCCCGGCCAGCCGAACACCTCGTCGTATTCGTGGTGAGCATCCACACCTCCCCGTGCACTTTTCCCCTTCTTTCGCACCGTCTAGCTCATAGTTCACCATGCGCCCGAGCTCGTCGCGTCGGGCCTCATCTCCGGCGACTGTTCTGACCACCTTGGTTCCTCCTTTGTTGCTCGTCATGATCGCCATGTCGTGTAGGTGCTGCTAGTGCTGTCGCCGCTCCGTTTAGGCCCCTGCTTGGTCTCTTCGAGGTCCACCGCCGCCGCTCTGTTTGATGCTCGCCGCCGTCGTTGTAGTCGACGCTAGGTGCTGTGAGTGCACGTCGTGGGTGCGGAGTTCCCCCAGGAACAAACCGCACCACTCCGCCACCAGTTTGAGTCGCCGGAGCAGCTCCGACGAGCAGCTCCGACATGCTCTGTTTTCCCCTTGCTGTCTGCTTCTGCTGTTACCTCAAAAGGCAGTGCTCGCCTTCTCTGTCAGATGCACTCGCCTAGCCCAGTGGCTCGGCTCGCACCCGCTGCTGCCACCTCAGCGCCTCTGGACCCACGGGTCAGTGGCTGCAGCTAGATCTAGCCTGGGTCAGTTTGACCTTTTCTTTTGTTTTTCTTTTCTGTTTTGTTTTTCTTTTTTTCTTTTTCTGCATTATCTTTGAATATTTAATATCTTTCAAAATATGCTTATGTTGAAAATGAGTTATATATGAAAACTGCTTAGTTTTTCATGTAGAATATTAATATGCAGTTTGTTGCCATGTTTAAAACATTTAAAATGTTGTTTGAATTATTTTGTGTTTAAAAATGCTTAAACTTGTAAAAATCATAACTAAATATCTACAATTCCAAATTTAACAAAGTTTATATGCATTTGGGGCGGGAAAATGTGTAGATTAAAGTGGTGCTGTTGTTTTGCATGTTTAACAACATTAAAAGATGAGTTTCTTAGATCTGTCCTAATTGTATTTTTATGAATATGGGAGTTTCCGGAAATTGTTGTTTGTTCTTTCCGGCCCATTTAAAATGCTAGCATGTTGTTGTTAGTCCTAGATGCACCCCTTGCCATGTTAAACAACTTATAAAACTTGTTGGGTGCTTGTTTAAATAATCTACATATCCACTTGTGGCCATGTTGGTTTTGTTTTCCTTTTTGCTTGTGCCCACATGTGTTGTGATCTTGTTATTGCCATGATGCTTGTGCACTCTTCTTGTCCCTAGGAGTTGCATCATATCCTACCCACACTACAACAAAAATACCACATATGGTCGCTTTTTTTGGGACGCAATTTTATTCGTCTCTATGCCCATGAACACTGGCAACTTAAAGACGCTTTTTAAGACGTTTACAAGGCGCCACAAACTTTTGACTTTTCAGAAAATAAATTTAGAATTTTAATTAACTTAGAGACGATTTGTGATACGTTTTAGTGTACGACTCAATTATTATCTTAGACTTACTAAAACTTTGAATAATCATTTTTAACTTGGATAGTAGCTATTAAAATTATTGTGCTAAACATTGAACAATCATACTTTGTTATTTTGTTGTAACCTTAATCATCCATGTGTAATATTCTCCTATTTAATGTATATTACATTACCTTTTTGTAATATTGTCATGTTATTGTTACGAGTAGCACTCTACCCACAGTTATAAAAATTAAATTGGTGACCGAACCGGTGAGCCCGTCAATTCTAGTGAGCTTAAAAATCTACAAGCATCAACGATTCTGTCTTTTTCCGGCAGGACCGCTGGCCTGGTCTGATTTTTTAATCTATGGCCCCGGCCAGCTTTATACCTTTTTAGTGAAATATATGTTGATATTACATTGAATCTATATATTACCGAATAATGTTTGTTCCTTTAAAAAAGGAATAGAGACTGATCCAATAAAACAAAACCTCACAAATATTGTTTATTCATATACTGTTTTGGTTAATTAAATTTGGTGTTTCTGGTCTATTTTCGCTTAACAAAATTTGACGCTCCAAATTATTTCTTTACCGCATAGCTTCCCACGTCTGACCTTTCCCCCCTCCCACGATGCCATCTCCCCCACCCGTTTCTCCAACCTCCTGATCCAATCTGCGCCGCCATCACCCACCCCACGAGGCGCCCATTCCCGCATGACGCACAGTGGCAACCTCACGAAGAAGCGGTGCCCTCCGCCGCTAGCTCCGTCCGCTGCCGAGTCATGTTGTCCTCCATCGGCAATCTCTGAAGTTGGAGTCCCGTCAGCGTCCATCGTCCTCACCGTCGCCAACAACATGCTCCTCCCCACGTCCTCATCACCGCCAGTCCGTCACCAAGCCAAATCCAGGCCGATCATATCCTTCACCCGAAGCTCCGCCGCGTGTTCGGAATCTACACCGCCCCGCCTCTCGCCTCCATTCAGGATCTTTAGCCTCCCGCTCATCAGCAGGTGATTCCTTGAATACCGTATATCCTCTGCAGTTTTTACCATTAAATCATTCAAAGTGGCCTTCTTTATTTATGCATCTCAAGCACCTATCCCGATTGGTACTCTTTCCCCAGTTCAGTACTTCCACCTCCGTTTCCTTACCTTCTGTTGGTAGGCAATGCACTCTAATGTGTTCGGTGATTTCCTTGCTTGCCTCAATTTTGACATGTTTCCTTGAAAATATGTGAGCAACTGTATGGTCCAATAGAATTCTATATGGTAAAACATAAAAGTAGTACGAATGTTGTTTGTTACCCTCACGACCTAAAAGCAAGTGTTTACCATGACTTTTCTGAATTTGGATTACAAAAACATGGCAGTGTGCAGTTGTTTAGGGAGATGTATATTGCACCGGCTCATATAAAAATGTAGAACATCTTAATAATGCGATAGGAAAGCGGGGAGGTGGAGAAAATCACAGTACAAATATACTGATGCTTACATCTGAATTACGTAAGGGAGTGTAGAAGTAGCTACATCTTTGCTGTTTGTAACACAAATTGAATTAGTTTCAACATTTGGTAATGCACAGTGGGAACCTATTTTTGTTAAATTAAATTTCGGATGTGATTGCAGTAATATGTTCAATGGTGCTTGCACACGCTAGCTTTGCATACTGGCTGCTGTTGCATAATGTACATGCAGGTACAAGCCGAACATGCAGGTACAACTGAATATTGAACATTCAGATATACTACTGAATCAATGCAGTCGGTGTGCATACACTATATATTTCTTCAAGAATTCAGAGTAATGGTAGATAGGAAACCATGTATCATGTAAAGTATATATACTACAGTATATAAAATAACTCCTTCCAGTACATAAAACCATCAAGTACCACCACACATACTGTCCATGTGCATAAGAGTCGGTGTCTTTAGAATTTAGAATTCAGTATCTTATATTATTTAGCAGGTTGTATCATACAAGTTTCAGTCTCAATCTCAGGATGTTTCTTTGTTTAAAACTTGAAATGCAACTGGCTAGAATCATGTCATGCCATCATGTCTTCTTTGCCAAACTAGAATATTTAACCAATACACCACGACAGGTATACGTACAGATCCACACGCACACAAACATCTTTTATTGTCATGTGTCGAAGGGCAGGGCCAAAGTACCACAGTCCACAGGCTGCCAATTTATTTTGGTGTTGAAATTAGCTTCAGCCTACCAGTTCAGTACATCAGGGCACTTGGTATGTTTGTTCTACGGATACAAAAATGAGAGTTGTTTATTAGATAATGTAGTACAATGCATGACCTTGACATACATTTGTATGCACACTTTACCTGTCATTAGCTTGTTGATTAACATATGATTTCAACATTGTTTTGCCAAAGATAGTTTTTCAAGCATACCTCGACGGCTTCGAAGCTTGAACATCCCAGTGCAGGCTGCTGAAAGTTAGGACCAGATGAAGAAAACTTACAAGGCGCTCCAGAGATTGATGATTTATTACCAAAAAAGCCTCCTGAATCTACTAGCCCGTTGGCCATCCTATTGCATGGCCTCTATCACATGCAAGTACACTTCCATACAACTATTGAGGATGCTCCAATGTTCATACTTAAGGTTTATTATTTATGAAGAATCTTCGTGTTTCTTTAGGTCAATATAACAACCCCGACCGCTCTAGCACAGCCTCAAAACGAGGCACAAAACACAGGTACACACATCTCTTACACATCAAAGAACATTTCTTCTTACACTAGTCTTAAAGCTTATGTTCTAACATTTTATTTGTTACATTTCTTTTTCAGGGTAGCTTATTAATATTTCAAAAAGGAGTGCATCGAAGGAGCCAGGAGCAACAATAGAAGAATTAGTCTTTAAATGAACAAACATTATGGATTATGTATAGATTTTAGCTTCATAGGAAAACTTAGTTCTAGTTTGTATGATCTTTTCTTAATTATTAGCATCCCTTATCTGAATATTTGATTTGATTCAATTGCGAACTCAAGCTTTGATCATACTAACTGGTCAACTTTATTTGTTACTAAGAATGTTACTTGTGCGAATGAGATGCTTTTGAATGCATTTGGTGATATTGGTGGATGCTTTTATATAATAATATGTGTTGCTTGTGAATGCAATTACTTTTGTGAATGGATGCCATTATATAATTATATTTGTTGATCATTCTGGACATGCATTGGTGGCATGGTAAAGTGATGGAATTAGAAATGAATAAATAGAAATTCAAAATAAATCAAATAATGTTGAAACGAAAATATTTCATCGTTACAAATAAGGTTCTTTGTATTTAGAGACGAATATGGCGTCTCTACATACCTTGTAGAAGCATGGGGCCCATGATGAGTGAATGATAACCCTCAACCGTAAGGGATCGAGATAGTTTCGCGGGTAAGAATAAAACGATTTATTGATTCGACACACGGGGAGCCAAAGAGTATTTATAAGCTTTGACAGTTGAGTTGTCAATTCAACGGCACCTGAAATATACTTACTTGCAACAAAAGATAAGTGGTAACAGTGATATGATAGTGATGATAGTAATAGTAAAAGTAAACAGCAAAAGTAAATAGCAACAATAGATAGCAAAGCAAATAGCAAAAGTAGCGACTAGTGACAAGCAGGGTTTAAAACACAGTAGGCTAGGGAGATGGATGGTTGGGCGCTACATGGATGAGATAGATTCTAACTTGGGGCACGGCACACGGAAAAGTAATGATCATCTAGGCAAATATCAAACATTAGGCATGTATCACGTAGGTAGTTGTACATGCTTGCAATAAGAACTTGCACAACATCTTTTGTCCTACCATCCCGCTACGAACGGGGCCAAAAGGAACTTATGGAGATTAAGGTGCTCCTGTCAAAGAGCACCGGAACAAAGCAATGAACTCAATAGATACATGTAATCCTCAAACTACGGACCATCCCCTTTGGTGTCCCAAGCTGTCACTTTTGGGATCGCCGGTTCCGAACCGTAACAGGTGCAAACAACTCATAGATAGGATCACGAACACAAATATATTCATACAAACACATAGGGTTCAGATCTGAAATCATGGCACTCGGGCCCTAAGTGTCAAGCATTAAGAGTAATAAGTTGAAGCAAAGATGATAAACACCATAGTAGATGATAGGCAACATGCCCCCAACAATCTAATAAACTATTACATGATCTAATTCATCCAATCCCTACCATCCCCTTCGCCTACAGCGGGGGAATTACTCACACATGGAGGGAGAAGTCATGGAGGGATGATGGAGTGGTGATGATGATGACGATGGCGACGATCTCCCCTCTCCGGAGGCCAATTCAGCCTCCAGATTAGCCCTCCCGAGGAAGAACAGAGGGTGGCGGCGGCTCCGCGACGAAAAACTGCGAAAGAACTTCCGATATGGGGTTTCTGCGTCGGGAGGAAAAATACGGGCTAAAGTAGGGCACCAGGGGGCGTGGGACCTTCCCAGGCGCCCCCCCCCCCCCGGCGCGGCCCAGGGGGGTGCGCGCCCACAAGGCGCCTGGGCACCCCCTGGCCCCCCCTCTGGCCCCACTTCTGGTTCCCGATTCCTTCGGGTGCGTGGATTTTCTGTGATTTTTCGTGGATTTTTCTGAGGTACCAAAAAATCCGTTTTCCTGCACACAAATAAACCATACAGGTAGCTCTGCTGAAAACAGCGTCAGTCCGGGTTAGTTTAGTCCAAATCATGCAAGAATGAAGTCAAAACAATATCAAAAGTGTTTGGAAAACTAGATACGTTTGAGACGTATCAACTCCCCCAAGCTTAGCATATTGCTTGTCCTCAAGCAATTCAGTTCAACGAACTGGACGCGACAAAGAAAACTTTGACAAAATCTTTTGCTTCATTAGATGTATATAAGCATGTACTACGAAAAGAGTTTAGCAAGTATTGAAATAGTACTATGAGGACAATGCAAAGAGCAATCCTTCTTTCAAGTGACCAGTCATAAATACTTAAAAGTAAATAATATATTACTGAAAATCAAGACAAGATTACATTGCACATAGCTTGAGCATATTAGGGTGGTATCTCGCTAGCCTCCATGAGTGAAGCAAAACATAAATGCAGAGACTCCTCCAGAGTTTTAAAGGAGACTAGAACTAAGAATTTGAGAATAAATCATATCACAAGTATGCAGAAGACAATGTAATACTTTGGGACAATGCACATTACACTCAGAATGACAATTATGCTCTCATAGTTAGTGCTTTGAAGAAAGAAGATGAGACTCTCGAACCGTGGCTTTTATTGGCAAGGTTGAAAACCCGTGGTCGGAAACAAAAACTAAACATGTACCAGAGCTCTTGGTTTTAAAAACAGAAGTAAACATGTTTTGAGAAATGCATATTTCGTCAACGAATGCTAGCAGATAACTCAATCACCTTTTAAGTGGACAAGTCTCGAGGAACGGCTCCCGCATGAGGACGATCACATCCTCTTAATCTCCTTTGTTTATCACTGCCAAAGTTTTCTGATTTCTCATGAACAAAGCGTGAAGGAGGGTTTGTTTGTTATATTATCTTTTTGAGCCGGGCGCACTCAATGCCAGTTCCTTTTCATATTAGGGGTTTGCACATTATACATGCAATCCAGGGGTGAAACTTGTCCAACTTAAAAAGATCATGAATTAACTACTACTTCCTCATGAGCTAAAACATAGGCACAAAAAGAGAAATGCTTTTGATTAGTTTCGAGATGGTACATGAAAGTCTTCGTTAGGGATGGCAGGTAAATACCATATATAGGAAGGTATGGTGGACTCATATGGCATAACTGGTTTAAAGGGTTTGGATGCACAAGCAGTCATTCCGCTTAGTACAGGTGGAGGTTTAGCAAAAGACTGGGAAGCGACCAACTAGAGAGCAATAACGGACATAATCATGCAGAGCGACAAAGCAACATTGAATCGGGCATGAAAGTGATATAACTATTCTAAAACTCAAAGATCATCAAGGCAAAGTAGACTTTTTAGTCTTAAACATGTGTAAGCATGTGCCAAGTCAATCCAAAAATTCTCTAAAGGGAAATACCACCTTAGTATACTAGACTATGAACAGTGCAATGCATGTAGATCATTTCAATAACACATTATATACTCCAGTTATTCGGGACTAGCCACAAGGAAAGCATGAACCACTGGAAGAGCATTGTAAACATAGCACTATGTCGCTACAAGCTGGTCTCTAGATCATAAGTACATGCATATGTACAAAAGTAGAAACAATAAGAGTTCATACCGGTCATCCTTGTTGCTTCCTTTCAGTCGATCTTCGTCATTACTGCTTGTCACTTGCACGATCGAACGTAGGAAATATAATCAAATGCCATCACGGACTCGAGTTGATCTCTGAAAACAAAGCAAACTAAAGAGAGAAAGGAAATCTTTTTTGTTTTTTCAAAGGTTGAATAAAAAGCAAAAGAAAGAGAAAATCTTTTTGTTGTTTTTGCAAAGAGAGAAATAAAGAAGAATGGGCAAAAACTTCGAAAAGATCAAAGCGAATAAAACGGATAATACAATGGAAAAGTGAGAAGGGCACGTACTCCCCCAAGCTTAGGCTTTTGGCCTAAGTTGGTAGCAGCTACTGCCCCCAGGAGCCTCCTGCTCCACGGGTATGGTGGTGAGTCCACGGGTCGTAGAAGGATGCTGGCGCGTACACTGAACTCCTCGGAGTCTCCCACGAGGAAGGTTCCGAATGCCAAACAGAGGAAGACCCTTCACCAAACTCGGTGGCGGTCTCTTCCTGAAAATGTGGTATCTCACCGTGCCTCTCCTCGTCGGGCACAACCCCCTCCATGGGGTTATGAAACTGATGCTGGACCATGAACTCATCGAACTGAACAACATCAAAGGACCATCCGTTCCTGCGAGAAAAATCAAACAAAAGAGGTGCAGGTAGACGGATCTCGCGTTCCGCGGCAGTTCCGAAACGCAGGATATAGATAAGATTATTAAGTTCAGAACCCATGGTAACAAACTTATGCCTTTTCATAGCAGCAAGATCAAAGCTTAAAGAAGTAAAAGGAGTATCATCAGGGTGTGGGGTGCCTCCAAGATGCTCTAAGATAAGTGTGGCGTAAACGCCACCATATAAGTCCCCCTTGTTACCGTTCATAGCAAGGCGTCGAGCAATTAAGGTACCCAGATTATAATCAGACCTCCCTGAGAGGGCTGCTGCCATGATAGCAATATCCGGAGCAGAAATGCTGCTCGTGTTGTCACGAGCTAACACCCCTCTGGCAATATAATATGCAAAATACCTGAGGTGAGGAAATAAGATACTGGAGATCTTCGACCGATGAATATCCCTCGTACCCATGCTGCAGAGAGAGTTGATGACGGTTTTCAGCTCGGAGGGCTGAGTAGCCATCCTAGCCGTTCTCCCAATGTTCGGCACACCTATTATTTCACAAAAATTTCCCAAAGTCATGGTGATAAGATCATTATAAATTTTAAACTCAATAGCACCTGAATCAGGATTATATCTAAAACTGTTAATGAAATTAGAGGTGAGCTTTTGATACTGAGTAACACGGCTCGTGACGAGTCATGTCAAACCTGCATTAGCACAAAGATTATAAAACTCATCCTTCATTCCCGCAGCTTCCATGAATTCATCACATGGAAACGTCATCGCACGTGCTGGACTTGTGTCTTCCAACAACTCCACGGGCACATGTTCTTCATTATAGCTCACCCTAGCAGTCGATGGTGAAGCTACGGCTCTAGTAATTCGATCGGAGTGTGCGGGCCTCCTCTTCTCAAGCCACCCTTTTGCCCTTCCTAATAAACTCATTTCTGAAATTTTTTACAATTTACAAAAACGAGGATTAAAACAAAGTGAGCTAAGGCAAACTACTCAACTCACTTGCTCAAGGCATAAACTTGCATCAAAGCTTGGAAAATAACTTTCTACACATGCATGCAAGCTCATCTCTACAGCACCAAGAACTACTAAATACTCACAAATGAGGCCACCAATCAAAAATCTAATTGGAGGGGTGGAGGAGTCACATACCAGGGAGTATTTGCTCAAAATTTCAGCTCAAATGATGGGCTGTAGAGAGAGATCGAAGAATCGCCTCCAAGAACAGCAAGAACACAAGAACAACAGCAGAACTCGTGTTTTTGGAGAAAGAGAGAGAGGGAGGAAGAAGAAGTACCTGGAGGGGGGTCCCGTGGGCCCCAAGCGCCCTGTGGGCGCGGCCAGGGGCTGGGCCGCGCCAGCTGGCCGCCTGGGCCACTGGCTGGCCCCAGGACTTTCTGGGTCTCTCCTGTTGTGGAAATTTTTATTGTAATTTTTCTGGAATTTTTCTGAAAACTTCACAGTTGAAATTTTTTCGAAGTTCAAAAAGCTGCGAAACTCTCTGAAAACTTGAAGCAGTTAGTAGTATTGTGAAGCTTCAAAAACATAAATACTTGGTACAGCAAGTAGGACAAAACTAAAAACAAGTGAAAACATAACAGGCTCAACTTCTTATCCATATAAAACATATTTGCTAATAAGCTTGATCAAGTCTTACCAACAAACAGGCGATATATAGAGCAAAAAGTCTCACCTCCTACGAAGTAGTTACTGAACCTTTACCTTGATAGACATTGTCCCTATCATGATAGTTTTGTATTTGTGAGGCACATGTAGTGGACAATCCTATTCTCCAATCTTCACGGTCTCGATATTCTCTATAGAGTTGAGGGCATGCCTCCTGTCGGTCTTCTTCGGAAAATATACCGTGTGTTCTTTATCATTCACATGGAAGGTAACCATCCCTTTATTGCAATCAATAATAGCTCCTGCGGTGTTAAGGAAAGGTCTACCAAGAATAATGGACATGCTCCCATCCTCGGGCATGTCAAGCACAACAAAATCAGTAAGAATTAAACAATTAGCAACTTCAACTAGAACATCCTCACAAATACCTATCGGAACAGCGGTTGACTTGTCAGCCATCTGAAGGGAGATATCTGTAGGAATTAGTTTTTCTAAACAAAGCCTCTCGTAAAGAGAGAGAGGCATAACACTCACTCCTGCTCCAAGATCACATAAAGCAGTTTTGACATAATTATTCTTTATGGAGCAAGGAATGGTGGGTATACCTGGATCACCGAGCTTCTCAGGAATCTTTCCACTGAAAGAATAGTTAGCAAGCATAGTAGATATTGCATCATTAGGAACTTTTCTTTTATTAGTGACAATATCTTTCATATATTTTGAATAAGGAAGTAACTTAATAGCATCAGTCAAGGGTATCTGGAGAAAAAAGAGGTTTAATCCACTCACAAAACTTATTATAATGCTCTTCTTCTTTGGATTTGATGGACTTACCTGGAAAGGGCATGGGTTTCTGTACCCATGGTTCTCTTTCCTTCCCATGTTTTCTTGCGACGAAGTCGTCTTTAGTGTACCTCTTACATTTGTCAGGTGCTTCTTCTTCTCGAACTTCAGGCGGATCATTCTTCTCATTATTATTACCTTCAGGTTCAGCACCGTCTTCTGTCTCAGCATCGGAGATAGATACACTGTTGGGATCAATAGCTGGTTCTTCATCTGCAATGGGATCATTAGAATTGTCAGTCTCCTTATATTTCTTCTTTTTCTTTGGAGAGCCAACAATTTCTTCTTCCTGCATTTGAGAATCCTGCTCGATTCTCTTCGGATGCCCCTCTGGATAAAGAGGATCTTGAGTGCTAGTTCCTCCTCGGGTTTTAATTCCGAAAGCCTGCAAATTATCTTGTTTGGCATTGTTAGCAAGCAAATCTCATTGCACATTATAAATTTGATCAAGCTGAGTTTGAACCATATGAAAATGCTTCACAAGACATTGAACATCATTAACTGTTCTATCTAAAACATCAAGCAGTTTTTTGATAGCAAGGGAATTATCATGCAACTGACTTTCTATCCTCTCATTAAAATGATTTTGTTTCATAATAAAATTATCAAACTCATCTAAACATTGATCAGGAGGCTTACCATGAGGGATGTAACTTGCGTTGAAATCTAAAAGAGAGTGTACCTCTACCATAGGAGGGTGAGTAGTAGGCTCACACAGCTTCTCAATAGGGGGTAGATTCTTCACGTCTTCAGCTTTAATACCTTTCTCTTTAATAGACTTCTTTGCTTCTCGCATATCCTCGGGGCTCAGAACAAACATGCCCCTCTTCTTTGTTGGTGGAGGTGGTTCAGGGACGGACCAATCTTCATGGTTTTTGGCAATCCTGCCCATTAAGTCTTCCGCATTGTCCGGTGTTCTTTTCCTGAAAACACAACCAGCACAACTGTCCAAATAGGACCTGGATTCATCAGTTAGACCAGCATAGAATATATCGATTAATTCATTCTTAGGGATTTCATGTCCTGTTCTAGCCCGAATCAGACCGCAGTACCTCCCCCAAGCTTTAGGGAGGGACTCATCATGCAACTGTTTAAGGTTATAAATTCTTTGTAAAGCAGCATGTTGCATGTGAGCAGGAAAGTACTTATCAACAAAAGAGTGAGCTAAGTCCTGAGGACTCTTAATGGAACCGCATGGAAGTGAATCATACCATGCTTTAGCACCCTCCTTCAAGGAGAAAGGAAGAAGCTTGGTCACATAAAAGTATCGTATCTTCTCATCTGTGGTAAACAGGCTACCCAACTCACCGAGTTTAGTCAGGTGTGCAATAGCATCATCATTTTCTCTGCCATAAAAGGGGTCAGCTTCAACCATAGGTATAAGTGAAAGATCAACAGAGAAATCATAATCAGGATCATCAATGCATATAGGGGATGTAGCAAATGCAGGATTAGGAACGGTTTTGTTCTTCAGAGAGTGTTTTTCAAACAGTTTCTTAATAGCTTCAGGGTCAGAGCCGGAAACTCTGTCAGTTCCCTGCATAAATCTTCATCTAGTATATAGTAATCATCATCAAGGAGCCTCTCTTTAAGTTTACTCAAATCAGGATAATCATAAGTTTCACCAATAGGGTAGCGACTAACAGGAAGTTCAATTCCAGACTTTTTAGCAGCAGCAGCAATTTGTTTCTCAAGAGCATAACCAAGCGAACTAATATCATCATCAAAAGTAGTAGAAGCATCATCAAGAGTATCAGACATAGTAACAGATTCAGTAGGAGCATCATGTGGTGGTGGTGAGGCAAACTTACTCATAACGGAAGGTGAATCAAGTGTAGCACTAGTGCTCAGAGCAGTACCTCTTCTTGTAGTAGATAGTAAGATAGGAACCTTGGGGTCTCCTTTCTTACCCATAGTAGATAAAATGCAGCAGGTAGGATACCTCAAGTAGACTTGTAAATATTGCTATGCTCCCCGGCGACGGCGCCAGAAAACGGTACTTGATAACCCTCAACCGTAAGGGATCGAGATAGTCTTCGCGGGTAAGGATAACCCAATTTATTGATTCGACACACGGGGAGCCAAAGAGTATTTATAAGCTTTGACAGTTGAGTTGTCAATTCAACCGCACCTGAAATATACTTACTTGCAACAAAAGATAAGTGGTAACAGTGATATGATAGTGATGATAGTAATAGTAAAAGTAAACAGCAAAAGTAAATAGCAACAGTAGATAGCAAAGCAAATAGCAAAAGTAGCGACTAGTGACAAGCAGGGTTTAAAACACTGTAGGCTAGGGAGATGGATGGTTGGGCGCTGCATGGATGAGATAGATTCTAACTTGGGGGACGGCACACGGAAAAGTAATGATCATCTAGGCAAATATCAAACATTAGGCATGTATCCCGTAGGTAGTTGTACGTGCTTGCAATAAGAACTTGCACAACATCTTTTGTCCTACCATCCCGCTACGAACGGGGCCAAAAGGAACTTATGGAGATTAAGGTGCTCCTATCAAAGAGCACCGGAACAAAGCAATGAACTCAATAGATACATGTAATCCTCAAACTACGGACCATCCCCTTTGGTGTCCCAAGCTGTCACTTTTGGGATCGCCGGTTCCGAACCGTAACAGGTGCAAACAACTCATAGATAGGATCACGAACACAAATATATTCATACAAACACATAGGGTTCAGATCTGAAATCATGGCACTCGGGCCCTAAGTGTCAAGCATTAAGAGTGATAAGTTGAAGCAAAGATGATAAACACCATAGTAGATGATAGGCAACATGCCCCCAACAATCTGATAAACTATTACATGATCTAACTCATCCAATCCCTACCATCCCCTTCGCCTACAGCGGGGGAATTACTCACACATGGAGGGAGAAGTCATGGAGGGATGATGGAGTGGTGATGATGATGACGATGGCGACGATCTCCCCTCTCCGGAGGCCAATTCAGCCTCCAGATTAGCCCTCCCGAGGAAGAACAGAGGGTGGCGGCGGCTCCGCGACGAAAAACTGCGAAAGAACTTCCGATCTGAGGTTTCTGCGTCGGGAGGAAAAATACGGGCTAAAGTAGGGCACCAGGGGGCGTGGGACCTTCCCAGGCGCCCCCCCCCCGGCGCGACCCAAGGGGGGGCGCGCCCACAGGGCGCCTGGGCACCCCCTAGCCCCCTCTGGCACCACTTCTGGTTCCCGGTTCCTTCGGGTGCGTGGATTTTCTGTGATTTTTCGTGGATTTTTCTGAGGTACCTAAAAATCCGTTTTCGTGCACACAAATAAACCATACAGGCAGCTCTGCTGAAAACAGCGTCAGTCCGGGTTAGTTTAGTCCAAATCATGCAAGAATGAGGTCAAAACAATATCAAAAGTGTTTGGAAAAGTAGATACGTTTGAGACGTATCAGTGAAATGTCTCTATATGAGTAGAGACGTGATATGAGCACATCTAACATAACGTCTCTACATATCTAGAGACAATTTTGAACGTCCCAATATAGCGTCTCATTCCACTTAGACACACTTTGCTATCGTCTCTAAATGTTTTGAGACGGTACATGGGGAGACGCTCCAAAGACGCTTTACTAAGTCGACTCTATAGTTGCCTAGAGATGAAATAACATGTCTCTATCTATGAAATTGGGCGTCTCTACGCACAGATTTTCTTGTAGTGCCATGTCCATATGCATCATATTCATGCATCATGTGTTTGAGCATTGCATGATGATTGATTGTGTTCCGGTGTTGCATTGTTGTGTTGGTTAGAGCCCGATGAAGATTCGGAGTTCGAGGTTCCTTTCGAGGCTGAGTTTGAGGAGCAAGGTTACGATCCCTCCGTGGACTCAATAGGCAAGATGACTATTCCTATATATCATTTCTATCTTTGCCTGTGCTAGAAGTCTCGCTCTTTAGATATTGCCTCAATGCCTATTCCTGTTTGTCAGCCCTCCTATTGTTGCCATGAAACTCTCTAACCATCTTCCTAGCAAACCGTTGTTTGGCTAAGTACGCATCGCTCAGCCCCTCTTATAGCGTTGTTAGTTGCAGGTGAAGTTTTGAACATTGCTCCATGATGAAGTTGTTGTTCGGATAACACAATATATGATAAATGTTAAACTAATTCACCTATATATTGGTAATGGGTGGAAGGCTAAGCCTTTCTGCTTGGTGTTTTGTTCCACTCATGCCACCCTAGGATCCGATTAAACCGGTGTTATGTTCCTTGATTTTGCGTTCCTAACACGGTTGGGGTTTATGGGCCCCCTCGATAAGTCGCTCTGGTTAAAGCTTTTCCAGCAAGGCCTAACATTGGTTTTACATTTGCCTAATAACTAAAATTTGCATAGGGACTAGCTACCCCGTGGACTTAATTAACAACCCGGGCCAGTGCTCCTCATGAGTGTTGGTCCAAACTGGGGGTCCTGCAGGGCCACCTTGGGGAAACCCGAGGTATCTGGTAAAACCTGTAGTATCACCCATCCGGTCGTGGCCAGGGTGTCGGCACGCCGGGAGGTCTTGCTGGATTAGTTTTACCTTTGTCGAAATATCTTGAGCACAGGATTCCGAGAATACTCGGGTCTTCCCACTTTGGAGTTGCGACTCCGCGGATCGTGAGCTTGTGATTGGCTAAGTTGGGACACCCCTGCAGGGTTTGATCTTTTGAAAGTCATGCCCGCGGTTATGAGGCAGATGGGAATTTGTTAATATCTGGTTGTAGATAACTTGACACCTTATTCATGAATACACTACCTGCGTGAGTAACCGTGATGGTCTCTTTCGAAGGGCTTCGGGAAGTGAACACGGTGGGGTTATGTTTGATCGTGAGTAGCTAGGATCACTTCTTGATCAACTTGGCGAACGTTGGCACTTGTTCTGTCCTTGTTCTAAACTCGTAAGATAGTGCTTAGTGCTTGCTGCAACCCTTGTTTACAGCATCTTCCACACCTAAGGCTTAGGTAGTTTTGATACCCGGGAACGGGATTGCTGAGTCCTCTATGGCTCACAGATTCAACACACACCAGATGTAGGTACCGTTGAGAACTATGCAAGAGATGGTTCGGAACTTCACTGGGAGTTCGATGAAGAGCGTGGATGTTACTATGTGTCTTATCGGGACGATCAGTAGTGGTTCTTACTAGGAGGATCCGGGCTTGTGTTACTTATGGTATCTTTCTCATTTGGATTTCGTCCGTAGTCGGACCCTGATGTTATTTGGATGATGTATGCTATTGTATTCATTGTGTGACGTGGCGAGTGTAAGACAACTATCATTTTACTATTTCATCCCTGAATTTTACATGAGATGTGCAAAGATACCATATTTGAGATCATTCTAGTATGCGTTTATGTCCTTGCTACTTCTTAAGCTTGCGTTGTATTTCCTCGAAGAGGAAAGGGAGATGCAACACAGTAGCGTAAGTATTTCCCTCAGTTTTTTAGAACCAAGGTACCAATCAAGTAGGAGACCACACGCCAGTCCCTCGCACCTGCACAAACAATTAAGAACTTCGCAGCCAACGCGATAAGGGGTTGTCAATCCCTTTATGGCCACTTACGATAGTGAGATCTGATAGAGATGATAGATAATATTTTTGGTATTTTTTAGTTTAATAAAACAACAAATAAGCAACGGTAATATAAATTGACGGGAAAGTAATATGATAAAGATAGACCCGGGGGCCATAGTTTTCTCTAGTGGCTTCTCTCATGATAGCGGTATTCTACGGCGACAAATTACTATCGAGCAATTGATAGAAAAGCGAATAATTATGAGACTATCTAGGCATGATCATTGTATATAGGCATCACGTCTGAGACAAGTAGACCGACTTCTGCCTGCATCTACTACTATTACTCCACACATCGACCGCTATCCAGCATGCATCTAGTGTATTGAGTTCAAACGAACAGAGTAACGCCTTAAGAAAGATGACATGATGTAGAGGGATAAACTCAAGCAATATGATGAAACCCCCATCTTTTTATCCTCGATGGCAACAATACAATACGTGCCTTGCTGCCCCTACTGTCACTGGGAAAGGACACCGCAAGATTGAACCCAAAGCCAAACACTTCTCCCATTGCAAGAACAATAGATTTAGTAGGCCAAACCAAACCAATAATTCAAAGAGACTTGCAAGGATATTATGAGCACACATAAAAAGTTCAGAGAAGAACCAAATATCTTTCATAGATAACCTTGATCATAAACTTACAATTCATCGGATCTCGACAAACACACCGCAAAAAGAGATTACATCGAATAGATCTCCTCGAAGACCGAGGAGAACTTTGTATTGAGATCCAGAGAGAGAGAACAAGCCATCTAGATACTAGCTATGGACCCAAGGTCTGTGGTAAACTACTCACAACTCATGGTGAGGGCGATGATGATGATGATGATGGCCTCCGTGATGGATCCCCCTCCCGGAACAGGCTCCAAGATGGGATCTCCACGATAACAGAAGCTACGGTGGTGGAATTGGGGTTTTCTCTCTGTGTATGGAGTTTCTGGGGTACGTAGGTATATATAAGAAGAAGAGGGGCACCGGGGGCTACAGGGGTTCCCCCGAGGCAAGGGGCGCGCCTTGGGAAAGGGGGGGGGGCGCCCCCCACCCTCGAGGGTGGGCCCTCTGTCCTCTGGCTTGGCCCCGAAGTCTTTCGTGCGTGATTTCCTCCAAAAAAAATCTCCTCCGAAGGTTTCATTCCGTTTGGACTCCATTTGATATTCTTTTTTTGCAAAACCCTGAAATAGGCAAAAAAAAAAAAGAGCAATCTGGACTGGGCCTTTGGGTTAGTAGGTTAGTCCCAAAAATGATATAAAAGTGAATGATAAAGCCCATTAAACATCCAAGACTTCATAAATAATAGCATGGAATAATCAAAAATTATAAATACGTTGGAGACATATCAAGCATCCCCAAGCTTAATTCCTGCTCTTCCTCGAGTAGGTAAATGATAAAGAAAGAATTTTTGATGTGGAATGCTAACCAATATAGTTTTTCAATGTAATTCTCTTAATTGTGGCATGGGTGTTCAGATCTGAAAGGTTCAAGATAAAAGTCTATATTGACATAAGAAATAACAATACTTCAAGCAATACTAACAAAGCAATCACGTCTTCTCAAAATACTATGGCTATATAAAGTTATCCCTACAAAATCATATAGTGTTGGCTATGCTCCCTTGCTATCACACAAAATATTCATATCATGCACAACCCCGATTTCAGCCAAGCATTTGTTTTCATGCTCTATCTTTTCAAACCTTTCAACTTTCACGCAATACTTGAGCGTGAGCCATGGATATAGCACTATGGGTGGAATAGAGGTGGTTGTGGAGAAGACAAAAAGAGGGAGATAGTCTCACATCGACTAGGCGTATCAACGGGCTATGGAGATGCCCATCAATAGATATCAATGTGAGTGAGTAGGGATTGCCATGCAATGGATGCACCAGAGCTAAATATGAATGAAAGCTCAACAAAAGAAACTAGTGGGTGTGCATCCAACTTGCTTGCTCACGAAGACCTAGGGCATTTGAGGAAGCCCATCGTTGGAATATACAAGCCAAGTTCTATAACGAAAATTCCCACTAGTATATGAAAGTGACTAAGCATGAGACTCTCTACAATGAAGAACATGGTGCTACTTTGAAGCACAAGTGTGGAAATAGATAGTAGCAATTGTCCCTTTTTTCTTTTTCTTTTTTTCTTTTTTTTGGACTTACTTTTTTCTTTGGCCTTTCCTTTTTTTTTTGCGGAGGGGCTTTATAGATTCTGCCTTTCCTCCCATGGGACAATGCTCTAAAAAGGATGATCATCACACTTTCATTACAACACAAGATTACAGCTCGATACTACAACAACAAAGTATGACTCTATATGAATGCCTCCAGCGATGTACCGATATGTGCAATGAAACAAGAGTGACATGTACAAAAATTATGCATGGTGGCCTTGCCACAAATACGATGTCAACTACATGATCATGCAATGGCAATATGACAATATGATGCGTGTCATATAAACGGAACGGTGGAAAGTTGCATGGCAATATATCTCGGAATGGCTATGGAAATGCCATGATAGGTAGGTATGGTGGCTGTTTTGAAGAACAATATTGGTGGTTGTTTTGAGGAAGGATATATAGTGGGTTTATGGCACCGGCGAAAGTTGCGCGGTACAAGAGAGGCTAGCAATGGTGGAAGGGTGAGAGTGCGTATAATCCATGGACTCAACATTAGTCATAAGAACTCATATACTTATTAAAAAAAATCTACGAGTCATCAAAACAAAGCAATCAACGCATGCCCCTAGGGGTGAGGTTGGTAGGAGTTAACCATCGCGCGCCCCCGACCTCCACACAAAGGTTGACACTCTACAAATACCCCATGCTTTAACTTAGTCACATAACGGTTCACCATACGTGCATGCTACGGGAATCACCAACCTTAACACAAATATCTCTCAATTTTATAATTACTCCACTAGCATGACTCTAATATCACTATCCTAATGTCTCAAAACAATTATCAAGCATCCAACATCTCTTTCTATTCAATGCACTTGATGTGAATTTTTTTACTGCATTGACATTGGATGTTTATCATGTGAAGACTAGTTCTTTTAGCCTAAACACTTTACCAAGCTGTTTTAATAGACTCTCAAATATATATAAGTGAAGCATGAGAGTTAAACAATTTCTACAAAATATTACCACCACCATGATCTAAAAGATATAAGTGAAGCACTAGAGTAAAAACTATTCAACTCAAAAGATATAAGTGAAGCACAGAGAGTGTTCTAACAATTTATAGGCGATATTTAACTCTCTCAAATAGGTGTGTCCAGCAAGGATTATTGTGGCAAACTAACAAGCAAAGACGCAAATTATACAAGACGCTCCAAGCAAAACACATAGCATGTTGCGAATAAAAATATAGCTCCAAGTATAGTTACCGATGGATGAAGACGAAAGAGGGGATGCCTTCCCGGGGCATCCCCAAGCTTAGGCTTTTGATTATCTTGAATTTACTTGGGGTGCCATGGGCATCCCCAAGCTTAGGCCTTTGCTACTCCTTGTTCCATAGTCCATCAAAGCAATACTCAAAACTTGAAAACTTCACAACACAAAACTTAGACAAAAATTCTCATGAGCTCCGTTAGTAAGAGAAAGCAAACCACCATTCAAAGGTATGGCAAGGAATTCATTCATTGTTTATATTGGTGTTAAACCTACTGTACTCCAAGTTCTCTATGGTTCATATCCTCCAATATTACTCATAGATGCATCGGACTAGGCAAACAACACACAAAAACAGAACAGTCTGTAGTAATCTGCTGGGTTCGCCTACTTCTTGAACTATAAAAAATTCAAACTAAATTGGTAAATTTGTGCAATATGTCTACCAATCAGCAGAAAAAATAATCAACTAAAAAGCACGCTCCAGTAAAATCAGAAGTCTACTTTAGCGAGCGCTAACGATTCTGTTTTTCACAGCAAGATCAAATAAACTTCACACAAGTCTTACCAAAGGTTCTACTTAGCACAAACACTAAACAAAACATGAAAACACATCTAATCAGAGGCTAGATGCAATATTTGTTCCCTAACAGCAACAAAAACAAAAAACAAAAAATTGGGTTGCCTCCCAACAAGCGCTATCGTTTTACGCCCCTAGCTAGGCACGATACAAGATAGATCTAGGTATTGCCATAATGGTATGATATGTCGCGAAAGCTCATCACATATTCCCTACGTTCAGCAGCAAGCTTCCTTTGTGGCAAACAAAAGTAATCAAAAGGGCTAAATTTAATGGGACAAAAGTCCCCTGCATCAATCTCGGGAGGAACAGGTTCCTCCTTTGGCCCTTTGTAGTGGATGACCAATTCATCATTATAGGCATTCTTTTGACAGAAGGCCAATAACCTTTGTTCAAGGAAGGAGCCTAACCCATTATTTTTAATAGCGAGGTCATCGTTTATCTCAGAAATTCTATCAATCAAGATCTCAACAGGAACCTTTATTCTAAGGTTTTTATTAAAAGCAACATGATCAGGAGATCGCAAACGCATAAGGTCTTCTTGATTGAACAAGACAGCCTCTATAGGAGGTCGACCGACATCTACTCCGTAATGAGCAAAGATATCTCTGGCCTTTTTAGTGATATATCTAAATTCATGAGCCAAAAATATAGTAGCTTCCCGCTTAACGGAATAATGCTCAATATTAGAGAACTCCAAGAATACTCTCTGAATACAGGGATGCATATGGATAAATTGCCTTTCAATTTCTACTATGAGCATAGATACATCATCTGCAAGGCTACTAGTTCTGTGAAGAATAGAGCCACCGATAGTGGGCAAAGCACCGGCACAAGTAAAGAAGTCTTGAAGAACCCCTTTTCCAATAATATTGCCACTACCAACCCGGAACTTCTTGACATGTAAAGTGGTAGCTTCATCCGGGAGGTCAACATGAGCGTTGCCCTCGGTATTGCTACCCCTCTCGATAAAATCGTCCCCCATCTCAGACATGGGGGCAAACAAACAAGCAAGGAACACACAAGAAAACAAAAGGCGAACGAACGAGAAACACACGGCGGAAGAAGGGTGAATAAAATGGCAAAGGTGAAGAGGGGGAGAGGAAAACAATAGTCAAATAAATGTAATGCGAAGGATAAGGGTTTGTGATAGGTACTTGGTATATGACTTTTGCGTAAGCCTCCCCAGCAACGGCGCTAGAAATTCTTCTTGCTACCTCTTGAGCTTGCGTTGTATTCTCTCGAAGAGGAAAGGGAGATGCGGCACAGTAGCGTAAGTATTTACCCCGGTTTTTGAGAACCAAGGTATCAATCCAGTAGGAGACCACGCGCTAGTCCCTCGCACCTGCACAAACAAATAAGAACTTCACAGCCAACGCGATAAGGGGTTGTCAATCCCTTTACGGTCACTTACGATAGTGAGATCTGATAGAGATGTTAGATAATATTTTTGGTATTTTTTAGTTTAATAAAACAGCAAATAAGCAACGGTAATATAAATTGATGGTAAAGTAGTATGATAAAGATAGACCCGGGGCCATAGTTTTCTCTAGTGGCTTCTCTCATGATAGCGGTATTCTACGGCGGGTAAACAAATTACTATCGAGCAATTGATAGAAAAGCGAATAATTATGAGAATATCTAGGCATGATCATTGTATATAGGCATCACGTCCGAGATAAGTAGACCGACTCCTGCCTGCATCTACTACTATTACTCCACACATCGACCGCTGTCCAGCATGCATCCAGTGTATTGAGTTCATACGAACAGAGTAACGCCTTAAGAAAGATGACATGTTGTAGAGGGATAAACTCAAGCAATATGATCAAAACCCCATCTTTTTATCCTCGATGGCAACAATACAATACGTGTCTTGCTTCCCCTACTGTCACTGGGAAAGGACACCACAAGATTGAACCGAAAGCCAAGCACTTCTCCCATTGCAAGAACTATAGATCTAGCAGGCCAAACAAAACCAATAATTCAAAGAGACTTGCAAGGATATTATGAGCGCACATAAAAGTTCAGAGAAGAACCAAATATCTTTCATAGATAACCTTGATCATAAACTCACAATTCATCGGATCTCGACAAACACACCGCAAAAAGAGATTACATCGAATAGATCTCCTCGAAGACCGAGGAGAACTTTGTATTGAGATCTAGAGAGAGAGAAGAAGCCATCTAGATATTAGCTATGGACCCAAAGCTCTGTGGTAAACTACTCACAACTCATGGTGAGGGCAATGATGATGAGGATGAAGGCCTCCGTGATAGATCCCCCTCCCGGAACAAGCTCCAAGATGGGATCTCCACGGGAACAGAAGCTACGGCGGTGGAATTAGGGTTTTCTCTCTCCGTATGGAGTTTCTGGGGTACGTAGATATATATAGGAAGAAGAGGGGCACCGGGGTCCACAGGGGCTGCCCTCGAGGCAGGGGGCGCACCGGGGGGCACCCCCCCACCCTCGAGGGTGGGCCCTCTGTCCTCTGGCTTGGCCCCGAAGTCTTTCGTGCGTGATTTCCTCCAAAAATATCTCCTGTGAAGGTTTCATTCCGTTTGGACTCCGTTTGATATTCTTTTTCTGCAAAACCCTGAAATAGGCAAAAAATGGCAATCTGGACTGGGCCTTTGGGTTAGTAGGTTAGTCCCAAAAATGATATAAAAGTGAATGATAAAGCCCATTAAACATCCAAGACTTCATAAATAATAGCATGGAACAATCAAAAATTATAAATACGTTGGAGACATATCAAGCATCCCCAAGCTTAATTCCTGCTCTTCCTCGAGTAGGTAAATGATAAAGAAAGAATTTTTGATGTGGAATGCTAACCAATATAGTTTTTCAATGTAATTCTCTTAATTGTGGCATGGGTGTTCAGATCTGAAAGGTTCAAGATAAAAGTCTATATTGACATAAGAAATAACAATACTTCAAGCAATACTAACAAAGCAATCACGTCTTCTCAAAATACTATGGCTACATAAAGTTATCCCTACAAAATCATATAGTGTTGGCTATGCTCCCTTGCTATCACACAAAATATTCATATCATGCACAACCCCGATTTCAGCCAAGCATTTGTTTTCATGCTCTATCTTTTCAAACCTTTCAACTTTCACGCAATACTTGAGCGTGAGCCATGGATATAGCACTATGGGTGGAATAGAGGTGGTTGTGGAGAAGACAAAAAGAGGGAGATAGTCTCACATCGACTAGGCGTATCAACGGGCTATGGAGATGCCCATCAATAGATATCAATGTGAGTGAGTAGGGATTGCCCTGCAATGGATGCACCAGAGCTAAATATGAATGAAAGCTCAACAAAAGAAACTAGTGGGTGTGCATCCAACTTGCTTGCTCACGAAGACCTAGGGCATTTGAGGAAGCCCATCGTTGGAATATACAAGCCAAGTTCTATAACGAAAATTCCCACTAGTATATGAAAGTGACTAAGCATGAGACTTTCTTCAATGAAGAACATGGTGCTACTTTGAAGCACAAGTGTGGAAATAGATAGTAGCAATTGTCCCTTTTTTCTTTTTCTTTTTTTGGCCTTTCTTTTTTCTTTGGCCTTTCCTTTTTTTTCTTTTTCTTTTTTTTGCGGAGGGGCTTTATAGATTCCGCCTTTCCTCCCATGGGACAATGCTCTAAAAAGGATGATCATCACACTTTCATTACAACACAAGATTACAGCTCGATACTATAACAACAAAGTATGACTCTATATGAATGCCTCCGGCGATGTACCGATATGTGCAATGAAACAAGAGTGACATGTATAAAAATTATGCATGGTGGCCTTGCCACAAATACGATGTCAACTACATGATCATGCAATGGCAATATGACAATATGATGCGTGTCATATAATCGGAACGGTGGAAAGTTGCATGGCAATATATCTCGGAATGGCTATGGAAATGCCATGATAGGTAGGTATGGTGGCTGTTTTGAGGAACAATATGGTGGTTGTTTTGAGGAAGGATATATAGTGGGTTTATGGCACCGGCGAAAGTTGCGCGGTACAAGAGAGGCTAGCAATGGTGGAAGCGTGAGAGTGCGTATAATCCATGGACTCAACATTAGTCATAAGAACTCATATACTTATTAAAAAAATCTACGAGTCATCAAAACAAAGCAATCAATGCATGCCCCTAGGGGTGAGGTTGGTAGGAGTTAACCATCGCGCGCCCCCGACCTCCACACAAAGGTTGACACTCTACAAATACCCCATGCTTTAACTTAGTCACATAACGGTTCACCATACGTGCATGCTACGGGAATCACCAACCTTAACACAAATATTTCTCAATTTTATAATTACTCCACTAGCATGACTCTAATATCACTATCCTAATGTCTCAAAACAATTATCAAGCATCCAACATCTCTTTCTATTCAATGCACTTGATGTGAATTTTTTTACTGCATTGAGATTGGATGTTTATCATGTGAAGACTAGTTCTTTTAGCCTAAACACTTTACCAAGCTGTTTTAATAGACTCTCAAATATATATAAGTGAAGCATGAGAGTTAAACAATTTCTGCAAAATATTACCACCACCATGCTCTAAAAGATATAAGTGAAGCACTAGAGTAAAAACTATTCAACTCAAAAGATATAAGTGAAGCACAGAGAGTGTTCTAACAATTTATAGGCGATATTTAACTCTCTCAAATAGGTGTGTCCAGCAAGGATGATTGTGGCAAACTAACAAGCAAAGACGCAAATTATACAAGACGCTCCAAGCAAAACACATAGCATGTTGCGAATAAAAATATAGCTCCAAGTATAGTTACCGATGGATGAAGACGAAAGAGGGGATGCCTTCCCGGGGCATCCCCAAGCTTAGGCTTTTGATTATCTTGAATTTACTTGGGGTGCCATGGGCATCCCAAAGCTTAGGCCTTTGCTACTCCTTGTTCCGTAGTCCATCAAAGCAATACTCAAAACTTGAAAACTTCACAACACAAAACTTAGACAAAAATTCTCGTGAGCTCCGTTAGTAAGAGAAAGCAAACCACCATTCAAAGGTATGGCAAGGAATTCATTCATTGTTTATATTGGTGTTAAACTTACTGTACTCCAAGTTCTCTATGGTTCATATCCTCCAATATTACTCATAGATGCATCGGACTTGGCAAACAACACACAAAAACAGAACAGTCTGTAGTAATCTGCTGGGTTCACCTACTTCTTGAACTATAAAAAATTCAAACTAAATTGGTAAATTTGTGCAATATGTCTACCAATCAGCAGAAAAAATAATCAACTAAAAAGCACGCTCCAGTAAAATCAGAAGTCTACTTTAGCGAGCGCTAACGATTCTGTTTTTCACAGCAAGATCAAATAAACTTCACACAAGTCTTACCAAAGGTTCTACTTAGCACAAACACTAAACAAAACATGAAAACACATCTAATCAGAGGCTAGATGCAATATTTGTTCCCTAACAGCAACAAAAACAAAAAACATAAAATTGGGTTGCCTCCCAACAAGCGCTATCGTTTTACGCCCCTAGCTAGGCACGATACAAGATAGATCTAGGTATTGCCATAATGGTATGATATGTCGCGAAAGCTCATCTCATATTCCCTACGTTCAGCAGCAAGCTTCCTTTGTGGCAAACAAAAGTAATCAAAAGGGCTAAATTTAATGGGACAAAAGTCCCCTACATCAATCTCGGGAGGAACAGGTTCCTCCTTTGGCCCTTTGTAGTGGATGACCAATTCATCATTATAGGCATTCTTTTGACAGAAGGCCAATAACCTTCGTTCAAGGAAGGGGCCTAACCCATTATTTTTAATAGCGAGGTCATCGTTTATCTCGGAAATTCTATCAATCAAGATCTCAATGGGAACCTTTATTCTAAGGTTTTTATTAAAAGCAACATGATCAGGAGATCGCAAACGCATAAGGTCTTCTTGATTGAACAAGACAGCCTCTATAGGAGGTCGACCGGCATCTACTCCGTAATGACCAAAGATTTCTCTCGCCTTTTTAGTGATATATCTAAATTCATGAGCCAAAAAGATAGTAGCTTCCCGCTTAACGGAATAATGGTCAATATTAGAGAACTCCAAAAATACTCTCTGAATACAGGGATGCATATGGATAAATTGCCTTTCAATTTCTACTATGAGCATAGATACATCATCTGCAAGGCTACTAGTTCTGTGAAGAATAGAGCCACCGATAGTGGGCAAAGCACCGGCACAAGTAAAGAAGTCTTGAAGAACCCCTTTTCCAATAATATTGCCACTACCAACCCGGAACTTCTTGACATGTAAAGTGGTAGCTTCATCCGGGAGGTCAACATGAGCGTTGCCCTCGGTATTGCTACCCCTCTCGATAAAATCGTCCCCCATCTCAGACATGGGGGCAAACAAACAAGCAAGGAACACACAAGAAAACAAAAGGCGAACGAACGAGAAACACACGGCGGAAGAAGGGCGAATAAAATGGCAAAGGTGAAGAGGGGGAGAGGAAAACAAGAGTCAAATAAATGTAATGCGAAGGATAAGGGTTTGTGATAGGTACTTGGTATATGACTTTTGCGCAAGCCTCCCCAGCAACGGCGCTAGAAATTCTTCTTGCTACCTCTTGAGCTTGCGTTGTATTCCCTTGAAGAGGAAAGGGAGATGCGGCACAGTAGCGTAAGTATTTCCCCCGGTTTTTGAGAACCAAGGTATCAATCCAGTAGGAGACCACGCGCTAGTCCCTCGCACCTGCACAAACAAATAAGAACTTCACAGCCAACGCGATAAGGGGTTGTCAATCCTTTTACGGTCACTTACGATAGTGAGATCTGATAGAGATGATAGATAATATTTTTGGTATTTTTTAGTTTAATAAAACAGCAAATAAGCAACGGTAATATAAATTGATGGGAAAGTAATATGATAAAGATAATCCCGGGGCCATAGTTTTCTCTAGTGGCTTCTCTCATGATAGCGGTATTCTACGGCGGGTAAACAAATTACTATCGAGCAATTGATAGAAAAGCGAATAATTATGAGAATATCTAGGCATGATCATTGTATATAGGCATCATGTCCGAGATAAGTAGACTGACTCCTGCCTGCATCGACTACTATTACTCCACACATCGACCGCTGTCCAGCATGCATCTAGTGTATTGAGTTCATACGAACAGAGTAACGCCTTAAGAAAGATGGCATGATGTAGAGGGATAAACTCAAGCAATATGATCAAAACCCCATCTTTTTATCCTCGATGGCAACAATACAATACGTGTCTTGCTTCCCCTACTGTCACTGGGAAAGGACACCACAAGATTGAACCGAAAGCCAAGCACTTCTCCCATTGCAAGAACTATAGATCTAGCAGGCCAAACCAAACCAATAATTCAAAGAGACTTGCAAGGATATTATGAGCGCACATAAAAGTTCAGAGAAGAACCAAATATCTTTCATAGATAACCTTGATCATAAACTCACAATTCATCGGATCTCGACAAACACACCGCAAAAAGAGAATACATCGAATAGATCTCCTCGAAGACCGAGGAGAACTTTGTATTGAGATCTAGAGAGAGAGAGAAGAAGCCATCTAGATATTAGCTATGGACCCAAAGCTCTGTGGTAAACTACTCACAACTCATGGTGAGGGCGATGATGATGAGGATGAAGGCCTCCGTGATGGATCTCCCTCCCGGAACAAGCTCCAAGATGGGATCTCCACGGGGACAGAAGCTACGGCGGTGGAATTAGGGTTTTCTCTCTGCGTATGGAGTTTCTGGGGTACGTAGGTATATATAGGAAGAAGAGGGGCACCGGGGGCCACAGGGGCTGCCCTCGAGGCAGGGGGCGCACCGGGGGGCGCCCCCCCACCCTCGAGGGTGGGCCCTCTGTCCTCTGGCTTGGCCCCGAAGTCTTTCGTGCGTGATTTCCTCCAAAAATATCTCCTGCGAAGGTTTCATTCCGTTTGGACTCCGTTTGATATTCTTTTTCTGCAAAACCCTGAAATAGGCAAAAAACAGCAATCTGGACTGGGCCTTTGGGTTAGTAGGTTAGTCCCAAAAATGATATAAAAGTGAATGATAAAGCCCATTAAACATCTAGGACTTCATAAATAATAGCATGGAACAATCAAAAATTATAAATACGTTGGAGACGTATCAGTCCTTAAGTCGTGCCTCGACACGTGGGGGACATAGCCGCATACTGGGCATTACAATCCTTTTGTTACCGGAGTTCTCCATGGTGTTTCTTCATGACATAATTCATTCTTCAGGTGTTCATCAAATTCTTGTGGAGCGGCTCAAGCATTATTCTTCTTGCACCTCGAGATGCAATTAATTTGCTGTACTCTTTTGAAGTGGAGTTTTGCATTTCTTCCTTCATCTCATCTATTTAATTTTTGGTAGTGGCTGAAATTCACCTCAAGTTTTGGGATGATTTTCATAAGCCCACAACAAGCTCATTCTTTTGTTGTTGATTTTCTCAACAACTCCATTCATTCCTTCCTTCTAAGGATGCTTTCAAATTAATTCGTGGTGGAAGTTGTCATCTTCTTCCTCGTTCTTTTCATTCCATTCTTTTAATTCTTCCGGAGTCAATATCGTGTTCATTTCGTCATGTATCGTTACATCTTTCCAAGTTCTTTATCTATTCCATTCATATTCAACCGGAGTGTTCTCTAATGTCTTCTTCTTCTTATCCCTTGTCTATCCCGCTTAACCGGAATAGTTCCAATGCCTCTCTTGTCTTTTAAGCTCTTGATTCTCGTTGTATGCTTTGTTCCCTCATTTTCCCGAAGCATCTCAACCGCGTTCATCTCCATTGTATTCTTCCTCTCAAGTGGCTCAACCTCAAAATATTCTTCTGTTTCACTCCTTTGTTCTTCCTATTCCTCCTCCGTCTCGTTCCTAAGATCTCGGGATGAGATCTCTTGTTAGTAGGGGGTGTTGTGACACCCCAAGACCGGTACGCCAAGTGTCATCCTCTTATTCGTTGTCGTTGCCATGTCATGTGCTTACGTGTTGCACTTTGCCATTTCATCATGTGCATTTCATCAGCATGTTTTCAAAACTTGCATCCATCTGAGTCCGTCCATCCTCTCTAGACAGACCGCCTACCAAATTTCGTCGCATTCGGAGTTCGTTTGATAGCCCTACTGTTAAATATAGCGGCACCATTACCGGACCAACGTCGGACGTTTTCGGTCTCCGAAACCGAGTGCCGGGCTGCCACCTCCCTCTCTTCTCGGCCCATTTACCCCTCTACACAACCCACTAGACCCACCTAACACCCCCTTGCGATCGGTGCTGTTCGATCGTCATCGGAGGGTGCAAAAACACCCCCAAACCCCCTCCTAACCCTAGTCATAGCCTCCTTCCCTATATAAACTCCTTCCCCATGCCATTTTTGCCTCCACCAACCTCCTCCCTAAAATTCCGTGCCACCTACCCACTACAGCCGCAACCGCCGCCGCTCCCCTCTGTTTCAGCGCCCAGCCACCCACACCACCGCCACTTGACATTCAGCCACTTGCCAGCCGCCGCCACGCCGTCATCCGAGCCAACGGACGCAAGCCACGTGGCTCCCCGTCGAGGCCCGCCAGGCCCGGCCGCGGCCCGCCCGAGCCGCGAACCGGCCCCGAAGCCGCCGGCGTGTGCCCGCTTCCCCGCCTCTCTGCCTACTCCCACGAGCGCCCCGCTCGCCGGCGAGCAACACCGGACCCCGCCGCCTCCAGCGCCCTCGCCTCCTCCTGCGGTCCCTCGCCAACCCCGCCGACCCTGCGCCTCCTCGCCGTCATCGCGTCAACCCCGCCGGCACCGCTTCCTTGCGTCCCCAAGCGGATCTGCGCCGACCTCGCCTCCCGCCAGCGAAGACCGTGTCGGAGCCAGGCGACGACGAGAGCCCTGGCCCCGTCGCAGCAAAGGTTGCCGCTGGTGGCCCTCCTCCTCCACCGCCACGCCCTTTGCTTGCCTCGCCGCCGGCCTCCGTGCCACCCCGTCGACCGTCTCCGGCGAGATCCGGCCAGATCCATCGCAACCGCCGCCGGACCGGCCCTCCTGTGCCCCGAACGGACATGTCCAGTGGAGCCCGGACATGTCCGACCTCCTCCTCGTGTCGTGCCACTGCCAGGGGAGCCCGCACGCCCAAGCCCGGACACGTCCACCCTTCTTCGGACAATGTCCGCCCAGATCTGCCCCGAGGGTATAAAATTTCGTCTAAGTCCTTTTTCTGAACTGTGTCACGATGCATACTTTGGGTAGCCATATCTTTGTGCATAGGTATCCGTTTGTGATGTTTAATATGTCAAAATGTTCGTCTCTTGATGCTCTACATGATGGTTGTTGTTGCATGCTTGTTTGAGTTCTTCTACATGCCATAATCTATGTTGCAAACGTGTATGTTGCTGTTAAGTGCTGGAAACTAATGAAACTTGTCGATTTGTCTTTTTCATATCTTTTTGTGTGAATTTTGTTTGAGAAACATGTCAACATGTGTTAGGAGCACAATCATGCCATCTTTGCTATGGTGCAAACCACTTTTCATAATATGACTTGTGTTGAGTGGAACAAGCTTATAACATGCTATGATAATGTTGTTGTTTTTCTTACACTTGGTAAAAACTGCTAAGTCTGAAACTGTTATATTGTGATGCCATGTTTGCTTGAAGCCCCAGTCATATCCTTGCATGTTTTGGAATGTCCAATGATCATGTCTTGATGTCCATATTATGCTCTATCCATCCATGTCCTTGTTTGCAATTATGGCCTGAGGTAGCTTGTTGTTTTCATGCTCTCAAGTTGCTTCAAAATGTTTCTGTCAGCCTGTTATCAGTAAGTTCAGTTTTTCCATGTGAATAACTAGTGTTCTATGCATCCTATGACCATGTTCTTGTCATGAGTAGCTTCATAGAGATGTCTTCTTACTGTTGGTTATATTCGCATGCCATGATATGCTTTGAGATGAGTTGCAAAAGCTTGCAAACATGCCTACTTGTTGTTGTTGCTGCCATGTTCAATTTATTTCACCAAGTCTGTGAAACTGTTACCTTTTGCAAACTTGCGATGATGTTTTGAGCATGTTCTAGTGGTGTTTGGTAGTAGCTAAGTGATCATGCTTGTAGTGCTTGACATGTACATGCTTGCCATGCCCTTTGATGCCATGAAATGTTCCTGTAGCATGTTGTTTTGATGTCAACTATATGCCTACTTGCTATTTTGGACAGATTGTGTTTCAAACTTGTTCCATGTGTATGTGATGAACGGTTGCTCCGTTTTGAGTGTGATCTAAATGAAAGTTGCTTGTTTTTGCATGTATATGCATGATAACATGTTGTATACCCGTTTGGAGTGTGTTTGCTTGATTTTTGGTTGCATCTTGCATCTATGACATGCTTGACTTGCTTTGCTCCTATCTTCTAGGCCGTAGCTCCGAATTAAATGAACTTTATATGAAACTTGACTAGAATTTCGAGTAGATCATCATGGTGCATGTTAACTTGCTGTTTAACAACTTGAACTTAATGTTTGTTCAGTTCTGGACCAATTTTGAAAATTGCATCTGAGGACTTACCGAAATTGTTATATGTCGTGTCGAGCCTCATTTAAACTTGTTTCGTTGTGTTGGTCTTGGATGCATCATCTGTTGCCATGTTTTGCATCATATGGACTTGTCTTGTATCATACATGGTTGAGCATCATGTCATGTTCTTGTGTTGTGTGTTTACTATGTTGTTTGCTTCTTCTCGTTAGTTCCTGTTTCGTTGCGATCGTGAGGATTCGTTCAACCTCGTGTGGTTCGTCTTCGTGGCTTCTTCTTCGTCTTCTTCATGGACTCGTTCTTCTTCCTTGCGGGATCTCAGGCAAGATGACCATCACCTTGGATCTCACTACTATCATTGATATGCTAGTTGTCTCTATGCTATCGCTATATGTCGCGCTACCCACCATTTATTGTCAGCCTCTCCTTATTGCCATGAAATCTCTAACATTTGACACCATCCCAGCAAACCGTTGTATGGCTATGTTACCGCTTGGTTAGCCCCTCTTATAGCGTTGTTAGTTGCAGGTGAAGATGAAGATTGCTCCATGATTATGTTGGATTATCACAATATCTCTTATTTAATTAATGCACATTTATACTTGGTAATGGGTGGAAGGCTTGGCCTTTTGCCTGGTGTTTTGTTCCACTCATACCGCCCTAGGACCCGATAAACTGGTGTTATGTTCCTTGATTTTGTGTTCCTTACACGGTTGGGGTTTATGGGGCCCCTTCTACAATTCGCATTGCTTAAAGCTTTTCCAGCAAGGCCCAACCTTGGTTTTACCATTTGCCCAATAACTAAAAACTTGCATAGGGAGTAATTAACCTGAGTTCTTAATCAACAACCCGGGCCAGTGCTCCTCATGAGTGTTGGTCCAAACCTATCAGCCGCCGGTAGCAACCAGGGGCAACTCTGGATCTGGCCTATCGGAAGTTTGCACAATCTGATCGTGGCCTGAGACGAGATACGCGCGGCTCTTATCTGGGTGTCGGCACGTCGGGAGGCTTTGGTGGATTAGTTTTACCTTTGTCGAAATATCTTAAGCACGACATTCTGAGAAAACTCGGGTCTTCCCAACATGGAGTTGCGACTCCGCGGATTGTGAGCTTGTGATGGGCTAAGTTGGGACACCCCTGCAGGGTTATGATCTTTCCAAAGCCGTGCCCGCGGTTATGTGGGAGATGGGAATTTGTTAATATCCAGTTGTAGTGATCTTGACACCAGACCCGAAATAAAATACACCAACCGCGTGAGTAATCGTGACCGTCTCTTTTCATTTTGAGAAGAGAACACGGTGGGGTTATGTTTGAATCGTAGGTAGTTCAGGATCTCTAGCGATCATTACTAGTTTGCGCCCGTTTGCGTAGAGAATCATCTTGTTCTTGTACTCGTAAGTTAGCCACCATACTTTTGCTTAGCCGCTGCTGCAACCTCACCACTTAACCTCTCCATACCCATTAAGCTTTGCTAGTCTTGTTACCCATGGTTATGGGATTGCTGAGTCCTCGTGGCTCACAGATACTACAACAATAGTTGCAGGTGCAGGTTTCCGATGACTTGACACGAGAGCGATGTTATTTTGTGTTGGAGTTCTTCGTCCTCGTCAGTCTTGGGTTAGGTTCCTGGTCGGCAGCCTGGGATAGCAGGATGGATGTCGTTGCGCTTTTCCTGTTTGCGTCCATAGTCAGATGTCTTGTATATGATGATGTTGTATTCATGTGACTTGTATGACTTGTATGCATCCCCATGTATTTATGTAATGGTACAATGTAATGATATCCATCTTGCTAAGCGCCCGAAATGCGGTTGTGCCCCAGTCACGAGTGTATCACGTGATCGAGATAGAATCGCATCTTGGGCGTGACACATAAGTCATGGTAAAGTTACAATACAGTATATATAATGTAAAAATAAAATATGAATGGGTTTGCAACACTACTTAAAGTAATGATTGGTTTTGTTATGCTAACGGATCTCACAAGGTTTTGTTGAGTTCTGTGTGATTGAAGTTTTCAAGTTTTGGGTGAGATAACGATGGATGAAGGAATAAGGAGTGTCAAGAGCCTAAGATTGGGGATGCCCGAGGCACCCCGAGGTAATATTCAAGGACTACTAAGCAACTAAGCTTGGTGATGCCCCGGAAGGCATCTCCTCTTTGTTCTAACAACCATCGGTAATTTTACTTGGAGCTATATTTTTATTCATCACATATCATGATTTTTGCTTGGAGCGTCTTGTATTATATGAGTCTTTGCTTATTTTGCATTTTAGTTTGTCACAATAATCCTTGGTGAGCACATTTTTTTGAGAGATCCACACGCATATCATGATTTGCTAGAATAGTCTATGAGCTTCACTTACATCTTTTGAGCTAGGCAGTTGCTCTAGTACTTCACTTATATCCTTTTTAGCACGGCGGTGATTATATTTTGAATAAATAAACTCTCATGCTTCGCTTATATTATTTTGAGATTTAGTAAAGTTTAAAGAAATATCCTCTCATGATTCACTCATATTATCTTGAGAGATTAAAATTTTGAAGAAATATTTATGCTCTCGTGCTTCACATATATCTTTTTGAGAGTTAAATAATAATAATGGTAATTTGCACTGGATATGAATTTAGTTCCAAAGTGACAGATATCCAAGGAGGACATAATAAAAATTTCCATGAAGATCATTGGAAATTATGAACTTGATTCCTTGCAATGGTTTTGCAATAAGGGGATAGTGATATGTGAGTCATGTTGATGAGTAATTAGGCTTTAGTAAGAATATTGGTGTTAAGGGTTGTGATTCCTTATGTATGCACGTAAAGTCAATAGTGATGCAATGAAATTATATCCTACTTGTGGTGCATTATTCAGTGTTAATTATGTACAATGCTCGTTTATGACCGTTTTCGTTTCTTGGTTGGCCGCTTCTCAATCTATTTGCTAGCCTCCATTTGTACTAAGCGGGAATACTGCTTGTGCATCCAACTCCTTAAACCCAAAGTAGTGTCAAATGAGTCCACCATACCTACCTATATGTGGTATTTCCATGTCGGTTTCTAATAAATTTGTACGTGAGAACTCTAATTTTCAAAATAGATTTCCTTTTTGTGTGCCCGTACCACTCATCAAGCGATAGGGGGTGGCCAATATTTTTCATGCTAGATAATTTATTCTCATGATGAGTGTTTATTCACTTGTCATTGCACGAGGGTGTGGCAGGTAATAGGGATGCTCAGCCCCGAAATGTAGAAAAAAAATACTATAATAAATTCCTTGGGATGTGTTGGTATGAAAGGCACCCGTGTATACGGCTAGCCATCGATTGTGGAAGAATGGTGGAAAGGAAATAAACTTTATTTTCTATTTGTGAATCGCCTATAATTTATCTAGCATTGAAGATATTGGAAATTCTCGGCCGTTTTCGTTGACAGGAAAAACATGCATCTCAAAACAATGTTATCTGTCAATTTAATCTATGAGCTCTGGCACCTCTACAAATCCCTGCCCCCCTCTGCGAAGGGCCTATCTATTCACTTGTACGCAATTGAGTCTCCATTTTCTCTTATAAAGCACCAACTAAGGGACACTATTGTCAGAATTGTGCATTGGATGTAGTTAATATTTGGATGTGTTTCACGAATGGATCAATGATTGAGCATACTGGGCTAGGGATAACTTTCTTTAGAATTGATATATTGAAATACTTAGTTGCTTGTTGATATGCTTGAGTATTGATGTCTTCATATCAAATTACAGACTATTTCTTTGGATCATTCAAGTGTAAATGTCCATCCTACAAAGAAAAGAATATATGATGAATATGATAGATAGCATTCCACATCAAAAATTCTGATTTTATTATTTACCTACTCGAGGATGAGCAGGAATTAAGCTTGGGGATGCTGATACGTCTCTAACGTATCTATAATTTTTATTGTTTCATACTATTATATTATCAATCTAGATGTTTTATATACATTTACAAGCAACTTTATACCTTTTTTTAAACTAACCTATTAACTTAGTGCCCGGTGTCAGTCTCTGTTTTTTGCTTATTTTTTTATTTGCAGAAATCAATACCAAACGAAGTCCAGATGCCACTAAACTTGTTAGAGAATTTTTTTCTAGTGATAAGAGACACTGGAAGCTTTGGGAGGGAACCGAAAGATGGAAAGGGGGCCCACTAGGCACCAGGGCGTGCTAGAGGCCCCTGGCGTGCCCTAGTGGGTAGTGGGGCCCACATGCATCATTTTGACATACCTCTGACTCTATAAATACTCTAAAAACTCCAAAAACCCTAGGGGAGCAAACGAAATACTTTTTCGATGTCGCAAGTTCCGGTACCACAAGATCCAATGTAGAGGCCTCTTCGGGCATTATGCCGGAGGGGGCAATGATAACCAACAAGTATAGGGGATCGCAACAGTGTTTGAGCGTAGAGTATTCAACCCAAATTTATTGATTCGACACAAGGGGAGCCAAAGAATACTCTCAAGTATTAACAGTTGAGTTGTCAATTCAACCACACCTAGAAGACTTAATATCTGCAGCAAAGTATTTAGTTGCAAAGTAGTATGGAAGTAATGGTAATAGTGGCAAAAGTAGCGGTAGCAGCTTTGTAGTGATTGTAACAGTAGCAGCGGTAAAGTAACTAAGCAACAAGCAATATGTGAAAAGCTCGTAGGCATTGGATCAGTGTTGGATAATTATGTCGGATGCGATTCCTCATGTAATAGTTATGACATAGGGTGACATGGAACTAGCTCCAGTTCATCAATGTAATGTAGGCATGTATTCTGAATATAGTCATACGTGCTTATGCAAAAGAACTTGTATGACATCTTTTGTCCTACCCTCCCGTGGCAGCGGGGTCCTATTGGAAACTAAGGTATATTAAGGCCTCCTTTTAATAGAGTACCAGACCAAAGCATTAACACATAGTGAATACATGAACTCCTCAAACTACGGTCATCACCGGGAGTGGTCCCGATTATTGTCACTTCGGGGTTGCTGGATCATAACACATAGTAGGTGAATATTGACATGAAAGATAGGATCAAGAACTCATATATATTCATGAAAACATAATAGGTTCAGATCCGAAATCATGGCACTCGGGCCCTACTGACAAGCATTAAGCATGGCAAAGTCATAGCAACATCAATCTTAGAACATTGTGGATACTGGGGATCAAACCCTAACAAAACTAACTCGATTACATGGTAAATCTCATCCAACCCATTACCGTCCAGCAAGCGTACGATGGGATTACTCACGCACGGTGGTGAGCATCATGGAATTGGTGATGGAGGAAGGTTGATGATGACGACGGCGACGATCTCCACTCTCCGGAGCCCCGAACAGACTCCAGATCAAACCTCCCAAGAGAGATTAAGGCTTGGTGACGGCTCCGTATCTTAAAATGCGATGAATCCTTCCCTCTGATTTTTTTTCTTCCCGAAAGTGAATATATGGAGTCGGAGTTGAGGTCAGTGGAGCGTCAGTGGGGCCACGAGGCAGGGGGCACGCCCAGGGGGGCGCACCCCCCACCCTCGTGGACAGGGTGTGGGCCTTCTGGTCTTGATTCTTTCGCCGATATTTTTTATATATTCCAAAATAATTCTTTGTTGATTTTCAGGTCATTCCGAGAACTTTTATTTCTGCACAAAAATAACACCATAGCAGTTCTGCTGAAAACAACGTCAGTCCGGGTTAGTTCCATTCAAATCATGCAAGTTAGAGTCCAAAACAAGGGCAAAAGTGTTTGGAAAAGTAGATACGTTGGAGACGTATCAACTCCCCCAAGCTTAAACATTTGCTTGTCCTCAAGCAATTCAGTTGATAAACTGAAAGTGATAAAGAAAACTTTGACAAACTCTATTTGCTCTTGTTGTTGCAAATATGTAAATCCAGCATTCAAGTTTCAGCAAAGATTATGAGCTAACCACATTCGCAATAACTTTCAAGTCTCATGTTTACTCATATCAATGACATAATCAACTAGTGAGTAATAATAATAAACCTCGGATGACAACACTTTCTCAAAACAATCATAATATGATATAACAAGATGGTATCTCGCTAGCCCTTTGTGAGACCGCAAAACATAAATGGAGAGCACCTCTGTAGATCAAGGACTGACTAGATGTTGTTGTTCATGGTAAAAGAGATCCAGTCACAATCATACTCAATGTAAATTAATAGCAATACATGCAAATGACAGCGGTGCTCTCCAACTGGTGCTTTTTAATAAGAGGATGATGAATCAACATAAAAGTAAATAGACAGGCCCTTCGCAGAGGGAGGCAGGGATTTGTAGAGGTGCCAGGGCTCGAGTTGAAGTAGAGATGAATAATATTTTGAGGGGTATACTTTCATTGTCAACACAACAACCAAGAGTTCTCGATATCTTCCATGCTACACACATTATAGGCGGTTCCCAAATAGAATGGTAAAGTTTATACTCCCCCACCACCAACAAGCACACTCCACGGCTAGCCCGAAACAACGGGTATCATCCATACCAACAACAACCCTGGGGGAGTTTTGTTTAATTATTTTGATTTAAGCATGGGACTGGGCATCCCCGTTACCAGCCATTTTCTCATGAATGATGAGCGGACTCCACTCATCGTGAGAATAACCCACCTAGCATGGAAGATATAGACAGCTCTAGTTGATACATGAGCTGTTCAAGCATACAAAACAGAATTTCATTTGAAGGTTTAGAGTTTGGCACATACAAATTTACTTGGAACGGTAGGTAGATATCGCATATAGGAAGGTATGGTGGACTCATTTGGAATAACTTTGGGGTTTATGGAAGTGGATGCACAAGCAGTATTCCCGCTTAGTACAAGTGAAGGCTAGAAAGAGACTGGGAAGCGACCAGCTAGAGAGCGACAACAGTCATGAACATGCATTAAAATTAATCAACAATGAGTGCAAGCATGAGTAGGATATAAATCACCATGAACATAAATATCATGGAGGCTATGTTGATTTTGTTTCAACTACATGCGTGAACATGTGCCAAGTCAATCCACTTGAATCGTCAAAGGAGGATACCACCCTATCATACCACATCACAACCATTTTAATATCATGTTGCCACGCAAAGAAGACCATTATAAACTCCTACCTAATTAAGCATGGCATGAGCAGCTATGATCTCTAATTGTCATTGCAAACATGTTTCATTCATAATAGGCTGAATCGGGAACGATGAACTATCATATTTACAAAAACAAGAGAGGTCGAGTTCATACCAGCTTTTCTTATCTCAATCAATTCATCACATAGTCATTATTGCCTTTCACTCGCATGACCGAATGGTGTGGATAATAATAATAGTGCACGTGCATTGGAGTAAGCTGGAATCTGCAAGCATTAAATACAAGGGAGAAGACAAGGTATATGGCTCTTGGTTAAATCAACAGTAATGCATAGGATAGCCACTAAACATTTTCATCATGGTCTTCTCCTCTTGACCCCCAAAGAAAAGAAAATAAATAAAACTATTTACACGGGAAAGCTCCCAACAAGCAAAAGAAGAAGGAGAATTCTTTTTGGGTTTTCTTTTAATTACTACTACTACATGCATGGAAAGTAAAGTAGCTAAAAGCTACAACTAATTTTTTGTTTTTCTTAAGGTTTTTCTAACACACAAGAAAAAGACTTGGAAAAGAAAATAAACTAGCATGGATAATATAATGAAAAAGTATGAGCACCGACTATTGGAATAAGTGTGTGAACATGAATGTAACGTCGGTGAGAAATACGTACTCCCCCAACCTTAGGCTTTTGGACTAAGTTGGTCTATGGCCAGTACTGGCCTAAAGGATATCCAAACTCATAGTTGGGGTTGTATTGAGATGCAGCGGCTATTGCCTGACGAGCTGCATCGTGAAGACGACCCGCCTCCGTCCTCTCCTCATACTCATTCGCCTCCTCCGTGGTTATAACATATCTCCTTTTCACCTGAAAGTCAAAGAAAGTAGGAGCCGGGAAAGAAATATGGATAGTGTGACATCTGTCAAAGATTAGTCGGTACTGGAGGGATTGTTCACCCCTCTCAACGAACTGATCGCGAATCGTGGCATTATAATCTAGAAAAGCGGGAGGCAACTTCGCATCGTTCTCGTGTATGGGTACATGAAGATAGTTATCCAAGCGAGTTGCATAAATTCCACCAAACTAATCTCCATTTAAACCGTTAAGATGTAACCTCCGTGCAACAATGGGCCCCAAATTATATTGTCTATCACCTAATACCGCACTCTTAAGGACACTAAGATCCGGAACGCACATGTGGCACGCTTCATCTTTACCGTTAATGCATCTACTAATGAAGAGAGCAAAATAATGTATGGAAGGAAAATGAATGCTCCCTATGGTAGCTTGTGTGATTTCTCTAGATTCCCCAACAGTGATACTAGCTAGAAAGTCCTTATATTCAGATTTGCGAGGTTCACCAACATTACCCCACTGCGGAAGTTTACAAGCATCATTGAAATCTTCTAAGTCCATAGTATAAGATTTATCATAAAGATAAAATAAGACAGTGTGAGAATTGGGTGAGGATGTAAATTTAGATCTTCTCACAAAGGAATCAGTTAGGTAATAGTATTGTGGGCACTTATTTGAAACAAAGTCCTCAATATCAGCATTACGCACATATGTGTAGAATTCTTCCTTAATGTCTGCCTGGATCATAAACTCCTCTGACGGCCATTCACAAGGCCGCACTTGAGCCTCCCTCGGTAGTTCATCATCCGGCTCACGTATCACGAGCCTTGGTCCTTGCTTCCTTGAGGAACCACCTTGGTAGATTTTTGTATGCATTCTTTTCTGAAAAATTTCTGAAATTTTTAGTAACTGAAAATAAAAGTGAACCAAACTCAACAAGATTGATAGAAACTACTCCCATAAGTGCCTAGAGACTATATCATGCATTAAAACTACTTTTGACCACATAAATTTGACATGCAAGCTCAAGAACAAGGTCACCTAAGCAGCAAAAATTTACAATAAATAAAGCACTAGAACAAAAACTAATTGGACCATTGGAGGAGTCACATACCGAAGAACAATCTCCCCAAATAGTTTTGTGAATGGAGCTTTGAGCAAGGAGATCAAAAATGGCAGCAAGATGAGCTAGAACATGAGTTTGTGATGTGGGCGGAATTTTTCTGGAGGAAGATGAAGTGTGTGGGTGTTGGAGTAAGTGTCGGGGGGCCACGTGGGACCCACGAGGCAGGGGACGCGCCCAGGGGATGGGCGCGCCCTGTACCCTCGTGGCCAGGTGTTGGCTCCCCCTGTTGTGTTCTCAGTGCCAAATATTCTTAAACATTTTAGAAAAAAACATATTTCATTTTCGGGGCATTTGGAGAACTTTTATTTACGGGGTATTTTTTTATTGCAAGGATAACTCAGAAAACAGACAGAAAATAATATTTTTGCTTTATTTAATCAATTTAACAGAAAGTGAAAGGAGGGTATAGAGAGTTGTGCTATCTAAATTCATCCATCGCATGCTCATCAAAAGGAATCCATTAACAAGGTAGATCAAGTCTTGTTAACAAACTCTTTCCGAATAACATGAAACCGGAGAATTTTCGAATAACACTAGGTTACCTCAATGGGGATATGTATGTCCCCAACAATAAGAATATCATATTTATTTTTGACAGTAGGAAGAGGAAATTCAAAACCTCCAATAGTAATTGTTGAAATTTTTCCAATAGAATTGATATTGTGGACCCGAGGTTGTTTCCTCGGAAAGTGTACCGTATTATCATTACCATTGACATGAAAAGTGACATTTCCTTTGTTGCAATCAATAATAGCCCCTGCAGTATTCAGAAAGGGTCTACCAAGCATAATAGACATACTATCGTCCTCGAGAATATCAAGGATAACAAAGTCCGTTACAATAGTAACATTTGCAACCACAACAGGCACATCCTCACAAATACCGACAGTTATAGCAGTTGATTTATCAGCCATTTGCAAAGATATTTCAATAGGTGTCAACTTATTCAAATCAAGTCTATGATATAAAGAGAGAGGCATAACACTAACACCGGCTCCAAGATCACATAAAGCAGTTTTAACATAGTTTTTTTAATGGAGCATGGTATAGTTGGTACTCCTGGATCTCCTAGTTTCTTTGGTATTCCACCTTTAAAAGTGTAATTGGCAAGCATGGTGGAAATTTCAACTTCCGGTATCTTCCTTTTATTTGTAATGATATCTTTCATATACTTAGCATAAGGATTTCTTTTAAGCATATCAGTCAAACGCATATGCAAAAAGATAGGTCTAATCATTTCAGCAAAGCGCTCAAAATCCTTATCATCCTTTTTCTTGGATGGTTTAGGAGGAAAAGGCATGGGTTTCTGAACCCATGGTTCTCTTTCCTTACCGTGCTTCCTAGCAACAAAATCTCTCTTATCATAATGTTGATTCTTTGATTATGGGTTATCAAGATTAACAGCAGATTCAATCTCTACATCATTGTTATTGCTAGGTTGGGCCTCATTATGAACATCATCATTAACATTATCACTAGGTTCATGTTCATTACCAGATTGTGTTTCAGCATCAGAGATAGAAATATCATTGGGATTCTTAGGTGTGTCAACAACAGGTTCACTAGAAGCATGCAAAGTCCAATAATTTTTATTTTTCTTTTTGTTAGAAGAACTAGGTGCATCTACATTAGCTCTCTGAGAATCTTGCTCAATTCTTTTAGGGTGGCCCTCAGGATACAGAGGTTCCTAAGTCATTCTACCCCCTCTAGTCACAACTCTAATAGCATTATCATTTTTCTGACTATTTAATTCATTGAGAAAATCATTTTGTGCTTTAAGTACTTGTTCTACTTGAGTGGTAACCATAGAAGCATGTTTACTAATGAGTTTAAGTTCACCTTTAACTCTAAACATATAATCACTCAAGTGTTCAATCATATAAGCATTACGTTGCAATTGTCTACCAACATAAGCATTGAAATTTTCTTGTTTAACAATAAAATTGTCAAACTCATCTAAGCATTGGCTAGCAGACTTATAATGAGGAATATCACCTTCATCAAATCTATAGAGAAAAATTACCTTTACTACCTGTGTCGGGTTATCAAGACCATGTATTTCTTCAATAGGTAGTAAATTCTTAACATCTTCAGCTTTAATACCTTTTTCTTTCATAGATTTCTTTTCCTCTTGCATATCTTCAGGATTGAGAAACAAAACACCCCTTTTCTTCGGAGTTGGCTTAGGAGCTGGTTCAGGAAGTGTCCAATTGTTTTCATTGGTCAACATATTATTCAATAGCAATTCACCTTGATCAATAGTTCTTTCCCTCAAAACACAACCAGCACAACTATCTAGGTGGTCTCTGGAAGCATCGGTTAGTCCATTATAAAAGATATCAAGTATTTCATTTTTCTTAAGAGGATGATCAGGAAAAGCATTAAGTAATCGGAGAAGCCTCCCCCAAGCTTGTGGGAGACTCTCTTCTTCCATTTGCACAAAATTATATATTTCCCTTAAGGCAGCTTGTTTCTTATGAGCGGGAAAATATTTAGCAGAGAAGTAATAAATCATATCATGGGGACTACGAACACAACCAGGATCAAGAGAATTAAACCATATCTTAGCATCACCCTTTAAGGAGAACGGAAATAACTTAAGGATATAATAGTAACAATTTTTTTCCTCATTGGTGAATAGGGTGGCTATATCATTCAGATTAGTAAGATGTGCCACAATAGTTTCAGATTCATAGCCATGGAAAGGATCAGATTCAACCAAAGTAATTAAGTCAGAATCGACAGAGAAATCACATCCTTGTCAGAAACACAGATAGGTGAAGTCGCAAAAGCAGGGTCATATTTCATTCTAGCATTCAAAGATTTTTCTTTAAGCTTAACTAACAGTTTCTTAAGATCATATCTATCATTGCAAGCAAGAAAGTCTCTAGCAGTTTCTTCATCCATAACATAACCCTCAGGCACAACAGGCAATTCATATCTAGGGGGGAGAATCTTCATAATCACCCTCATCAATAATTTCATTAATTGCATTCTCTCTAGCCCTAGCAATTTGTTCATCAAGAAATTCACCTAGTGGCACGGTATTATCAAGCATAGAAGTAGTTTCATCATAAGTATCATGCATAGCAGAAGTGGCATCATCAAGAACATGCGACATATCAGATTCAATAGCAGGTGTAGGTGTCATAAATTTACTCATAACAGAGGGTGAATCAAGTGCAGAGCTAGATGGCAGTTCCTTACCTCCCCTCGAAGTTGAGGGATAAATTTTGGTTTTTTTCATCTTTCAAGTTCTTCATAGTGATCAACAGATATAAATCCTAAGTGACTCAAAGAATATAGCTATGCTCCCCTGCAACGGCGCCAGAAAATAGTCTTGATAACCCACAAGTATAGGGGATCGCAACAGTTATCGAGAGTAGAGTATTCAACCCAAATTTATTGATTCGACACAAGGGGAGCCAAAGAATACTCTCAAGTATTAGCAGTTGAGTTGTCAATTCAAACACACCTGGAAGACTTAATATCTGCAGCAAAGTAGTATGGAAGTAACGGTAATAGTGGCAAAAGTAGCGGTAGCAATTTTGTAGTGATTGTAACAGTAGCAGCGGTAAAGTAACTAAGCAACAAGCAATATGTGAAGGATAATTATGTCGGATGTGATTCCTCATGTAATAGTTATAACATAGGGTGACACAGAACTAGCTCTAGTTCATCAATATAATGTAGGCATGTATTCCAAATATAGTCATACATGCTTATGGAAAAGAACTTGCATGGCATCTTTTGTCCTACCCTCCCATGGCAGCGGGGTCCTATTGGAAACTAAGGTATATTAAGGCCTCCTTCTAATATAGTACCAGACCAAAGCATTAACACATAGTGAATACATGAACTCCTCAAACTAGGGTCATCACCAGGACTGGTCCCGATTATTGTCACTTCGGGGTTGCCGGATCATAACACATAGTAGGTGACTATTAACTGGAAAGATAGGATCAAGAACTCATATATATTCATGAAAACATAATAGATTCAGATCAGAAATCATGGCACTCGGGCCCTACTGACAAGCATTAAGCATGGCAAAGTCATAGCAACATCAATCTTAAAACATAGTGGATACTAGGGATCAAACCCTAACAAAACTAACTCGATTACATGGTAAATCTCATCCAACCCATCACCGTCCAGCAAGCCTACGATGGGATTACTCACGCACGACGGTGAGCATCATGGAATTGGTGATGGAGGAAGGTTGATGATGACGACGGCGATGATCTCCACTCTCCGGAGCCCCGAACGGACTCCAGATCAGCCCTCCCAAGAGAGATTAGGGCTTGGCGACGGCTCCGTATCTTAAAATGCGATGAATCCTTCTCTCTGATTTTTTTCTCCCCGAAAGTGAATATATGGAGTCGGAGTTGAGGTCGGTGGAGCGTCAGGGGGCCCACGAGGCAGGGGGCACGCCCAGGGGGCGCACCCCCCACCCTCGTGGACAGGGTGTGGGCCTCCTGGTCTTGATTCTTTCACCAGTATTTTTTATATATTCCAAAATAATTCTCCGTTGATTCTCAGGTCATTCCGAGAACTTTTATTTCTGCACAAAATAACACCATAGCAGTTCTGCTGAAAACAACGTCAGTCCGGGTTAGTTCCATTCAAATCATGAAAGTTAGAGTCCAAAACAAGGGCAAAAGTGTTTGGAAAAGTAGATACGTTGGAGACATATCAGGCAACAATCACGGAGGGGTTCTTCATCATCCTTGCTGTCCCTCTGATGATGCGTGAGTAGTTTACCACATACCTACGGGTCTGTAGTTAGTAGCTAGATGGCTTCTCACTTTTTGATCTTCAATTCAATGTTCTCCTTGATGTTCTTGTAGATCTATTTGATGTAATGACTTTTTGTGGTGTGTTTATTGGGATCCCTTGAATTGCGAGTTTATGATCAGATCTATCCATGAATATTATTTGAGTTTCTCTGAACATTTTTATGTATGATTTGTGTAGCCTTGTATCTCTTCTCCGATTTATTGGTTTTGTTTGGCCAACTAGATTGATTTAGCTTGCCATGGGAAGAGGTGCTTTGTGATGGGTTCGATCTTGCGGTGCTCAATCTCAGTGATAGAAGGACGCATGACATGCATGTATCATTGCTATTAAGTGTAACAAGATGGGGTTTATCATATGTGAGTTTATCTTGTCTACATCATGTCATCTTGCATAAGGCATTACTCCGTTCTTTAATGAACTTAATACACTAGATGCATACTGGATAACGATCGATGTGCGGAGTTATAGTAGTAGATGCAAGCAGGAGTCGGTCTACTAATCTTGTATGTGATGCCTATATGCATAATCATTGCCTTGGATATCGTCATAATTATTTGCTTTTATATCAATTGCCCAACAGTCATTTTTTTACCCGCCGTATGCTATTTTTTCTTGAGAGAAGCCTCTAGTGAAATCTACGACCGTCGGGTCTATTTTATGTCATATTAAAACCAAAAATACATTGCTGCAATTTTCCTTTATTTATTGTATTTCATATTTTAATTAGATCTATCTATCAAAACCCATACAATTTAATCTTACTCATAACCATTGAGAGATTGACACCCCCTCTACGTGTTGGGTTGCAGTATTTGTTGTTTGTGTGCAGGTGTTGTTTACATAGTGTTGCTTGGTTCTCCTACTGGATTGATAACATTGGTTTCATAACTGAGGGAATACTTATCTCTACTATATTGCATCATCCCCTCCTCTTCGGGGAAATCCCAACGCAGCTCACAAGTAGCAGGCTCATGCACGATGGAGGTGCGGGTATAAACGGGGAATCGTGGGGGAGTGCGGTGAGCGTGCTCGCGACAAGGGTGGCTCGGGCATGCGGCAGTGGCGAGGGAGACGCCAGTGCTTTGTGGCATCAGGCGACATGGAACTGGCGAGGCCCTGGTCCCCAGCGTGGCATGCGGGGGCTTCTACGATGGGTTTGCAGCATGGGACAATGGCACACAGGAGCTCGTGCAGCGCGGTTTTGTTATGCTGGGCGCGCAGCTGTACAAGGGGCTTGGGTGTCGCAGTTCTGGCGTCGAGCGGAGGCCCGCGTTAGGAAAGAAGGGCTCCTCCAGCTGCGGATGCGGCAGATCTGGTCTCCGAAGGGCGCGGTGGCATGCGTGGGGCGCGTCGGACAACGACGATGCCTTGGTGTTGATCTCCCTCTTAGGGGCTACATCTCGGATCTCGGTATCGGCGAGCGGGGCCAGTGGATGGCGGCTGTTGTGGCATCCAGGCTTCTGTGGCACTGGTGGTGGTGGGAGCGATGTCGGCAACACGGCAATGGTTGAGGTAGTCGGCTCTTCTCTGGCGTGTCTGCGGGATTGCCTCAGTTTGTTTGTTGTTGCGAAGTCGAAACTGCAGCGATGAGGCCTTTGTGGTATACGATGTCTGGTTGCAGGTGGTCTATTCGGCAATCTTCCGCGGCGCCAGCTGTGCCTGGTTTTGTCCTTCGTAGTTCTCCGTCAGAGTCGAAGATGCATTGTCTGGTTCCAGGTGGCTGAATTTGGCGCGGATCTTCATTCATCTTCACGCGGACTCTATAAGTAGTGTTGACTCGATGATCTAATAAAGCGAAGTCGGAGTCGTTTGCTCAATGTTTAGGGATGGCGACCATGCCTCTAGGGGAGGAATGATGATGTATGCCTGCTGTCTCGACGAGGCCCTCATTGAAGTGGTGTGCGTGGGGCATCTTATGTGTGTTGCTTAGTGGTTTGATGATTTTCGCTCTGTCATAATCAACTGGGCAATCTAGTTTCCATTCGGTTTTCCCTAACTAACCGAGCAACTCTTTTCGTCTTAATAAATATAGCACAACTGTCATTTTGGAAGGAAAAAGAAAGACAAAGGCTGACCCACATATCAACCACACAAGGGCATGTGACTTGAGATATAGGATTTGTGTTCCACCGGAGAGGAAGGCCAGATTCGTCAAGCTGCGCTAGCTGCTGCCCGGAAGCCCCCTAAATTTTGTTGCTTTCAGACGTGCGGCACCAACGTACGTACACGTACGCAAGCACTTTGTCGTGCCACTGCTGTGTGTGATAGGACATTTGGCCTTTCAGTCACCGATTTGCGGCGGTAGCATGATAGCGGCTTTTGCACGGCGATAAGTGCTCTCTCCTGCGCTCGCAACCATCCGTCGGGGCTTTATCACAATCGTCGGAATAAAAATTTACGGCCTCCGAAAGGCCTGCTCACTAAGCTTAGCCACATGATTAGGTTCGGTCGATGATCGGCGTCCACCTCTTCTTTTCTTGGAAGGAGGAGAGAGCAGGTTAGGTAGTGATGACCTAATTCTACCATTCACTTGGAGTTTTTCTTTTTCTTGAAGAGAATATTTTGCACCTTCAGTACCGAAGGAGTGGGCCAGTAGCACTGTTATTAATGAAGTAGTACGTAGTGCGTTTCTGCTAATTAAATCTTTACCAGCCTGCGTTCAAGCACCACTGAGCCGGTAGTACTCTACATGACAAAGAAACAATCCACACTGTCCGGACGACAACTTTCTGTTATGAAAGTAACGGATAGCCCACGATCACATTCCACGACAGCACATTCACATGATTCACTGTCGCTCAGCAATATTTTTGCAAATTAGGGTTTCGCCTCTGCATGGTGGCCCGCCCAGATCGTAACACGGCCGGAGTTGGTGAAGAAAAGATCGAGACGCGCGCACATTCCATTCTGGAATTCGGTTCTTGTCTCCCCCGGATGCGAGGTCAACCCCCCGTCTTTTTTACGTCGACCGTGGATAGAAGTCAAACTTTGTTGGTACGGACCTGCGATGGTGGTGAACGAGACCAGCTTTCAGGTGCCGCACCGAGGAACGCCATGATGCAACAGCAGCGCCAGGCAACCTCTCACCGCATGATTCATCGCTGGACATTTCATGTAAAGTTTGAAGAAAGAATGGCCTCGTACAAAGCCGCACAGACCGTCGTACGACCGACCTTCCCAATTTCCATGTCAAACTGTATTCCACAGTTGACACGAGCATTCGGCTCGTACATCATGGCCACTAGCCTCGTTCCGCATGTGGTTGGCACACTGCTGGGTGAGTGCGTTGTACAGGAAAAACGTGACGCCTTCAACCTACGGATCGCATCAACTTGTTCCCGCCCGCCTGGCGATGTCGCTCGTACTATCTTACATCCACTAGTGCGCGAATTTTTTAACTATTTTTCGTCTCACATCTTACCTAGGAACACTGCAGAAGATGTCGAAATTTAAAAGGTGCAAGAAACCGTGTAGAAGATGAGGTTTGCTACTGATGGCCTGCTTTTTCTAAGCACATCACCAGCAGGTCGCCAACCCAGGTACGGTACACGTACACCAGACCAGAGTGCTTTTTCCATCAGCGCACGCACCAGTTTATGCACCCATCAGCCGCACACTAGAGATTTTTTTGACTTTCCGCTAGAGATTTGAAGTACAAGATGGTACGTACCAGGGTTCGTGGCCTGCCTTTTCCAGGTCGAAAGCCTAATTATACCAACAAGGAGATAGCCTCCATTCCAGCCATTGTATATTGTTGTTGCGTCCACTTTGCTTTAACCAGTTTGGGCCAAACCACGATCGAAACCTCCCTAAGACGGTACGAGATGCACGGAGATGCACGGAGAAGACTCGGGCGGAGTGGTGAGGGCATCTCCGACTTCCAATCGTCCGTATATATGTGCTTGGTCTGAACAAATTGTATCATCCAACATGGTCTTGTATCGATCCGCCGAACGATTCTAATCATGTTTTTCAGCAAACTGGAATCAAATGTGGTGAGGTTGCGGGAGTCCCGACAGTAGACATGTAGGACTCCGACACCCTCGGCCTACCCACAAGGCAGGCGAAGTCCGCGCTATTGTAGCCGCCCACCCTATTTCCGTGGCACAATCCCCACTCTCTTCTTCTATCCCGCCGCTCTCCATTGAATTCCGTCTTTTTCTCACTCTCTTCTTCCCTCCCACTGCGGCCGCCGCATGGAACCAGAGGAGAGCCTGCTGGAGATGGAGGAAGTGGTGGAGGTGCTGGAGGATCCGAACATCGCTCTCGCCCGGAAGATCAACTCGGTGACGCGGTAAAATTGCAACGTCAAAGCGAAAGCCCCAAAGGAGACCCTCAAGAAGCGGGGCACCGGAGGAGGGCGCGCTGGCGAGCGTGTTCGTCGCGGATGGGGTGGAGGTCGTGGACGCGGCGCGTCGATGGTGCCCCCCCTTATACAGACACCGCCATGCCCGTAGCATTACAAGGCTCCATACTACTACGCCGCGAAGCAGCTGGGTAGGCAGTCCGCGGCATGAGCCGCCGTGTCGTTCATCGTCGACGTCAATGTTGCGTCGCTGCTCTTCTCGAAGTGTTCTTCGCTGCAGCTTGTCCGGGCGCGGATGGCGGGCGAGGAGTAGATGGCTGCACACACGTTGTTCACATGTATGCCTAAAGTGGGGGAGCCGGCCTACAATGGTGACCGGAGATGATGGACACCATTCACGACGGAGGCGAAGGAGGAGGAGGTGCCTATGAGGATGTGCAGGTGGAAGACACGGACCCCGCCCAGTCCAGCAACTACACACAGACCGGAATGCAATATGGATACACCTGGACCAGCACGCAGCAGGCACCCAGACGAACACGCTGCAGGCCAACACCAAGACAGCCACACAACAGCCGGATTGGGCCGCTGGACAACAGCATGATGAGGAAGACAACGACGAGGAGATAATCTTGTCGGTGATCCGAATAAGAAGGCTAGGGGAGAAAGCTTCAACGTGCTGGAGGACGAGCTGTTGTGCGATGCATGTTTGGCCACTATCCTCGATCCGATCCATGGCACAGAGCAAAAGGGCACAATCTTTTGGAACAACATTCACATATGATTTCATGAACATAAACATTTCGCGCCCTACCCCGATATGGTCATCTGCAACCGTGAACCAAAGTCCCTCAACCGTCGATGGTACACCATTCAAGAGTCCGTCTCGAAATATTGCGGCCACTTGAAGCATCTCATCACATGGTAGCCTAGCGGTGCGTAAATCCATGAGCAAGTAAGTTTATTTGGCTGGATATGCATACTTTTGTTGATCACTAGCCGGATATGCATAGTATTGTAGCCGTATGTGCATAGTTTTGCAGCCGGATATGCAAAGTATTCTTGATCCCAATTCGGATATGCGTACTTTTGTTGATCACTAGCTCGATATACAAAGTATTGTTGGTCACTAGCCAGATATGTATGCATAGGTCCTGCCAATGTTTTCTTTTATAGTCATCTCGTCCGTGTACGGTGTTTGAGAAGTTGGAGAATAAAAACTTCATCATCATGTTTTGCTGTTGAAGTTGAATGGGCAACCCAAGTGGAACCTATTCATAGCCAAGACGCCTCCCAAGCTAGCGAGGAAGAAACTGGAGACCCAACGAAAGAACCGCCCAAGAAGATTAGAAGAGGGTTCCTGAAAAGACGTGGGTTGAATAGAGGGCGAAGCGAGAAGGTGCATCTTCCAAGTTGACGGAGAAGTTCAAGCACATTTTGGCAAAGAAGGAGGAGGCATACATCAAGCGGTCCGACATGAAGGAGGAGAAACAGGCGAAGAGGTTCAAACTGCTGATGGCGGCAACCGACAAGAAGCTAGCGCTTGAAGAGAAGAGGGCCGCGATCGAAGAGAAGAAAGTCATGCTCGAAGAAAAGAAGGTGAAGATCGCAATTGATGCGGAGGACGCCAAGATGTTCTCCTTGAAGGTGGAGTCTTTGGAAGCCGACGCAAGAATGGTAGTGCAAGCCGTCCGCTACAAGATGTTGCGGCGGCAACATGAAGAGTTGGATGCGGCGGATAAGGATGAGGAGGCGGCGCAGGAGATGGAGGCGGAGGTGAAGACTGCATACACGGCGACGACGACACATTGAGCGTGGAAGAGGGTCGGATTGCCGGTCCGCGGGGCAAAGAATATCAATTTTTCCATGGACTGCCGAACAGATATTCTTTTGTCATCGGACATGTAAAAAGTTAAGCATGCTTGCCTTATTTTGACATGATCGGACATATAATCCGGCGCCTCTGTGATCCGACGCGCCCTACGGATCGGACTTTTATTTAAATTCTAAATTAACCTTTACTATATACTCCCTCCTTCCCAAAACAAGTGACTCGAGTTAGTTAGTACAAACTCGAGTAATTTATTTTAGGACGGAGGGAGTACATGATAACATTTAGGGCATGTACAATGGTTGATAAGATAGTTTTATTTTAAGTTTTGCATGTAAATTAAAGATGACAAAAAAACATGTCTACAATGAGTCATCTCTTAACCTTATCTTCAATAATTAATTATTCTTAAAAATATGATGAGACAAATTCTGCTAAGAGATTATCTCTTGTCTTCTCTTAAATAAGAGAAGACAAACATTTTCTTATGATTTCTCTCTCCTCCACCTCATCATTTATCCTAGGTGACGCTTTTAAGATAGAACCATCGTACATGCGCTTAACGACAACTTTTAACATTCGTATCCGCCGACTGATCTCTGTTGGCTCAGCGATGCCTTGAGCGAGCGAGTGACCGATGAGTGCGCACGATAGCAACAGTCTGTCGAGATCCTTGTGCGCTTACCGAACTGAGTAGCTTTAGTTAACATAATCCGCGGGGCAGATGATGATCTGATAGGACGGCGGAGTGAGGATAAATTGTCAGGTACGTAGTAAGCTTTTGTGCGTCACACCAATGCGCCCACACATGCTTTGGCGAGGACACGGGGGCGCACGGACTGCCGACGTGTCAATAGGTGGTCACTTCCGAGGATACACGTTGGAGGCGTATTGGTGTGACGAGGTGCGTCAGGTCAAAATTGTGAGCACTCGCCGCGCGGTCGATGCAGATTTTTTGTTGCTGTGGCAGAGGATTAGAGCAAAGATAATAGTAGAGTCAACAGCAGTTGGTCATACAAAACTATCATGTTATTAAAATTCAATCTTATGATTACTCGTACGATACAGTAGCTATAATGTTTTTAGGTTAGATTTTCCCCTCCTTTTCTTATTCTCTAATTTAGTGTTTCATGTAGAAGCACGTGTAGAGGTCGACCCTTGCATGCGATCTCACTTCTTTTTTCATTGTTTGTTTCTTACACATAGGCAAAAATACAACGTAAACAGACTTATAACCCACATACGTGCTCTTATGAAAGCGGTACAATGGGCCTTGTCATAGCTTGATGGATGTAAGCGTGAAGCAGCACCTGGTGCTGGAATTTTGTCTTATGGGTCAGCTAGTCCATTTGTGTAAGGCAAAGGGCACTACTAACGTTTTAGTCCCACATTCCTAGTTTAGAGGGAGCTGAACCTCTTTATAAGGGAGGCTCTTTATCCATTAGTACGAGCATTAGAACAAGAGGGACATCCACACGCGCTCCTTCTCCGTCGTCCGCCTCTACAAAAGGGGGGAAAGGATGATAAGATTTTTGGGGAGCGCTCACACAGTTCCTTGTTCTAGTGTTTGTCCTACATATGTTAGCTCCTACTTCATATATGCAACTTTCTGTTCTACATATGTTTAGTTACAGTTCATATATGAAGATGGTATTTACCTTCTCCTTGTCAAATCGCATGACTTGTTTTATCACTACTATAATAGTCATGGTTTATCAAATATTTCTGTTAGTAAAAATCACTTGGTAAATTGCTCATATTTCCAACAATCCAAAAACTTTATTATAGGCAATTTACCCCAAGTGGTTTTGCTGCTTTCATGAGAACTCCTGTGTTCGAGGGTATCCACTATAAGAGGTGGCGCATGAGAGCGGTCTTATGGTTTCAAACCATGAGTTGCTATGACGCCACTCTTGGCAAACCTGAAAAAGATTATGATGCTCAACAATAACAACCTTTTCTGAAAATGGATACCCTGTTTAGGGCTGCTCTCTTGAGTGTTCTTGATGAGAACATAGTTGATGCTTATGCGTCAATTGATAATGGAAAAGATATGTGGGACGCACTCGAGGCCAAGTTTGGGGTCTCGGATGCCGGCACTGAGTAGTACATCATGGAGCAATTGTATGATTACAGGATGACTGAAAAGCGCTCCGTGGTTGAGCAAGCTCATGAGATATTACAGTCGTTTGCTTGAGAACTTGAGCACTTCAACTGCATGCTATCGGACAAGTTTGTTGCCGGGGGAATCATCACTAAACTTCCTCCTTCATGGAGGAACTTTGCTACCTTACTAAAGCATAAGAGGCATGAGTTTTCCATTCCGGATCTCATTGGTACTTTTGATGTGGAAGAAAGCGCGAGAGCAAATGACACACGTGCTTGAGGTATTGAGGGAGGATCTAGTGCCAATCTGGTACAGAAGAAAAACTTCCAGCCCAACAAGTTCAAGAACAAGGGCAAGTTTGATGGTAAAGCAAAGTTTGATGGGAAGAACAAGACTGTGCAACACACCAACTTCAAGAAGAAGAATGACAAGAAGAAATGTGTCTGTCATGTGTGTGGAGATCCTGATCATTGGGCTCCTAGTTGCCCTAATTGCTATGACAAGCGTCATCTTGGGAAAGGCGGCATGACCGTCAATGTTGTCATTGGAGACACTAATATGAAGAATGATGGGTATTGTATATTCCCCACTATTCTTTCAGTATGTCATTCTCCTGATTGGTTTATTGACATGGGTGCTAATGTGCATATATGCGGTGATATTTCCATGTTTTCGTCTTATCAAACCGCAGGGACTTCAACCGTGCTGATGGGCAACGGTTCAAGAGCTTCTGTTCGTGGTGTTGGCACGGTCGATCTGAAGTTTACTTCGGGGAAGATCGTGCGGCTGAAGAACGTGCATTATGTCCCCTCCGTCAATAAAAATCTTGTTAGCGGATCTCTGTTATGTAGAGATGGCTACAAGCTTGTCTTTGAGTCGAATAAATTTGTAATATCCAAGTATGGAACGTTTGTGGGTAAAGGCTATGAGTCAGGAGGCATGTTTCGTTTATCCTTGTCAGATGTTTGCAATAAAGTTGTTAATCATGTTTGCAACAATAGTGAATCAAATGTCTGGCATTCACGTCTCTGTCATGTTAACTTTGGTTGCATGTCGCGACTAGCCAAATTAAACTTAATTTCTAGTTTCACCACCGTCAAGAGATCTAAGTGTCAAGTTTCTGTGCAAGCTAAGAAACCTCGTAAGTCTCAAACGATTGCGGAAACAAGAAATCTTGCACCACTAGAGCTCATACATTCAGATCTATGTGAAATGAATGGTGTTTTGACAAAAGGTGGAAAGACATATTTCATGACGTTAATTGATGACTCCACTAGATACTATTATGTGTATCTTCTGAAATCTAAGGATGAGGCTTTGAACTTTTTCTAGATCTATAAAGCTGAAGTGGAAAACCAACTTGATTGAAAGATCAAGAGGCTTAGGTCCGACCGTGGTGGAGAGTATTTTCCAATGAATTTGATGCTTTTTGTGTGGAACATGGTATAATCCATGAGAGGACGCCTCCCTATTCACCTCAGTCAAATGAGGTAGCCGAAAGAAAGAACCGTACTCTAACTGATTTGGTTAACGCCATGTTAGTCACATCGGGTCTATCCAAGGCATGGTGGGGGAGGCGATATTGACTGCATGGCATGTCCTAAACCGAGTTCCCACAAAGAACAAAGAAATAACTCCATTCGAGGAATGGGAGAAGAAAAGGTTAAAACTCTCTTATCTATGAACCTGGGGTTGTTTGGCGAAAGTCAATGTGCCAATCTCAAAGAAGCGCAAACTTGGACCAAAGACTGTGGATTGTGATTTCCTGGGATATGCTAATCATGGAGTCGAATGATGCGACTTTCTTTGAAGATATTTTTCCCATGAAGGATATGGTTACCTCATCTACTCAGGAGATGCCTAGTTCATCGAATCAAGAATCAGTTACAATTACTGAACCTACCATTTCGACGGAATACTTTGACAAACCTGTGGAGGAGAACAATGAAGTTCCTACTATGAGCAAGAGACAGAGGACTGCAAAGTCCTTTGGTGATGATTTTATTGTCTATCTAATAGATGACACTCCTAGTTCTATTTCAGAGGCCTATGCATCTGAAGATGCTGACTACTGGAAGGAAGCTGTTTGTAGTGAGATGGATTTCATCTTGGCGAATGAAACTTGGGAGATTACTGATCGTCCCTATGGGTGGAAATCTATAGGGTGTAAATGGGTATTCAAGAAGAAGCTTAGGCCTGATGGTACTATCGAAAAGTATAAGGCACGGCTCGTGGCTAAGGGTTATACCCAAAAGGAAGGTGAAGACTTCTTTGATACTTGCTCATCTATGGCGCGATTGACCACCATTCGAGTTCTACTTTCTCTAGCCGCCTCACATGATCTTCTCGTTCATCAAATGGATGTTAAGACTGCTTTCCTAAATGGAGAGTTGGATGAGGAAATTTATATGGAACAACCGGATGGGTTTGTAATAGATCGTCAGGAAGGAAAAGTGTGCAAGTTGCTAAAGTCTTTGTATGGACTCAAGCAAGCACCAAAGCAGTGGCATGAGAAGTTTGAAAGAACTTTAACAGCTACAGGCTTCGTTGTAAACGAAGCTGACAAATGTGTATACTATCGCCATGGTGGGGGCGAGGGAGTTATCCTTTGCTTGTATGTTGATGACATACTGATTTTCGGAACAAATTTGAATGTTATTAAGGAGGTCAAGGATTTCCTATCTCGTTGTTTTGAGATGAAGGATTTAGAAGTGGCTGATGTCATTCTGAACATCAAGTTGTTGAGAGACGACGATGGTGGGATTACTTTGCTTCAATCTCACTATGTGGAAAAGATCTTGAGTCGCTTTGGCTATAGTGACTGCAAGCCCTCTCCAACGCCATATGATGTCAGCGTGCTACTTCGAAAGAATCGAAGAATTGCTAGAGATCAATTGAAATATTCTCAGATTATTGGCTCACTTATGTACTTGGCAAGTGCTACAAGACCTGACATCTCTTATGCTGTTAGCAAACTGAGTCGGTTTGTCTCAAAATCAGGAGATGTGCATTGGAAAGCTCTAGAGAGAGTGTTGAGTTATTTGAAACGCACTGCAAATTATGGAATTCACTACACCAAGCACCCAAAGGTGCTTGAAGGGTATAGTGACTCAAACTGGATCTCAAATGCTGATGAGATAAAGGCCACGAGCGGATATGTATTCACTCATGGAGGTGGCGCTGTTTCCTGGAAGTCTTACAAGCAGACCATCTTAACGAGATCAACAATGGAAGCAGAGCTCATAGCACTAGATACAGCTACGGTCGAAGCGGATTGGGTTCGTCGGCTCTTGAATGACTTGCCGGTTATTGAGAAACATGTACCGGGTGTCCTTATGAACTGTGACAATCATATTGTGATCACGAAAATGAGCACCTCAAAGGATAACATGAAGTCATCAACACACGTTCAGAGAAGGTTAAAGTCTGTCAGGAAAATAAAAAACTCTGGAGTAATTGCATTGGATTATATCCAAACGTCTAAAAATCTGGAAGATCCTTTTACTAAGGGTTTATCACGAAATGTGATAGATAATGCATCGAGGGAGATGGGTATGAGACCCACAATATAAGTTGTTCACAGTGGTAACCTAGTCTATTTGATCGGAGATCCCGTGAATTAGATGTGGAAGACAAGCTGTTGGTCAACTGAGAGGAGAGTATCCTTACTATCAATACCACTCCATGAAGATGCAATACTCTCCTAAATCTGCATGGCAGGTTGATGTATATCTTAATGTGTTCTAAGTGGATCATGTAAGCAGAGATGTTGCAGAACATCTTTTGAAGAACACACCTATATGAGTCTGATTGTCAAACGTCGCAATCTATGAGAGTAGGGTTCTCTCTAGTAAACTCATGAAAGGTCACAAAGTATGACGCATAAGCTCCACCCACGGGGAAGACCCATGGTAGCCAAGTATCGGCCAAGGCTTTGTGTGAAGCTAGATTCGCAGAAAACTTGCAGTTCAAGGCCCAGTCCACTGTTCAAGTTGATTACTAGTGTAACATAGATTTCTAGGTGGAAGTTCAACTTAACAGTCTCCACTGCAGTACCGGTATATAAAACAGTGTTTTGGAACCAAAGGCAAATTTTGTGTGCCTCTGGCATCTGGTGGGGGATTGCTGGAATTTTATCTTACGGGACAACCAGCCCAATATTAATTTCATAAATTCCTAATAAATCCGAGAGGCTCACTTAGCCCATTCGTGCAGGGCAAGGGGCACTACTTAGTGTAGTCCCATATTGCTAGTTTAGAGGGAGTTGGACCTCTTTATAAGGGAGTCTATTTCTCCACTTGTACGAGCATGAGAACAAGAGGGACATCCACACGCGCTCCTCCTCCACCGTCCGCCTCGCCACGCCATGCCACGCCTTGTCACGACGCGCCACGGGTTGCGGGAATGAGCCGAGCCGATGTCTAATGTTTACCACGCACGAAAGGTATACGAAAGGTCACGCGGAAGCTGAAATGTTTTTCTGTGGTGGACACTGAATCCAAATGGCGCACCTCTTTGGCTGCTGTCTGTTCGTTTCGTCTCCCTCATTCCCTTCAGCTCCCGTCGCTGGCTTCTCGCCTCCTTCGCTTGCGCCTATAAAAGGGAGGTCGCTCCTCCTCAGATAGACGCACCAGAACTCTACTTCCTCTCGCCACCGGTTCCATCTCTGTGCTACTGTTGTCTTCCTCATGCCGGCTTGTAGCGTGCACCGCAGGTCGGGACAGTAGGAAACCGAAACCACACTCTTTGAGTCCTGTACGAGAGAAGGGTGATAAGGTTTTTGGGGTGCGCTTCGCGCGACTACTGACCTCTTCATCACGGACATCCTGGACTCCGACGACTACTTCCCCGACGACGACTTCTTCCCCAATGTCGACAACCTCCTCGAGGACATGACTGGCGCGGATGTCGACCCCAAGTCCAGTGCTTCTGCTGCTGCTGTCCTGTACGTGTTCTTCCTTGTTCTGTTAGAGGCCCTCACACAGTTCCTTGTTCTAGTGTTTGTCCTACATATGTTAGCTTCTACTTCATATATGCAACTTTCTGTTCTACATATGTTTAGATACAGTTCATCTATGAAGATGCTATTTACCTTCTCCTTGTCAAATCGCATGACTTATTTTATCACTGCTATAATAGCCTTGGTTTATCTAATATTTCTGTTAGTAAAATCACTTGGTAAATTGCTCATATTTCCAACAATCCAAAAACCTTATTATAGGAAATTTACCCCAAGTGGTTTTGCTGCTTCCATGATACCTCCTGTGTTCGAGGGTATCCACTATAAGAGGTGGCGCGTGAGAGCGGTCTTATGGTTTCAAACCATGAGTTGCTATGACGCCACTCTTGGCAAACCTGAAGGATATTATGATGCTCAACAGGAACAAGCTTTTCTGAAAATGGATACCCTGTTTAGGGCTGCTCTCTTGAGTGTTCTTGGTGAGAACATAGTTGATGCTTATGCGTAGATTGATTATAGAAAAGATATGTGGGACGCACTCGAGGCCAAGTTTGGGGTCTCGGATGCCGGCACTGAGCTGTACATCATGGAACAATTCTATGATTACAGGATGACTGAAGAGCGCTCCGTGGTTGAGCAAGCTCATGAGATACAATCGTTTGCTAGAGAACTTGAGCACTTCAACTGCATGCTACCGGACAAGTTTGTTTCCGGGGGTATCATCACTAAACTTCCTCCTTCATGGAGGATCTTTGCTACCTTACTAAAGCATAAGAGGCAGGAGTTTTCCGTTCCGGATCTCATTGGTACTCTTGATGTGGAAGAAAAGGCGAGAGGAAAGGACACACGTGCTCAAGGTATTGAGGGACGATCTAGTGCCAATCTGGTATAGAAGAAAAACTTCCAGCCCCACAAGTTCATGGACAAGGGCAAGTTTGATGGTAAAGCAAAGTTTGATGGGAAGAACAAGGTTGTGCAAAACACCAACTTCAAGAAGAAGAATGACAAGAAGAAAGGTGTCTATCATGTGTGTGGAGATCCTGATCATTGGGCTCCTAGTTGCCCTAATTGCTAGGAAAAAAGCGTCATCTTGGGAAAGGCGGCAAGACCGTCAATGTTTTCATCGGAGACACTGACATGAAGAATGATGGGTATGGTATATTTCCCACTATTCTTTTAGTATGTCATTCTCCTGATTGGTTGATTGACACGGGTGCTAATGTGCAAATATGCGGTGTGTTTTCGTCTTATCAGACCACAGGGACTTCAACCGTGCTGATGGGCAACGGTTCAAGTGCTTCTGTTCGTGGTGTTGGCATGGTCGATCTGAAGTTTACTTCGGGGAAGATCGTGCGGCTGAAGAACGTGCATTATGTCCCCTCCATCAATAAGAATCTTGTTAGCAGATCTCTGTTATGTAGAGATGGCTACAAGCTTGTCCTTGAGTCGAATAAATTTGTAATATCCAAGTATGGAATGTTTGTGGGTAAAGGCTATGAGTCAGGAGGCCTATTTCATTTATCCTTGCGAGATGTTTGCAATAAAGTTGTTAATCATGTTTGCAACAATAGTGAATCAAATGTGTGGCATTCACGTCTGTGTCATGTTAACTTTAGTTGCCTGTCGCGACTAGCCAAATTAAACTTAATCCCTAGTTTCACCACTGTCAAGGGATTTAAGTGTCAAGTGTGTGTGCAAGCTAAGCAACCTCGTAAGTCTCACACGACTGCGGAAACGAGAAATCTTGCACCACTAGAGCTCATACATTCAGATATATATGAAATGAATGGTGTTTTGACAAAAGGTGGAAAGAAAATTTTCATGACGTTAATTGATGACTCCACCAGATACTGTCATGTGTATCTTCTGAAATCTAAGGATGAGGCTTTGAACTTTTTCAAGATCTATAAAGCTGAAGTGGAAAACCAACTTAATCGTAAGATCAAGAGGCTTAGGTCCGACCGTGGTGGATATATTTTTCCAATGAATTTGATGCTTTTTGTGCGGAACATGGTATAATCCATGAGAGGACGCCTCCCTATTCACCTCAGTCAAATGGGGTGGCTGAAAGAAAGAACTGTACTCTAACTGATTTGGTTAATGCCATGTTAGACACATCGGGTCTATCCAAGGCATGGTGGGGGAGGCAATATTGACTACATATCATGTCCTAAACCGAGTTCCCACAAAGAACAAAGAAATAACTCCATTCGAGGAATGGGAGAAGAAAAGGTTAAAACTATCTTATCTAGGAACCTAGGGTTGTTTGGCGAAAGTCAATGTGCCAATCTCAAATAAGCGCAAACTTGGACCAAAGACTATGGATTGTGTTTTCCTGGGATATGCTTTTCGAACCATTGGATATAGATTCTTGGTTGTAAAATCTGAAGTATCGGACATGCATGTTGGTACAATCATGGAGTCGAATGATGCAACTTTCTTTGAAGATATCTTTCCCATGAAGGATATGGTTACCTCATCTACTCATGACATGCATAGTTCATCGAATCAAGAATCAGTTACAATTACTGAACCTACCATTTCGATGGAATACTGTGAAAACCCCGTGGAAGAGAACAATGAAGTTCCTATTAGGAGCAAGAGACAGAGGACTGCAAAGTCCTTTGGTGATGATTTTATTGTCTATCTAATAGATGACACTCCTAGTTCTATTTCAGAGGCCTATGCATCTGAAGATGCTGACTAGTGGAAGGAAGTTGTTCGTAGTGAGATGGATTCCATCTTGGCGAATGAAACTTGGGAGATTACTGAGCGTCCCTATGGGTGGAAACCTATAGGGTGCAAATGGGTATTCAAGAAGAAGCTTAGGCCTGATGGTACTATCGAAAAGTATAAGGCACGGCTCGTGGCTAAGGGTTGTACCCAAAAGGAAGGTGAAGACTTCTTTGATACTTACTCACCTATGGCGCGGTTGACCACCATTCGAGTTCTACTTTCTCTAGCCGCCTCACATGATCTTCTCGTTCATCAAATGGATGTTAAGACTGCTTTCCTAAATGGAGAGTTGGATGAGGAAATTTATATGGAACAACCGGATGGGTTTGTAATAGATCGTCAAGAAGGAAAAGTGTGCAAGTTGCTAAAGTCTTTGTATGGACTCAAGCAAGCACCAAAGCAGTGGCATGAGAAGTTTGAAAGAACTTTAACAGCTACAGGCTTCGTTGTAAATGAAGCTGACAAATGTGTATACTATCGCCATGGTGGGGGCGAGGGAGTTATCCTTTGCTTGTATGTTGATGACATACTAATTTTCGGAAAAAAATTGAATGTTATTAAGGAGGTCAAGGGTTTCCTATGTCGTTGTTTTGAGATGAAGGATTTAGGAGTGGCTGATGTCATTCTGAACATCAAGTTGTTGAGAGATGATGGTGGTGGGATTACTTTGCTTCAATCTCACTATGTGGAAAAGATCTTGAGTCGCTTTGGCTATAGTGACTGCAAGCCCTCTCCAACGCCATATGATGTCAGCGTGCTACTTCGAAAGAATCGAAGAATTGCTAGAGATCAATTGAAATATTCTTAGATTATTGGCTCGCTTATGTACTTACCAAGTGCTACAAGACCTAACATCTCTTATGATGTTAGCAAACTGAGTCGGTTTGTCTCAAAATCAGGAGATGTGCATTGGAATGCTCTAGAGAGAGTGTTGCGTTATTTGAAAGGCACTGCAAATTATGGAATTCACTACACCGGGCACCCAAAGGTGCTTGAAGGGTATAGTGACTCAAACTGTATCTCAGATGCTGATGAGATAAAGGCCACGAGCGGATATGTATTCACTCATGGAGGTGGCGCTGTTTCTTGGAAGTCTTACAAGCAGACCATCTTAACGAGGTCAACAATGGAAGTAGAGCTCACAACACTAGATACAGCTACGGTCGAAGAGGATTGGGTTCGTCGGCTCTTGAATGACTTGCCGGTTATTGAGAAACATGTACCGGGTATCCTTATGAACTGTGACAATCATATTGTGATCACGAAAGTGAGCACCTCAAAGGATAACATGAAGTCATCAACACACGTTCAGAGAAGGTTAAAGTCTGTCAGGAAAACAAAAAACTTCGGAGTAATTGCATTGGATTATATCCAAACGTCTAAAAATCTGGAAGATCCTTTTACTAAGGGTTTATCACGAAATGTGATAGATAATGCATCGAGGGAGATGGGTATGAGACCCACAATATAAGTTGTTCACAGTGGTAACCTAGTCTATTTGATCGGAGATCCCGTGAATTAGATGTGGAAGACAAGCTGTTGGTCAACTGAGAGGAGAGTATCCTTACTATCAATACCACTCCATGAAGATGCAATACTCTCCTAAATCTGCATGGCAGGTTGATGTATATCTTAATGTGTTCTAAGTGGCTCATGTAAGCAGAGATGTTGTCCTGCAGAACATCTTTTGAAGAACACACCTATATGAGTCTGATTGTCAAACGTCACAATCTATGAGAGTAGGGTTCTCTCTAGTAAACTCATGAAAGGTCATGGAGTATGACGCATAAGCTCCACCCGCGGGGAAGACTCACGGTAGCCAAGTATCGGTCAAGGCTTTGTTTTGAAGCTAGATTCGCAGAGAACTTGCAGTTCAAGGCCCAGCCCACTGTTCAAGTTGCTTACTAGTGTAACATAGAGTTCTAGGTGGTAGTTCAACTTAATAGTCTCCACTGCAGTACCGGTATATAAAATAGTGTTTTGGAACCAAAGGCAAATTTCGTGTGCCTCTGGGATCTGGTGGGGGATTGTTGGCATTTTGTCTTACGGGCCAGCCAGCCCAATATTAATTTCAGAAATTCCTAATAAATCCTAGAGGCCTACTTAGCCCATTCGTGCAAGGCAAGGGGCACTACTAAAGCTTAGTCCCACATTGCTAGTTTAGAGGGAGTTGGACCTCTTTATAAGGGAGGCTCTTTCTCCACTTGTACGAACATGTGAACAAGCGGGACATCCACGCGCACTCCTCCTCCGCCGCGGGTTGCGGGAATGAGCCGAGCCGATGTCTAATTTTTGCCACGCACGACGGGTATACGAAAGGTCACGCGGAAGTTGAAATGTTTTTCTATAGTGGACACTGAATCCGAACAACGCGTCTCTTCTGTTGCTGCCTGTTCGTTTCGTCTCCCTCAATCCCTTCAGCTCCTGTCGCTGGCTTCTCGCCTCCTTCGCTTGCGCGTATAAAAGGGAGGTCGCTCCTCCTCGGAGAGACACACCAGAACTCTCCTTCCTCTCGCCACCAGTACCATCTTTGTGCTACTGTTGTCTTCCTCATCCCGGCTTGCGGCCTGCACCGCAGGTCGAGACAGTAGGCCTCCGAAACCACACTCTTTGAGTCCTGTACGGGAGAAGGGTGATAAGGTTTTTGGGGAGCGCTCTGCACGACTACTGACCTCTTCATCACGGACGTGCCGGACTCCGACGACTACTTCCCCGACGACGACTTCTTCCCCAACGTGGACAACCTCCTCGACGACATAACTGGCAAGGATGTCGACCCCAAGTCCAGTGCTTTTGCTGCTGCTGTCCCATACGTGTTCTTCCTTGTTCTGTTAGAGGCCCTCATACAGTTCCTTGTTCTAGTGTTTGTCCTAAATATGTTAGCTTCTACTTCATTTATGCAACTTTCTGTTCTATATAATGCCAGCGTGCTACTTCGAAAGAATCGAAGAATTGCTAGAGATCAATTGAAATATTCTCAGATTATTGGCTCGCTTATGTACTTATCAAGTGCTACAAGACCTGACATCTCTTATGTTGTTAGCAAACTGAGTCGGTTTGCCTCAAAACCAGGAGATGTGCATTGGAAAGCTCTAGAGAGAGTGTTGCGTTATTTGAAAGGCACTGGAAATTATGGAATTCACTACACCGGGCACCCAAAGGTGCTTGAAGGGTATAGTGACTCAAATTGGATCTCAGATGCTGATGAGATAAAGGCCACGAGCAGATATGTATTCACTCATGGAGGTGACGTTGTTTCTTGGAAGTCTTGCAAGCATACCATCTTAACGAGGTCAACAATGGAAGCAGAGCTCACAGTACTAGATACAGCTACGGTCGAAGGTGATTGACAAGCTCACTAAAGTGGCTCATTTTCTTCCAGACAAAGAATCCATCAACGCAACACAACTGGCAGAGCTGTATACCTCCAGAATTGTCTCTTTGCAAGGTATCCCTCAAGTAATTTCCTCATATCGTGGAAGCTTGTTCACTTCCAAGTTCTGGGATTCCTTTCAGTCAGCTATGGGTACCTAGATTCACTTCAGCACAACTTTTCACCCTCAGACTAGTGGCCAAGTCGAAAGGGTGAACCCAATTCCTGAAGATATGCTCAGAGCTTGTGTAATCTCCTTCGGTATGAAATGGGAAGATTGCCTTCCATTTGCCGAATTCTCCTACAACAACAGCTTCCAAGCAAGTGGAGGCAAAGCACCGTTTGAAATTCTCTATGGCAGAAAGTGTTGTACCCCTCTCAACTGGTCCGAGACTGGTGAACGTCAACTCCTTGGAAATGATTTGATCTCAGAGGCCAAAGAAATGTGCAAAGTCATACGTGAGAATCTCAAAGCTGCGCAATCGCGCCAAAAGGGCTACTATGACGGCAAGCATCGTGATTTGGCTTCCGACATTGGAGATTATGTCTATCTCCGTGTATCTCCCATGAAGGGCACTCAGAGGTTCGGTATCAAGGGCAAGCTTGCTCAAAGATACGTTGGTCCTTTCAAGATAATTGGTAAGAGAGGCGATCTAGCCTACCAACTCGAGCTTCCCTCCAACTTTGCAAATGTGCACAATGTGTTTCACGTATCACAGCTCCGCAAGTGCTTCAAGACGCCTGAACGCACCATTCCTTTTAAAGAGATTGATCTTCAGCAAGACTTGTCTTATCGTGAGCACCCCGTTGCTATCCTTGAAGAAACTGAGCGCAAGACCCGCAACAAGTCCATCAAATTCTTGAAAGTGAAATGGTCACACCATACCGACCGAGAAGCTACATGGGAACGAGAAGATCATCTCCGTTACGAGTATCCCGCTTTCTTTCAGTCCTAGATCTCGGGACGAGATATTTTTGTAGTGGAGGAGAGTTTGTAACACCCCAGATGTAAAACTTCCTTATATGGCAATATAAACTTTTACCATTTGATCCTTATCCTTTCCTTGGGGGTTCTTTTCCAATTATGCCTTGTCATCTTATTGTATTGTCATGTTTTCTTTCATTTGCATTCATGCATTTGCTTCATCACCATCATTGCATCATGGTCATCATATGGCATTTCATTTTTTTCATTGTGCATCTCTCTTCCTTTTATGTCAAGTGAGTTTTCCTTGCTCATGTTGTGGTGGTTTGAAGCAAGGTCTTTCCCAATCCCTAAGCCCCTCCAACTTTCACCACTTCTCTTCTCTCTTTTCCCTTTCTTTAAATTTTGCAAGTGGCATTTACCCTCTTCTTTAAATGTTCATCTCCTCCCAACTTCTTTGGCACTTTGCCCCAAGTCACTTTGCAAAACCTCACTCTATTCTAAAATGTTTTGGTCAGGTTCAAAAATGACAGAAGTTTGAATCATATTCAAACTTGTTTTATTTTTCTACCTATAAAAATGCCCAAGTCATTTTATAAAATATAGCATAATTCCAGGAGCATGGAGATATTTGTATCTCCTTCCCTAGCCCTCTGTTCTTTTCTGTTTCCATTTCTGCCTGAAGAAAAAGGAAAAAGAAAAGAATGGCAGCAGCCGCAGTAGTGCAGCACCAGCCCGCAGTCCAACTCGGCCTCGGCCACCAGGCCGGCCCAGCTAGCCAGCAAAGTAGCCCGCGCCAGCTAGCCCGCGTGTCTCTCTCTCCTATTCTCACCGCAGGACCCCCTTACCCACGCGCCCGTACGCCCACGTGGCCACCCTGGCCCCGCTCGTCAGCGTCGATGAACAGCACACCCGCACCCACCTTTTCGTCCAGCTCTCGCCGCGCACGCACATGGCCACGGCCGCGACAACGCCGTGCTCCACCAGCCGTCCGGGCCCCTACAAAGCTACCCACCGCGTCCACCAACCCTTTAGGGTTCCCCTCTTCCTCTCCCCGCCGCCAGGTGAGCTCTAGGCCACCAGATCCGCCGCGCCACCGCCATCCCGAACGCATCTGAGAGCGTGACCTCGCCGCCGGCGTGTTCTCCGGCCTCCTCTGCCTCGCCAACACCTTGCCAGTCTTCTTCCTCGAAGTCGACTACGTCCTCTACGTCCACTCCACCGAGTCGAACGCCTCGCCTACGTCTTCTTCTTCCTCATCTTCGAATCCTCTCTTCTCTGTCAGACACACACATGCTAGCCTAGTGGGATGGGTCTCTCGTTTGCAACACAGCGGCCTGAGTTCGAATCCCCGCAGGGCCAGTGGTATAGGCCCTTTTTTTTGCATTTCTCTCAGTCGCTGACGTCCAGGCCCCACCTGGCAGCCTCTCTATGCACTCGTACCCACTCCCGCACCCACGCTGCCACCTCAGCCGTGCCTAGACCCACAGGTCATGATCTGTGGCAAGTCCAGGTCCAGTCTGTTTAGTGTTTTCTTTTCTGTTTTGTTTTTAATTTCAGTTTTTGCATATTTCATATATTTTAAAATATGCATGCGTTCAAAATGCTTTATATATGAAAAATGTTCAGTTTTTAGTGTAGATTATTTATATGCAGTTTGTTGCCATGTTAAAAACAATTAAATTTCTGTTTGAATTATTTTGTGTTTAAAACATGTTCAAACTTGTTTAGTTCATAACTAAATAACCGTAGCTCCAAATTTGACAAACTTTATATGTATTTCAGGTGAAAAAATGTGTAGATTAAGATGCTGCTGTTACTTTACATGTTTATGAACTCTAAAATATGGTTGTCACAGTTCTGTCCTATATTTGTTTTTATGAACATGGGAGTTCCCGAAATTGTTGTTTGTTCCTTCCGGCCCATTTAAAATGCTTGCATGAGGTTCTTGTTCTTAGTAGCACCCCTTGCCAGGCTAAGCAACTTTTAAAACTTGTTGGGTGCTTGGATAGTTCAACTAAATAACTACGCATGTGACTATGCTTGAACTTGCCTTCTTTTGCATGTTGTGTCCCCTACATGTTTTGTGTTCTTGCATATTGCTATGTCACATGTGCACTCATCATGTTCCTTTGAGATGCATCATATCCTGCCCATGCTCATATGCATCATATCTTGCATCATGTGTTCGAGCATTGCATGGTGATTGATTGTTGTTCCGGTGTTTGTATTGTTCTGTTGGTTAGAGCCCGATGACGATTCGGAGTTCGAGGTTCCTATCGAGACCGAGTTTGAGGAGCAAGGTTGCGATCCCTTCGTGGACTTAACAGGCAAGATGACCATTCCCCGATATCACCTCTATCTTTGCCTATGGTAGTTGTCTCGCTCTTTAGCTATGCCTCGATGCCTATTCCTGTTTGTCAGCCTCCTATGTTGCCATGAAACACTCTAACCGCCTTCTTATCAAACCGTTGATTGGCTAAGTATGCTTCTGCGCAGCCCCTCTTATAGAGTTGTTAGATGCAGGTGAAGTTTCGAAGATTGCTCCATGTTCGGACTTGTTTATTTGGGATAACACAATATATATCTTAATAAAATTAATGAACATATATATTGGTAATGGGTGGAAGGCTTGGTCTTCTGCTTGGCGTTTTGTTCCACTCATGCCACCTTAGGACCCGATAAACCGGTGTTATGTTCCTTGATTTTGCATTCCTAACACGGTTGGGGTTTATGGGCCCCCATTGATAATTCACACTGCTTAAAGCTATTCCAGCAAGGCCCAACATTGGTACTACATTTGCCTAACAACTAAAATTTGCATAAGGACTAGCTACCCCGAGGACTTAATTAACAACCCCGGGCCAGTGCTCCTCGTGAGTGTTGGTCCAAATTGGGCAGACTGCAGGGTCGCCTTGGGGAAACCCGAGGTATCTAGTATTACCTGTAGGCTGACCTATCCGGTCGTGGCCTGAGACGAGATACGCGTGGCTACTGTCAGGATGTCGGCACGCCGGGAGGTCTTGCTGGTTTAGTTTTACCTTTGTCGAAATATCTTGAGCACGGGATTCCGAGAATACTCGGGTCTTCCCACCTTGGAGTTGCGACTCCGCAGATTGTGAGCTTGTGATGGGCTAAGTTGGGACACGCCTGCAGGGTTTTGAACTTTCGAAAGCCGTGCCCGCGGTTATGTGGCAGATGGGATTTTGTTAATATCCTGATGTAGATAATTTGACACCATATCCTTAAGAATACACTACCTGTGTGAGTACCGTGATGGTATCTTTTCGAAGGGGTTTTGAAAAGTGAACACGGTGGGGTTATGCATGAACATGAGTAGCCAGGATCTCGCTCTGAATTCGTAAGCTAGTTGCTTAGTGCTTGTTGCAAACAGTTATTACCCCTGCACACCTAAAGGCTTTGTTAGTTTTGATACCCGGGAATGGGATTGTTGAGTCCTTGTGGCTCATAGATTACAACACACACCAGATGCAGGTACAGCCGAGAACGTTGTAGGAGATGGATCAGAACTTCACTGGGAGTTCGATGAGGTGCGGGGTCGTTTCTATGTTACGTATCCCGACGATCAATAGTGGTTCCTACTAGGAGTGATTCGGACTTGTGTTGTGGTATCTTTTCTCGTTTGGATTCCGTCCGTAGTCGGACCCAGTGTTATTTGGATGAATGTATACTATTGTATTCATTGTGTGGCGTGGCGAGTGTAAGCCAATGATACGTCTCCATCGTATCTATAATTTTTTATTGTTCCATTCCAATATTCTACAACTTTCATATACTTTTGGCAACTTTTTATACTATTTTTTGGGACTAACATATTGATCCAGTGCCCAGTGCCAGTTCCTGTTTGTTGCATGTTTTTTGTTTCGTAGAATATCCATATCAAATGGAGTCCAAACGGACGGAGATTTCTTTTGGAATATATGTGAATTTTGGGAAGCGGAACCAACATGAGACGATGCCCGAGTGGGCCACGAGGCAGGGGGGCGCGCCCCCCAAGGGCAGGCGCGCCCAGGGCCCTCGTGGCCACACCGTAAGGTGGTTGATGCCCTTCCTTCGCCACAAGAAAACTAATCTCCGAATAAAAATCGTGTCAAAAATCAGCCCAATCGGAGTTACGGATCTCCGGGAACTTAAGAAACGGTGAAGGGCCAGAATCTGGGAACGCAGAAACAGAGAGAGACAGAGAGACAGATCCAATCTTGGAGGGGCTCTCGCCCCTCCACCGCCATGGAGGCCATGGACCAGAGGTAAAACCCTTCTCCCACCTAGGGAGAAGGTCAGGGAAGAAGAAGAAGGAGGGGGGCTCTCTCCCCCTCGCTTCCGGTGGCACCGGAGTGCCACCGGGGCCATTATCGTGTGACGGCGATATACACCAACACCTCCGTCATCTTCACCAACATCTCCATCACCTTCCCCCATCTATCTACACCGGTCCACTCTCCCGCAACCTGCTGTACCCTCTACTTGAACATGGTGCTTTATGCTTCATATTATTATCCAATGATGTGTTGCCATCCTATGATGTCTGAGTAGATTATCGTTGTCCTATCGGTGATTGGTGAATTGCTATGATCGATTTAAATTGCTTGTGGTTATGTTGTTGTCCTATGGTGCCCATCATATGAGCGCGCGCGTGGATCACACCATAGGGTTAGTTGTATGCTGATAGGACTACGTATTGGAGGGCAAGAGTGACAGAAGCTTCAACCTAGCATAGAAATTGATGCATACGGGATTGAAGGGGGGCCAATATATCATAATGCTATGGTTGGGTTTTACCTTAATGAATGTTAGTAGTTGCGGATGGTTGCTAATAGTTCCAATCATAAGTGCATAGAATTCCAAGTAAGGGATGACATACTAGAAGTGGCCTCTCCCACATAAAACTTGCTATCGGTCTAGTAACATAGTCAATTGCTTAGGGGCAATTTCGCAACTCCTACTACCACTTTTCCACACTCGCTATCACTAACTTTATTGCTTCTTTATCTTAACAGCCCCTAGTTTATATTTACGTGCACCTTATATTCTTGTAAACCTATCCCACAAAAACTACAAAGTACTTCTAGTTTCATACTTGTTCTAGGTAAAGTAAACGTCAACCGTGCGTAGAGTTGTATCGGTGGTCGATAGAACATGAGGGAATATTTGTTTTGCCTTTAGCTCCTCGTTGGGTTCGACACTCTTACTTATCGAAAGAGGCTACAACTGATCCCTGCTACTTCTCGAGCTTGCGTTGTATTCCCTAGAAGAGGAAAGGGAGATGCAGCACGGTAGCGTAAGTATTTCCCTCAGTTTTTGAGAACCAAGGAATCAATCCAGTAGGCGACCACGCGTGAGTCCCTCGCACCTGCACAAACAAATAAGAACTTCGCAGCCAACGCGATAAGGAGTTGTCAATCCCTTTATGGTCACTTACGGAAGTGAGATCTGATAGAGATGATAGTTCATATTTTTGGTATTTTTGTTTATAAGAACAGAAAGTAAAAGCGGAAAAAGTAAAGTAGATGTAGATTGATATGTTGAGAATAGACCCGGGGGGCATAGTGTTCTCTAGTGGCTTCTCTCATGATAGTGATATTCTACGGCGGGTAAACAAATTATTGTCGAGCAATTATAGAAAAACGAATAATTATGAGACTATCTAGGCATGATCATTGTATATATGCATCACGTCCGAGACAAGTAGACCAACTCCTCTCTGCATCTACTACTATTACTCCACACATCGACCGCTATCTAGCATGCATCTATTGTATTGAGTTCATAAGAACAGAGTAACGCTTTAAGCAAGATGACATGATGTAGAGGGATAAACTCAAGCAATATGATATAAACCCCATCTTTTTATCCTCGATGGCAACAATACAATACGTGCCTTGCTGCCCCTGCTGTCACTGGGAAAGGACACTGCAAGATTGAACCCAAAGCCAAGCACTTCTCCCATTGCAAGAACTATAGATCTAGTAGGCCAAACCAAACCAATAATTCGAAGAGACTTGCAGGATATTATGAGCACACATAAAGAGTTCAGAAAAGAACCAAATATTTCTCGTAGATAATCTTGATCATAAACCCACAATTCATCGTATCTCGACAAACACACCACAAAAGCAGATTACATCGAATAGATCTCCTCGAAGACCGAGGAGAACTTTGTATTGAGATCCAGAGAGAGCGAAGAAGCCATCTAGATACTAGCTATGGACCCGAAGGTTTGTGGTAAACTAATCACAACTCATGGTGAGGGCGATGATGATGATGTAGAAGCACTCCGTGATGGATCCCCCTCCGGCGGAGCTCTGGAACAGGCTCCAAGATGGGATCTCACGGGAACAGAAGGTTACGGTGGTGGAACTAGGGTTTTCTCTCCGTTGTTGATGGTTTTGGGGTACGTAGGCTTATATAGGAGGAAGGAGGACACCGGGGGACTCACGAGGGACCCACGAGATAGGGGGCGCGCCCTGGGCAGGGGGGCGCGCCCCCACCCTCGTGGGCACCTCGTGTCCCCTACTCCGTGGTTCTCAAGTCTCATGTGCGTTATTTTCTCCAAAAATATCTCTCCCGAAGGTTTCATTCCGTTTGGACTCCGTTTGATATTCCTTTTCTGCAAAACCCTAGAACAAACAAAAAACAGCAATCTGGACTGGGCCTTTGGGTTAGTAGGTTAGTCCCAAAAATGTTATAAAAGTGTATGATAAAGCCCATTAAACATCCAAGACATCATAAAGAATAGCATGGAACAATCAAAAATTATAGATACATTGGAGACGTATCAAGCATCCCCAAGCTTAATTCCCGCTCGTCCTCGAGTAGGTAAATGATAAAAAGAAATTTTTTGATGTGGAATGCTAACCAACATAGTTTTTCGATGTAATTCTCTTAATTGTGGCATGAATGTTCTGATCTGAAAGATTCAAGATAAAAGTCTATATTGACATAAGAAATAATAATACTTCAAGCATACTAACAAAGCAATCATGTCTTGTCAAAATATTATGGCTAAAGAAAGTTATCCCTACAAAATCATATAGTCTAGCTATGCTCCCTCTTCATCACACAAAACATTCATATCATGCACAACCCCGATTTCAGCCAAGCACTTGTTTTCATACTCTATTCTTTCAAACCTTTCAACTTTCATGCAATACATGAGCATGAGCCATGTACATAGCACTATGGGTGGAATAGAGAGGTGGTTGTGGAGAAGACAAAAAGGAGGGAGATAGTCTCACATCAACTAGACGTATCAACGGGCTATGGAGATGCCCATCAATAGATATCAATGTGAGTGAGTAGGGATTGCCATGCAACAGATGCACTAGAGCTAAAATGTATGAAAGCTCAACAAAAGAAACTAGTGGGTGCGCATCCAACTTGCTTGCTCACGAAGACCTAGGGCATTTGAGGAAGCCCATTGTTGGAATATACAAGCCAAGTTCTATAATGAAAATTCCCACTAGTATATAAAAGTGACTAAGGATGAGACTCTCTAAAATGAAGAACATGGTGCTACTTTGAAGCACAAGTGTGGAAAAAAAGATAGTAGCAATTTTCCCTTTTTCTTTTCTTTTCTTTTTTTCTTTTTTTTGGGCCTTTCTTTTTCTTTGGCCTTTTTTTGCGGAGGGACTTTATTGATTTAGCCTTTCCTCCCATGGGACAATGCTCTAATAATGATGATCATCACACTTTCATTACAACTCGATACTACAACAAAGTATGACTCTATATGAATGCCTCCGGCGGTGTACCGGGATGTGCAATGAAACAAGAGTGACATGTATGAAAAATTATGCATGGTGGCCTTGTCACAAATACGATGTCAACTACATGATAATGCATGGCAATATGACAATATGATGCGTGTCATATGAACGGAACGGTGGAAAGTTGCATGGCAATATATCTCGGAATGGCTATGGAAATGCCATGATGGGTAGGTATGGTGGCTGTTTTGAGGAATAATATGGTGGCTGTTTTGAGGAAGGATATATAGTAGGTGTATGGTACCGGGGAAAGTTGCGCGGTACAAGAGAGGCTAGCATGGTGGAAGGGTGAGAGTGCGTATAATCCATGCACTCAACATTAGTCATAAGAACTCATACACTTATTGCAAAAATCTACGAGTCATCAAAACAAAGCAATCAATGCATGCTCCTAGGGGGGAGGTTGGTAGGAGTTAACCATCGCGCGCCCCCGACCTCCACACAAAGGTTGACACTTTACAAATACCTCATGCTCTAACTTCGTCACATAGCGGTTCACCATACATGCATGCTACGGGAATCACTAACCTTAACACAAGTATTTCTCAATTTCATATTAACTCCACTAGCATGACTCTAATATCACTATCCTCATATCTCAAAACAATTATCAAGCATCCAACATCTCATCATATTCAATGCACTTAGTGTGAAAGTTTTTACTACATTGATATTGGATGTCTATCATGTGAAGACTAGTTTTATAGTCTAAACACATTACCATGCTGTTTTAATGGACTCTCAAAAGGATATAAGTGAAGCATGAGAGTTCAACAATTTCTTCAAAATATTATCACCACCGTGCTCTAAAAGATATAAGTGAAGCACCAGAGCAAAAACTATTCAACACAAAAGATATAAGTGAAGCACATAGAGTGTTCTATCAATTCCTAGGCCATATTTAACTCTCTCAAATAGGTGTGTACAGCAAGGATAATTGTGGCAACTAACAAGCAAAGACTCAAATTATACAAGACGCTCCAAGCAAAACACATATCATGTGGTGAATAAAAATATAGCTCCGAGTATAGTTACCGATGGATGAAGACGAAAGAGGGGATGCCTTCCGGGGGCATCCCCAAGCTTAGGCTTTTGATTGTTCTTGAATTTTACTTGGAGTGCCATGGGCATCCACAAGCTTAGGCCCTTGCTACTCTTTGTTCCATAGTCCATCAAAGCAATACTCAAAACTTGAAAACTTCACAACACAAAACTTAGACAAAAATTCTCGTGAGCTCTGTTAGTATAAGAAAGCAAACCTCTACTCAAAGGTACTGCAATGAATTCATTATTTGTTTATATTGGTGTTAAACCTACTGTATTCCAACTTCTCTATGGTTCATACCTCCCAATATTACTCATAGATGCATTGAAATAAGCAAACAACACACGAAAAACAGAATCTGTCAAAAACAGAACAGTCTGTAGTAATCTGCAGGTTTCGCATACTTCTATAACTCCAAAAAAATTCAAACTAAATTGGTAAACGTGAGTAATTTGTCTATTAATCATCTGCAAAAAGAATCAACTAAATAGCACGCTCCAGTAAAATCTGATGACCATTCTAGCAAGCTCTAACGATTCTGTTTTTCACAGCAAGATCACATAAACTTCACACAAGTCTTCCCAAAGGTTCTACTTGGCACAAACACTAAACAAATCATGAAACCACATCTAAACAGAAGCTAGATGAAATATTTATTCCCTAACAGCAGCAAAAACAAAAAATATAAAATTGGGTTGCCTCCCAACAAGCGCTATCGTTTTACGCCCCTAGCTAGGCACGATTAATTCAATGATGCTCACATGAAAGATAAGAATTGAAGCACACAAAGAGCATCATAAAGCATGTGAAAATCACATCTAAGTATAACATACTTCCTATGCATAGGAATTTTATAGGAAAACAAATTATCAAGTCAAGCCAGACCTAGCATATGCAAGGAAGAAGAAAGAAACACTAGCAATCTCAACATAACGAGCTGTAATTTAGTAACATGAAAATTTCTACAACCATATTTCCCTCTCTCATAATAATTGCATGTATGATCATGATCAAATTAAACAAAATAACTATAACATAACATATTATCAACACGATCCACATGCATGCAAAGTTGACACTCTTCCAAAATAGTGGGATTAAGATTAACTAAAGTAATGACCTCTCCAAACCCACTTTTATCAAAAGTTTCATAAGATTGAAACATTCCCAAGTATGTGGGATCTAAAGTTGACACTCTTTCAAACCCACTTTCAATATTAATGCAAACATTATTATCAATCTTATATTCATCATGGGGATTAAATAAATTTTCAAGATCATAAGAAGAATCACCCCAATCATGATCATTGTAACAAGTGGTAGACATAGCAAAGCTAGCATCCCCAAGCTTAGGTTTTTGCATATTATTAGCACAATTGACATCAATAGAATTTATAGTAACATCATTGCAATCATGCTTTTTATTTAAGGAGCTAACATGAATCACTTTTTCTTTTAAGAGTTCCCCACAATTTTCAGATTCATAAATTTTAAGCAAAACCCCATAAAGATAATCTAGTGCACGCAGCTCACTAGCAATGGGTTCAACATAATTGGATATCTTAAAGAGATTGGCAAGTGGATGAGGATTCATACTTTAGCAAGCGAAGATGCAAGCTAATTGAGGGCACATAGCAACACAAGCAAACAAGAGGCACGCGAATGGTAAACACACGGCAGAAGAAGGGCAAATAAAAAGGCAAGGGTAAAGTGGGGGAGAGGAAAATGAGAGGCAAAAAATGTAATGCGAAGGATAAGGGTTTGTGATAGGTACTTGGTATATGACTTTTGTGTAAGCCTCCCCGGCAACGGTGCCAGAAATTCCTCTTGCTACTTCTCGAGCTTGCGTTGTATTCCCTCGAAGAGGAAAGGGAGATGCAGCACAGTAGCGTAAGTATTTCCCTCAGTTTTTGAGAACCAAGGTATCAATCCAGTAGGAGACCACGCGTGAGTCCCTCGCACCTACACAAACAAATAAGAACTTCGCAGCCAACGCGATAAGGGGTTGTCAATCCCTTTACGGTCACTTACGGAAGTGAGATCTGATAGAGATGATAGTTTATATTTTTGGTATTTTTGTTTATAAGAACAGAAAGTAAAAGCGGAAAAAGTAAAGTAGATGTAGATTGATATGTTGAGAATAGACCCGGGGGCCATAGTGTTCTCTAGTGGCTTCTCTCATGATAGCGATATTCTACGGCGGGTAAACAAATTACTGTCGAGCAATTGATAGAAAAGCGAATAATTATGAGACTATCTAGGCATGATCATTGTATATAGGCATCATGTCCGAGACAAGTAGACCGACTCCTGCCTCCATCTAGTACTATTACTCCACACATCGACCGCTATCCAGCATGCATCTAGTGTATTGAGTTCATAAGAACAGAGTAACGCCTTAAGCAAGATGACATGATGTAGAGGGATAACTCAAGCAATATGATATAAACCCCATCTTTTTATCCTCGATGGCAACAATACAATACGTGCCTTGCTGCCCCTGCTGTCACTGGGAAAGGACACCGCAAGATTGAACCCAAAGCCAAGCACTTCTCCCATTGCAAGAACTATAGATCTAGTAGACCAAACCAAACCAATAATTCGAAGAGACTTGCAAGGATATTATGAGCACACATAAAGAGTTCAGAAAACAACCAAATATTTCTCATAGATAATCTTGATCATAGACCCACAATTCACCGGATTTCGACAAACACACCGCAAAAAGAGATTACATCGAATAGATCTCCTCAAACACCAAGGAGAACTTTGTATTGAGATCCAGAGAGAGAGAGAGAGAAGAAGCCATCTAGATACTAGCTATGGACCCGAAGGTCTATGGTAAACTACTCACAACTCATGGTGAGGGCGATGTTGATGATGTAGAAGCACTCTGTGATGGATCCCCCCTCCAGCGGAGCTCCGGAACAGGCTCCAAGATGGCATCTCACGGGAACAGAAGGTTACGACAGTGGAACTAGGATTTTCTCTCTATTGTTGATGGTTTCGGGGTACGTAGGCTTATATAGGAGAAAGGAGGACACTGGGGGACTCACGAGGGACCCACGAGGCAGGGGCGCGCCCCACACCCTCGTGGGCACCTCGTGGCCCCTACTCCGTGGTTCTCAAGTCTCCTGTGCGTGATTTTCTCCAAAAATATCTCTCCCGAAGGTTTCATTCCGTTTGGACTCCGTTTGATATTCCTTTTTCTGCAAAATCCTGAAACACGCAAAAAACATCAATCTGAACTGGGCCTTTGGGTTAGTAGGTTAGTCCCAAAAATGATATAAAAGTGTATGACAAAGCCCATTAAACATCCAAGATATCATAAATAATAGCATGGAACAATAAAAAATTATAGATACGTTGGAGACGTATCAATCCCCTACACTTGTGGGTTATCAAGACCTTTTTCTGGCGCCGTTGCCGGGGAGCAATAGCGTGGGGTGAATATTCTCGTGTGTGCTTGTTTGCTTTATCACTAAGTAGATTTTATTTTCTGTTCTAAGTTGTTTTCTATCTTTAGTTATGGGTAGGAAATGCAAAATACCAAAAAAAATAGTGGTACCTGCTGAACCAATGGTTGAAGAACAACTCAAAATCTATCACACTCCTGAAGCTTTCTACTTGGATCATTTTTCGATCCATATGTGCTCGGGCTGAAACCCCAACTAGCTTAGTTGAGGGCAAATCTTTAGATGAGCATGCTTGTTATCTGCGACACCGCATATCTGAAAAAGGAAAACTTTTACTGGATCAAATTCATCGTTTGCAATGCTATGCTTGGAATTTATGTGATATTTATGATTTTACTTGTTGTTCTGAAGACCCTACGAAACACATTCCCTTCCAATGTGAGTTTAGTGATAATGGAATCGTATCTTCGTATGCTAAGGGTGTTTATAGTTACTAGGATGTTCAACAAATTGAAGAATTTGTTGCTTTTAAGGGTGCTTATGAAATTGCTTCTTTGATTGAAAAGTATGATGCTACTCTTTACAAATCTGAAACTTTTGCCATATTTAAATATTGTTATGATAATTATGCTTCTATGCCTATGTTAAATCATATATTGAGGCCTACTCCGCTATCCAAGAAGAGACTACTATTTTGCAGGAGTCTATGGAAGAAGAAATCAATGACATTGTGAGCTCATTGGATGAAAAAGATGAGGAGGAGAGCGAAGAACAAAAGGAGGAAGAGCGGATTAGCTACCCATGCCCACCTTCTAATGAGAGTAACTCTTCAACCATACATTTTTTAATTTCCCTTTGTGCTTACCGAAGGATGAGTGCTATGATGATTGCTATGATCCCGTTGATTCTTTTGAAATATCCCTTTTTGATGATGCTTGCTATGCTTGTCGCCAAGATGCCAATATGAACTATGCTTATGAAGATGAACTTGCTATAGTTCCTTATGTTAAACATGAGATAGTTGCTATTTCACCCACACATGATAGTCCTATTATCTTTTTGAATTCTCCAAACTACACTATATTGGAGAAGTTTGCACTTATTAAGGATTATATTGATGGGTTGCATTTTTCCATTACACATGATGATTTTGATGAATATAATATGCATGTGCTTGCTGCTCCTACTTGCAATTATTATGAGAGAGGAACTACATCTCCGCCTCTCTATGTTTCCAACACGATAAAATTGCAAGAAACTGCTTATACTATGCATTGGCCTTTACTTGATGTGCATGAATTGTTTTTGTATGACATGCCTATGCATAGGAAGAGAGTTAGACTTCGTTCTTGCATGACACATATCACTATGTGTTCAATACTAAATGCCAAATCATTGTTAATTAAAATTGGCTTTGATATACCTTGGGATCCGGGTGGATCCATTACTTCAGCACTATATGCCTAGCTTAATGGCTTTAAAGAAAGCGCTGCCAGGGAGACAACCCGGAAGTTTTAGAGAGTCATTTATTTCTGTTGAGTGCTTTTATAAAGTTTAAAAACAAAAAAATAAAGAGGGGAACCTAAAACTTTTTCAAAAAGAAAAGTGAAAGTGAGATAGTCGAGCATTGTGAAAGTGGGGGACGTCCTTGAACTTTGTTCATGCCCATGGAAACTTTGTGAATCTTAATTACAGAAACTTTTCAACAAAAATAATTATCCCCTTGTACAATTCCATTGTATTATAAAAATAATGTGCCAAGGTTTGCCTTTAGGATGTTTACAATGCTTGTTGGTTTGTGCGGTGCAGGACAGAAACTTTGGCTGTAGTGCGCGATTTTAATTTTTTTGCTGGAACTTCAAATGGTTCTGAAACTTTTTGCACTGTCTTTATATACAAATTGTTTATTTTTCCTAATTTTGGAAGAATTGTTAAAGTATCATAAGTATGGTGAATGTTCAGATTATTACAGACTGTTCCGTTTTAGACAGATTCTGTTTTTGATGCATAGTTTGCTTGTTTTGATGAAACTATCAATTTCTATCAGTGGATTAAGCCATGGAAAAGTTATATTACAATAGCGACAATGCAAAAACAAAATATGAATTGGTTTGCAACAGTACTTAGAGTAGTGATTTGCTTTATTATACTAACAGATCTTACCGAGTTTTCTGTTGAAGTTTTGTGTGGATGAAGTGTTCGAAGATCAAGGAGGTCTCGATGTGAGGAGAAGAAGGAGAGGCAAGAGCTCAAACTTGGGGATGCCCAAGGCACCCCAAGTAAATATTTAAGGAGACTCAAGCGTCTAAGCTCGGGGATGCCCCGGAAGGCATCCCCTCTTTCTTCAAAAATTATTGGTATGTTTTCGGATTCGTTTCATTCATGTGAGATGTGCAGATCTTGGAGCGTCTTTTGCATTTAGTTTTCACCTTTTCTTTTATGCACAATGCTAGTATGAGATAGTCCTTGGTTGATTTATAGAATGCTCTTTGCACTTCACTTATATCTTTTGAGTATGGCTTTATAGAATGCTTCTTGTGCTTCGTTTATATCATTTGAAGTTTGGATTGCCTATTTCTCTTCACATAGAAAACCGTCATTTGTAGAATGCTCTTTTGCTTCACTTATATTTGTTAGAGCGTGGGTATACCTTTTGTAGAAAGAATTAAAACTATCTTGCTTCACTTATATCTATTTAGGGAGTTGACAGGAATTGGTCATTCACATGGTTAGTCATAAAATCCTACATAAACTTGTAGATTGCTGAATATGATATGTTTGATTCCTTGCAATAGTTTTGCGATATAAAGATGGTGATATTAGAGTCATGCTAGTGGGTAGTTGCGGATTGTAGAAATACTTGTGTTGAGGTTTGTGATTCCCGTAGCATGCACATATGGTGAACCGTTATGTGACAAAGTTGGAGCATGATTTATTTATTGAGTGTCATCCCTTGTGTGGAGGTCGGGGGCGCGCAATGGTTAACTCCTACCAACCTCCCCCTAGGCGCATGCGTGTAGTACTTGGTTTCGATGGCTAATAATTTTTTGCAATAAGTATGTGAGTTCTTTATGACTAATGTTGAGTCCATGGATTATACGCACTCTCACCCTTCCACCATTACTAGCCTCTCTTGTACTGCGCAACTTCCGCCGGTACCATACACCCACCATATACCTTCCTCAAAACAGCCACCATACCTACCTATTATGGCATTTCCATAGCCATTCCGAGATATATTGCCATGTAACTCCACTGTTCCGTTTATTATGACACGCACCATCATTGTCATATTGCCTTGCATGATCGTAAGATAGCTAGCATGATGTTTCCATGGCTTGTCCGTTTTTTGATGTCATTGCTATGCTAGATCATTGCACATCCCGGTACACCACTGGAGGCATTCACATAGAGTCATATTTTGTTCTAGCTTCGAGTTGTAATCTTTGAGTTGTAAGTAAATAAAAGTGTGATGATCTTTGTTATTGGAGCATTGTCCCATGTGAGGAAAGGCCAAATAAATAAAGGATGGCCTAAAAAATAGAGAGGGGCTAAAAAAAGAGAAAGCCCCTCCAAAAAAACAAAAAAAAACAAAAAATGAGAGAAAAGAGAGAAGGGACAATGCCACTATCCTTTTCCACACTTGTGCTTCAAAGTAGCACCATGATCTTCATAATAGAGAGTCTCTTGTTTTGTCACTTCCATATACTAGTGGGAATTTTTCGTTATAGAACTTGGCTTGTATATTCCAACGACGGGCTTCCTCAAATGCCCTAGGTCTTCATGAGCAAGCAATTTGATGCACACCCACTAGTTTTCTTTTTGAGCTTTCATACACTTAAAGCTCTAGTGCATCCGTTGCATGGCAATCCCTACTCACTCACATTGAGATCGATTGATGGGCATCTCCATAGTCCATTGATTTGCCTAGTTGATGTGAGACTTTCTCCCTCCTTTTGTCTATCACCACCTTCTATTCCACCCATAGTGCTATGTCCATGGCTCACGCTCATGTATTGCGTGAAAGTTGAAAAAGTTTGAGAATACTAAAGTATGAAACAATTGCTTGGCTAAAGCCGGGGTTGTGCATGATTTAAATACTTTGTGTGGTGAAGATGGAGCATAGCCAGACCATATGATTTTGTAGGGATAACTTTCTTTGGCCATGTTATTTTGAAGAGACATGATTGCTTTATTAGTATGCTTGAAGTATTATTGTCCAAATGTCAAATGATAGACTATTGCTTTGAATCACTCGTGTATGAATATTCATGCCATGATTAGATTACATGATCAAGATTATGCTAGGTAGCATTCCACATCAAAAATTATCTTTTTTATCATTTACCTACTCGAGGACGAGCAGGAATTAAGCTTGGGGATGCTGATACCTCTCTGTCGTATCTATAATTTTTTATTGTTCCATGCCAATATTCCACAACTTTCATATACTTTTGGCAACTTTTTATACTATTTTTTGGGACTAACATATTGATCCAGTGCCCAGTGCCAGTTCCTGTTTGCTACATGTTTTTTGTTTCGCAGAATATCCATATCAAACGGAGTCCAAACGGAATAAAAACGGACGGAGATTGTTTTGGAATATATGTGAATTTTGGGAAGCCGAACCAACATGAGACGATGCCCGAGTGGGCCACGAGGCAGGGGCGCTCCCACCAGGGGCAGGCGCGCCTAGGGCCCTCGTGGCCACACCATAAGGTGGTTGATGCCCTTCTTTCTCCGCAAGAAAGCTATTATCCGGATAAAAAATGTGTCAAAAAATCAGCCCAATCGGAGTTACGGATCTCCGGAAATTTAAGAAACGGTGAAGGGCCAGAATCTGGGAACGCAGAAACAGATAGAGACAGAGAGACAGATCCAATCTCAGAGGGGCTCTCGCCCCTCCGCCGCCATGGAGGCCATGGACCAGAGGGGAACCCTTCTCCCACCTAGGGAGAAGGTCAAGGAAGAAGAATAAGGAGGGGGGCTCTCTCCCCCTCGCTTCCGGTGGCACCGGAGTGCCACCGGGGCCATCATCGTGTGACGGCGATCTACACCAACACCTCTGTCATCTTCACCATCATCTCCGTCACCTTCCCGCATCTATCTACAGCGGTCCACTCTCCCGCAACCCGCTGTACCCTCTACTTGAACAAGGTGCTTTATGCTTCGTATTATTATCCAATGATGTGTTGCCATCCTATGATGTGTGAGTAGATTATCGTTGTCCTATCGGTGATTGGTGAATTGCTATGATTGATTTAAATTGCTTGTGGTTATGTTGTTGTCCTTTGGTGCCCATCATATGAGCGCGCGCGTGGATCACACCATAGGGTTAGTTGTATGTTGATAGGACTACGTATTGGAGGGCAATAGTGACAGAAGCTTCAACCTAGCGTAGAAATTGATGCATACGGGATTGAAGGGGGACCAATATATCATAATGCTATGGCTGGGTTTTACCTTAATGAAAGTTAGTAGTTGCGGATGCTTGCTAATAGTTCCAATCATAAGTGCATAGAATTCCAAGTAAGGGATGACATGCTAGCAGTGGCCTCTCCCACATAAAACTTGCTATCGGTCTAGTAACATAGTCAATTGCTTAGGGGCAATTTCGCAACTCCTACCACCACTTTTCCACACTCGCTATCACTAACTTTATTGATTCTTTATCTTAACAGCCCCTAGTTTATGTTTACGTGCTCTTTATATTCTTGTAAACCTATCCCACAAAAACTACAAAGTACTTCTAGTTTCATACTTGTTCTAGGTAAAGTAAACGTCAAGCATGCATAGTGTTGTATCGGTGGTCGACAGAACTTGAGGGAATATTTGTTCTGCCTTTAGCTCCTCGTTGGGTTCGACACACTTACTTATCGAAAGAGGCTACAACTGATCACCTACACTTGTGGGTTATCAGCCAACTAATTTTCTCTTTCATCCCTAAACTTTTACATGAGTTGTGCAAAGATACCACGCTTGCGATCATTCCAGAATGCGCTTATGTCTGTAAGTCGTGCCTCGACACGTAGGAGATATAGTCGCATCCTAGGCATTACAAGTTGGTATTCAGAGCCTTCTCTGACCTAGGAGCCCCCTGATTGATCGAACCGCTGACAGTTGAGTCTAGGCACACACACAAAATGTTTTGAGTCATATATATCGGAGAATAGGATTTCATTTTACTCCTCATCCACTTCATCGCTCTGGTGAGGACTCCTCACGTTGTTTTAGCTGCACTATTCTCAAAATTTCACCAATTTTTTTTAGGATCACGCGGGAATAGTTTGGATTGTTCCGATATCTTTGTGACGAGAACATTGTTCTTGGTGCCTCCTGTCATTTAGGGGTTGTGGCAGTTTCCCGGGGAGTTGAGCTCCGAGGTGTTGTCGCCACAAATGTATCGTTGCGGTTCTAGAATACCAGAGGCAGGCGACATCGAAAACTCTTTTATGCATGTCTGGTGGTGAGATAACCCCGCCGTCACCCAGTATTGGGGGGTAGTTCGGGAGTATTGCCACAACTATTATAGCGGATGCGTTTTGAAGGTCCGAGGTAAACAGTTTCCGAAGGTGCCTGGTTATGTGTTGACGGATGGATACAGCTGGATGTAGGTATTGCTAGTTTGGGTGAGATATTGTTCTTCCCCTATATCCCCAACACCAGATTGCATAACCGGAAAGCTTCGGGAGTTAATGGGTGGGATTCAAGTAGCTCTTAGGTAATCTTCTGATACTTCTCCAATGTATCTATAACTTTTGATTGTTCCATGCTATTATATTATCCTTCTAGGATGTTTTATGGGCCTTATTATACACTTTTATATGATTTTTGGGACTAACCTATTAACCCAGAGCCCAGTGCTAGTTTCTGTTTTTCTCCTATTTTAGAGTATCGCAGAAAAGGAATATCAAACGGAGCCCAATTGACCTGAAACTCAACGGAGGACGTTTTTGGACCAGAAGAAGCCCAGAAAGTGCCGGAGGGGGGCCAGAAGGTCCACAGCCTACTGGGCGCGCCCCCCTGCCTCGTGGATAGCCCGGAGACCCCCTTTACTTGCCCCCGACTCCAACACCTCCTATATATACTGAAACCTCCGGAAAGTAACCTAGATCGGGAGTTCCGCCGCCGAAAGCCTCTGTTGCCACCGAAAACCAATCTAGACCCGTTCTAGCACCCTGCCGGAGGGGGGGAATCCCTCTCTGGTGGCCATCTTCATCATCCCGGCGCTCTCCATGACGAGGAGGGAGTAGTCCACCCTCGGGGCTGAGGGTATGTACCAGTAGCTATGTGTTTGATCTCTCTCTCGTGTTCTTGAGATGGCACGATCTTGATGTATCGCGAGCTTTGCTATTATAGTTGGATCTTATGATGTTTCTCCCCCTCTACTCTCTTGTGATGAATTGAGTTTTCCCTTTGAAGTTATCTTATCGGATTGAGTCTTTAAGGATTTGAGAACACTTGATGTATGTCTTGCATGTGCTTATATGTGGTGACAATGGGATATCACGTGATCTACTTGATGTATCTTTTGGTGATCAACTTGCGGGTTTTGTGACCTTGGGAATCTATACATAGGGGTTGGCACACGTTTTCGTCTTGACTCTCCGGTAGAAACTTTGGGGCACTCTTTGAATTACTTTGTGTTGGTTGAATAGATGAATATGAGATTGTGTGATGCATATCGTATAATCATGCCCACCGATACTTGTGGTGCGAATGGAGTATCTAGGTGACATTAGGGTTTTGATTGATTTGTGTCTTCAGGTGTTATTCTAGTACGAACTCTATGATGATCGAACGGAAAGAATAGCTTCGTGCTATTTTACAACGGACTCTTGATTAGATAGATCAGACAGAATAACTTTGAGGTGGTTTCGTACCCTACCATAATCTCTTCGTTTGTTCTCCGCTATTAGTGACTTTGGAGTGACTCTTTGTTGCATGTTGAGGGATAGTTATATGATCCAGTTATGTTATCCTTGTTGAGAGAACTTGCACTAGTGAAAGTATGAACCCTAGGCCTTGTTTCCTATCATTGCAACATCGTTTATGCTCACTTTTATCTGTAGCTACCTTGTTGTTTTTATATTTTCTTATTACAAAAACCTATATCTACCATCCATATTGCACTTGTATCACTATCTCTTCGCCGAACTAGTGCACCTATACAATTTAACATTCTATTGGGTGTGTTGGGGACACAAGAGACTCTTTGTTATTTGGTTGCAGGGTTGCTTGAGAGAGACCATCTTCATCTTACGCCTCCCACGGATTGATAAACCTTAGGTCATCCACTTGAGGGAAATTTGCTACTGTCCTACAAACCTCTGCACTTGGAGGCCCAACAACATCTACAAGAAGAAGGTTGTGTAGTAGACATCATCTTCCAACAGGTGCATGATATGAGGTTGGGGTTCAACATCTAGTGGAGAGGCTATCATGGGCGTTGTTGCACTAGGGGTTGCATCTTAAAGGATCCTTGACTATGCTGATCCGGGGATTGCAATGCCCTTTGTAACACGTGCCATGGGGCATTCAGCACGAACATGTGGGACGAAACCTATATTATGTATTTGTTCCATCTATACCTTGTTGTTTTATTCATTCATTTTGTTCTCCCAAGTGGATTCTCGACAAGTTGATGTATCATTAAGCTATGGAATTCATTTGTTCAATTTTTGTTCGAATGTTCATTGTGAAGACTATATGTTGCAAATATCTAGCCGTTGATTGAGCTTATCTATTATTTGCATCAATGTCTAACGGTTGTCATCATCTTCAGGATGGCACCTAAGAAAGCTACCACCCAGAACCCAGAGGGTGAAGAAGAGCGTCCACCTTCCCCTCCTCCTCCGTCTGAGGCATGGAGAGCGATTATGTAGGCAACCAACCAAAACACTCAGATTCTCATGCAAATGATGCAGAGTTTTCAGGCCAACCAAGCAAATCAAGGCAATCAAGGGAACCAAGGCCAAGGCAATCTGTTCAATCAACCTCACTTTGCGACTCTGAACCAATTCCTGGCAAATCAGCCCAAGTCTTTCAGTTACTGTGTGGACCCGCTAGATGCTGAAGATTGGATCACAGACATCAAGAAGCATTTTGAGTGCAGTAACGTCAGACCTGAGGATTATGTCAAGTTTGCCGCTTTCCAACTCAAAGATCAAGCTGCAGATTGGTGGCAACATTACAAAGATTCCAGAGCGGGTCGTCAGATCTCGTGGACTGGCTTCTACCGCGATTTCCGTTCTCATCACATTCCTACCAGTGTCATTGAAGGTATTTGTGAGCAATTCCGCAATCTGAAGCAAGGCACCATGTTTGTCTACCAATACAATGTCAAGTTCCTGAATCTTGCCAAGTTATGCGAAGCAAGACATCCCCGATGCCAAGAGCGAAATCTACCAGTTCCGAGGTGGTCTGAAAGATGAACTCCAACTTGCACTCACTCTGTTCGAGCCAGATGAATTTGATCAATTCTACAACATGGCTCTCAAGCAAGAGGCAGCTCAACTCAAGTGTGAAGCTTCCAAGAAGAGGATAAGAGATCCTGTTCACTCCTCCTCTTCCTCTCAAGTGGTTGCCAAGCAGCAGAAGTTCTGGCTACCGCCTCCGCCAGTGCTCCGTCCTCCAAGCAACAACAAGCACTTAGGTGGTCGTGGATTCTCCTACCCACCCAACCCAAGCAATCAGTCCAAGTCTCAGTTCCAAGCTCCAAGACCAAGCGGTCCTTATCATCGGCCACTTTCAAAGGTTACGTGCAACAAGTGTGGTCAGAAGGGTCACTATGCAAACAAGTGTACTCAAAGGCGCCTTCCGCCTCCTCTTCCTGTCAGAAATGCTATTGTCAAGCACAATCCCAAGTCAGCAAAAGTGAACCTGATGAATGCAAGTCAAGTAGAGAATTCTTCTGATGTGATAATGGGTAACCTCTTAGTTAACTCTATTCCTGCAAAAGTTTTGTTTGGCTCTAGTGCATCACTCAGTTTCATATCAAGACCATTCTTTACCAAGCATAATTTCACTTCGGCATTTCTGGATAAGAAGTTATCAATTATTTCTCCAGGCAAACACATGACTTCTAATTTGATTGCTCCCGATATATCTATTCATATGGGTGATTACAGTTTTCTGGTTTCTCCGGTTATTCTCTGTAGCTCGAACATTGATCTTATTCTTGGGATGGATTGGCTCTCTAAGCATGATGCAAATATTGATTGTGCAAACAAGGAGGTCAAGCTAACTCATCCTTCCGAAGACGTGATTATCTTCGCAGCTCGAGATAACACAATCAGGCTATTCTCTCTCAATGACAAGGGCGAGATTAATGCCATTTCTCATATTCCGGTGGTTTGTGAATATGAGGATGTATTCCCTGAAGAGCTTCCAGGCATGTCACCCAACCGTCCAGTTGAATTAGTCATTGAACTTGAACCTGGTACGGAGCCAGCCTGTCAACGTCCGTACAAGCTTTCTCCTGATGAGTTGAAGGAATTGAGGAAACAACTCGATGAGCAAGAACGAATGGGTCTAATCAGACCAAGTACTTCTCCTTGGGGTTGTGGTGTTCTTTTTGTCAAGAAAAAGGATGGTACGTAACGATTGTGCGTTGATTACTGGCCATTGAACAAGAAGACAATAAAGAATAAGTACCCGCTCCCCAACATCAATGAATTGTTCAAGCAGCTCAAAGGAGCCAAGGTTATATCAAAGCTTGGTCTCCGGATGGGCTACCATCAGATTCGTATCCATGAAGAGGATATTTCCAAGACCGCATTCAGAACGAGCTACGGCTCATATGAGTACACGGACATGTCTTTCGGGCTTACAAATGCTTCACCCACCTTCTGTCGGATGTTGCACTTCATATTCAACCCCTACACCAATGAATTCGTTCTCGTCTAACATGATGATATCTTGGTATTCTCAAAGAATGAAGAAAACCATGCCAAGCACCTCCGTTTGGTCCTTGACAAGCTCCGTGAGCACCGTTTCTATGCGAAGTTCTCCAAATGTGAATTCTGGATTGATAAAGTCCTCTATCTTGGCTATATTATCTTTGTCGAGGGCATTTCTGTTAACCCCGAGAAGGTTGAAGCTATTGTCAACTAGGAACCTCCTCAGAATGTCAAACAACTCCGAAGTTTCCTCGGTCTCACAACATATTGCAGAAGGTTCGTTGAGAACTTCTCCAAGATTGCCAAGCCTCTTTCCAACCTGTTGCAGAAGAATGTCAAGTACTCGTGGACTCTTGATTGTGATGTGGCATTCAAGACACTCAAAGAGAAGCTCATTTCTGCTCTGGTTCTTACTCCTCCGGATGAGTCCAAGCCTTATGAAGTGTTCTGTGATGCTTCATTGCAATGTCTTGGCGGTGTTCTCATGCAAGAGAAGATGATCATTGCATACACTTTGCGTCAGCTTAAACCAAATGAGAGGAATTACCCCACACTTGATCTTGAGCTAGCAACAGTTGTTCATGCCTTGATCACGTGGAGACAACTTCTATTGGGCATAAAAGTGGACATCTTCACCGATCACAAGAGCCTGAAGTACATCTTCACCCAGCCAAACCTTAACCTCCGCCAGACTCGTTGGATTGAAATGATTCAAGAGTACGATCCAAGCATTGAGTATACTCCTGGCAAGGCCAATGTCATTGCAGATGCCTTGAGCAGAAAGGCTTATTGCAACAGTCTCCTCCTCAAACTGTTCCAACCTGAACTTTGTGAATCATTCAGGAGGCTCAACCTCCAAGTTGTTCCGCAAGGTTTTCTTGCCAACTTTCAAGTTCCTGCTACCTTGGAAGATCAAATCCGTGAGGCCAAACTCAGCGATGCTATGATGCAGAAAGTGAAACATGGTATTGCTAAGGGTACTCCCAAGTACAAGTGCAATTGCATTGATGAGAGAGACACTTTGTTCTTTGAGGACAGAATTGTGGTTGCCAAAGGTGATCTCAGAAAGCTCATAATGAACGAAGCACATGACTCACTCCTCTCGATACATCCAGGAAGTTCCAAGATGTACCATGACCTCAAGCAATCCTATTGGTGGACTCGCATGAAAAGAGAAATTGCTCAATTCGTGAACGAGTGCGATGTCTGTAGAAGAGTCAAGGCAGAGCATCAACTTCCAGCCGGACTCCCTCAACCTCTATCTATTCCCGAGTGGAAATTCGATCACATTGAGATGGATTTCGTCACCGGTTTTCCCAAGTCCAAGTGAGGCAATGATGCTATCTTTGTAGTGATTGACAAGCTCACTAACGTGGCTCATTTTCTTCCAGTCAAAGAATTCATCAACGCAGCACAACTAGCAGAGTTGTATACCTCCAAAATTGTCTCTTTGCATGGTATCCTGTGATAGCCTGGCTTATTAGGGATGATAGATGCTGGGGAACATAGTAGAATTCAAAAAATTTCCTACGCTTCACCAAGATCAATCTACGGAGTCATCTAGCAATGAGCATAAAGGAGTGCATCTACATACCCTTTGTAGATCGCAAGCGGAAGCGTTCGAAGGAACGTGGATGATGGAGTCGTACTCGTCGTGATCCTCGTCACTGATGATCCCAACGCCGAACGGATGTCACCTTCGCGTTCAACACATGTACGGTACAGCGACGTCTCCTCCTTCTTGATCCAGCAAGGGGGGAGGAGAGGTTGATGGAGATCCAGCAGCACGACGACATGGTGGTGGATGCAATGGGAAAAACTGCAGGGCTTCGCCGAGACCCTACGGGAGGAGGGAGAGATGTAACGGGGGGAGGCGCGAGGGGCTGAGGTGCGGCTGCCCTCTCTCCCCCACTATATATAGGGGCCAGGGGGGCACCGGCCCTAGGAGATTGGATCTCCTTGGGGGGGGGGGCGGTGGCCAAGGGGGTGGCTTGCCCCCCAAGCCTAGGAGGGCGACCCCCACCCTTAGGGTTTCAACCCTAGGCGCATGGGGGAGGCCCAAGGGGGGTGCGCCAGCCCACTAGGGGCTGATCCCCCTCCCCCTACGACCCATGGGGCCCTCCGGGATGGGTGGCCCCACCCGGTGGACCCCCGGGACCCTTCCGGTGGTCCCGGTACACTACCGGTGACCCCCGGAACTCTCCCGATGGCCAAAACTGGACCTTAAGTGTGCATATATCTCTACAACCCTAGCGTCACCGAACCTTAAGTGTGTAGACCCTACGGGTTCGGGAGACACGTAGACATGACCGAGACGACTCTCCGGTCAATAACCAACAGCGGGATCTGGATACCCATGTTGGTTCCCACGTGTTCCTCGATGATCTCATCGGATGAACCACGATGTCAAGGATTCACTCAATCTCGTATGCTATTCCCTTTGTCTATCGGTACGATACTTGCCCGAGATTCGATCGTCGGTATACCGATACCTTGTTTAATCTCGTCATGGGAAGTCTCTTTACTCGTTCCGTAATCCATCATCCCCTGACTAACTCCTTAGTCACATTGAGCTCATTATGATGACGTCTTACCGAGTGGGCCCAGAGATACCTCTCCGTCACACGGAGTGACATATCCCAGTCTCGGTTTGTGCCAACTCAACATACACTTTCGGAGATACCCGTTGCGTCCTTTATAGCCACCCAGTTACGTTGTGATGTTTGGCACACCCAAAGTATTCCTACGGTATCCGGGAGTTGCACAACCTCATGGTCTATGGAAAAGATACTTGACATTGGAAAAAGCTTAAGCATGACGAACTACACGATCTTGTGCTAAGCTTAGGATTGGGTCTTGTCCATCACATCATTCTCCTAATGATGTGATCCCGTTATCAATGACATCCAATGTCCATGGCCAGGAAACCGTGACCATCTGTTGATCAACGAGCTAGTAACTAGAGGCTTACCAGGGACACGTTGTGGTCTATGTATTCACACATGTATCGATGTTTCCGTACAATACAATTCAAGCATGAATAACAGACAATTATCATGAACAAGGAAATATATAATAATAACCATTTTATTATTGCCTCTAGGGCATATTTCGAACAGTCTCCCACTTGCACTAGAGTAAATAATCTAGTTACATTGTGATGAATCAAACACCCACAGAGTTCTGGTGTTGATCATGTTTTGCTCGTGGAAGAGGTTTAGTCAACGGATCTGCGACATTCAGATCCGTATGCACTTTACAAATATCTATGTCTCCATCTTGAACATAATTCCGGATGGAGTTGAAACGACGCTTGATGTGCTTGGTCTTTTTGTGAAACCAGGGCTCCTTAGCAATGGCAATAGCTCCAGTGTTATCACAGAAGAGAGTCATCGGGCTTGACGCGCTTGGAATGACTCCTAGGTCGGTGATGAACTCCTTCATCCAGACTCCTTCCTGCGCTGCTTCGCAAGCAGCTATGTACTCCGCTTCACATGTAGAATGCGCCACGACGCTATGCTTGCAACTGCACCAGCTGACCGCTCCACCATTCAAAATATACACGTATCCGGTTTGTGACTTGGAGTCATCCAGATCTGTGTCGAAGCTAGCATCGACGTAACCCTGTATGACGAGCTCTTCGTCACCTCCATAAACGAGAAACATATCCTTAGTCTTTTTCAGGTACTTCAGGATGTTCTTGACCGCTGTCCAGTGTTCCATACCGGGATCACTTTGGTACCTCCCTACCAAACTTATGGCAAGGTTCACATTAGGTCTGGTACACAGCATGGCATACATAATAGAACCTATGGCTGAGGCATAGGGGATGACACTCCTCTTTTCTCTATCTTCTGCCATGGTCGGGGACTGAGCAGTGCTCAATCTCATACCTTGCACAATAGGCAAGAACCCTTTCTTGGACTGATCCATATTGAACTTCTTCAATATCTTGTCAAGGTATGTGCTTTGTGAAAGACCAATGAGGCATCTCGATCTATCTCTATAGATCTTGATGCCTAATATATAAGAAGCTTCTCCAAGGTCCTTCATTAAAAAACTCTTATTCAAGTAGGCCTTTATGCTCTCCAAGAATTCTATATCATTACCCATCAGCAGTATATCATCCACATATAATATGAGAAATGCTACAGAGCTCCCACTCACTTTCTTGTAAATACAGGCTTCTCCCCAAGTCTGTATAAATCCAAACGCTTTGATCACATCATTAAAGCGAATATTCCAACTCCGAGATGCTTGCACCAGCCCGTAGATCGAGCGCTGGAGCTTGCATACCTGGTTAGCTTTTTCAGGATCGACAAAACCTTCCGGCTGCATCATATACAGTTCTTCCTTGAGGAAGCCATTAAGGAATGCCGTTTTGACGTCCATTTGCCAATTCTCATAATCATAGAATGTGGCAATTGCTAACATGATTCGGACGGACTTGAGCATCGCTACGGGAGAGAAAGTCTCGTCGTAGTCAATCCCTTGAACTTGTCGATAACCTTTAGCGACAAGCCGAGCCTTATAGATGGTCACATTACCATCCGCGTCAGTCTTCTTCTTGAATATCCATTTATTTTCTATGGCATGCCGATCATCGGGCAAGTCCACTAAAGTCCATACTTTATTTTCATACATGGATCCTATCTCGGATTTCATGGCTTCAAGCCATTTGTTGGAATCCGGGCCCGCCATCGCTTCTTCATAGTTCGAAGGTTCACCGTTGTCTAACAACATTATTTCCATGACAGGGTTGCCGTACCACTCTGGTGCGGAACGTGTCCTTGTGGACCTTCGAAGTTCGGCAGTAACTTGATCTGTATCTTCATGATCATCATCATTAACTTCCTCCCTTGTCGGTGCAGGCACCTCAGGAACAATTTCCCACGTTGCGCTACTTTCCGGTACGGGAGGGGTGACTGTCACCTCATCAAGTTCTACTTTTCTCCCACTCACTTCTTTCGAGAGAAACTCTTTCTCCAGAAAGGATCCATTCTTGGCAACGAAAACCTTGCCTTCGGATCTGAGGTAGAAGGTGTACCCAATAGTTTCCTTTGGGTATCCTATGAAGATGCATTTTTTCCGATTTGGGTTCGAGCTTTTCAGGTTGAAGTTTCTTGACATAAGCATTGCAACCCCAAACTTTCAGAAACGACAGCTTAGGTTTCTTGCCAAACCAAAGTTCATACGGTGTCGTCTCAACGGATTTTGACGGAGCCGTATTTAAAGTGAATGCGGCAGTCTCTAAAGCATAACCCCAAAAAGATAGCGGTAAGTCGGTGAGAGACAACATAGATCGCACCATGTCCAACAAAGTGCGATTCCGATGTTCGGACACACCATTACGCTGAGGTGTTCCAGGCGGTGTCAATTGTGAAACAATTCCACAGTTCCTTAGGTGCGTGCCAAATTCGTGACTTAAATATTCACCCCCACGATCCGATTGTAAGAACTTTATTTTTCTATCACGTTGATTCTCAACTTCATTCTGAAATTCCTTGAACTTTTCAAAGGTTTCGGACTTGTGTTTCATTAAGTAGACATACCCATATCTACTCAAGTCATCTGTGAGGGTGAGAACATAACGATAGACTCCGCGAGCTTCAACACTCATTGGACCGCACACATCGGTATGTATGATTTCCAATAAGTTGGTCGCTCGCTCCACTGTTCCGGAGAACGGAGTCTTGGTCATCTTGCGCAAGGGGCATGGTTCGCACGTGTCAAATGATTCATAATCAAGAGACTCTAGAAGCCCATCTGCATGGAGCTGCTTCATACGCTTGACACCAATATGACAAAGGCGGCAATGCCACAAGTATGTGGGACTATCATTATCAACTTTACATCTTTTGGCATTCACACTATGAATATGTGTATCATCACGTTCGAGATTCATCAAAAATAAACCATTGACCAGCGGGGCATGACCATAAAACATATCTCTCATATAAATAGAACAACCATTATTCTCGGATTTAAATGAGTAGCCATCTCGCATCAAACGAGATCCAGATACAATGTTCATGCTCAAAGCTGGTACTAAATAACAAGTATTAAGGTTTAAAACTAATCCCGAGGGTAGATGTAGAGGCGGCGTGCCGACGGCGATCACATCGACCTTGGAACCATTCCCGACGCGCATCGTCACCTCGTCCTTCGCCAGTCTCCGCTTATTCCACAGCTCCTGCTTTGAGTTACAAATGTGAGCAACTGCACCGGTATCAAATACCCAGGAGCTACTACGAGCGCTGGTAAGGTACACATCAATAACATGTATATCATATATACCTTCGACGTTGTGGGCCTTCTTATCTGCTAAGTATTTGGGGCAGTTCCGCTTCCTGTGACCCGTTCCCTTGCAATGAAAGCACTCAGTTTCAGGCTTGGGTCCATTCTTTGGCTTCTTCCCGGCAACTGGCTTACCGAGTGCGACAACTCCTTTGCCGTCCTTCTGGAAGTTCTTCTTACCCTTGCCTTTCTTGAACTTAGTGGTTTTATTGACCATCAACACTTGATTTTCTTTCTTGATATCCACCTCCGCTGATTTCAGCATTGAGTACACCTCGGGAATGGACTTCTCCATCCCTTGCATATTGAAGTTCATCACAAAGCTCTTGAAGCTAGGTGGGAGCGACTGAAGGATTCTGTCAACGACCGCTTCGTCTGGGAGATTAATTCCCAACTGAGACAAGCGATTGTGCAACCCAGCCAATTTGAGTATGTGCTTGCTGACAGAACTATTCTCCTCCATCTTAGAACTGTAAATGCATCGGAGACTTCATATCTCTCGACTAGGGCATGAGCTTGGAAAACCATTTTCAGCTCTTGGAACATCTCATATGCTCCGTGGTGCTCAAAACGCTTTTGGAGCCTCGATTCTAAGTTGTAAAGCATGCCGTGCTGAACCAGGGAGTAATCATCACAACGTGACTGCCAGACGTTCATAACGTCTTGGGCTGCCAGGAAAACGGGTGCATCACCTAGCGGTGCTTCAAGGACATATGATCTCTTGGCAGCTACGAGGATAATCCACAGGTTACGGACCCAATCCGTATAGTTGCGACCATTGTCTTTCAGCTTGGTTTTCTCTAGGAACGCGTTGAAGTTGAGGGCAACATGAGCGTGGGCCATTTGATCTACAAGACATATTGTAAAGAATTTAGACTAAGTTCATGACAATTAAGTTCATCTTAATCAAATTTAATGAACTGCCACTCAGATTGACATCTCTCTAGTCATCTAAGTGATACATGATCCGAATCGACTAGCCCGTGTCCGATCATCACGTGAGACGGACTAGTCATCAACGGTGAACATCTTCATGTTGATCGTATCTTCTATATGACTCATGTTCGACCTTTCGGTCTTCCGTGTTCCGAGGCCATGTTTGTACATGCTAGGCTCGTCAAGTGAACCCTAAGTGTTTTGCGTGTGTAAATCTGGCTTACACCCGTTGTATGCGAACGTTAGAGCCTATCACACCCGATCATCACGTGGTGCTTCGGAACAACGATCCTTAGCAACGGTGCACAGTTAGGGGGAACACAATTCTTGAAATTTTAGTGAGAGATCATCTTATTTGCTACCGTCGTTCTAAGCAAAAAAAAAGATGCATAAACATGATAAACATCACATGCAATCAAATAAAGTGACATGATATGGCCAATATCATTTTGCTCCTTTGATCTTCATCTTCGGGGTACCATGATCATCTTTGTCACCTGCATGACACCATGATCTCCATCGTCATGATCTCCATCATCGTGTCTTCATGAAGTCGTCTCGCCAAACATTACTTCTACTACTATGGCTAACATTTAGCAATAAAGTAAAGTAATTACATGGCATTATTAAGTGACACGCAGGTCATACAATAAATAAGACAACTCCTATGGCTCCTGCCGGTTGTCATTCTCCTCGACATGCAAGTCGTGATTCCCTATTACAAGAACATGATCAATCTCATACATCACATATATCATTCATCACATCTTCTTGGCCATATCACATCACATAGCGCATGCTGCAAGAACAAGTTAGACGTCCTCTAATTGTTGTTGCAAGTTTTTACGTCGTTGCTATAAGTTTCTAGCAAGAACGTTTCTTACCTACGCCAAAACCGCAACGTGATATGTCAATTTCCTTTTACCCTTCATAAGGACCCTTTTCATCGAATCTGATCCGACTAAAGTGGGAGAGACAGACACCCGCTAGCCACCTTATGCAACTAGTGCATGTCAGTCGGTGGAACCTGTCTCACGTAAGCGTACGTGTAAGGTCGGTCTGGGCCGCTTCATCCCACGATGCCGCTGAATCAAGATTGGACTAGTAGCGGCAAGAGAATTGAACAAAATCAACGCCCACAACTTGTTTGTGTTCTACTCGTGCAAGATGCTACGCAAAGACCTAGCTCAGATGCCACTGTTGGGGAACGTAGCAGAATTCAAAAAATTCCTACACTTCACCAAGATCAATCTAAGGAGTCATCTAGCAACGAGCATAAAGGAGTGCATCTACATACCCTTTGTAAATCGCGAGCGGAAGCGTTCGAAGGAACGTGGATGATGCAGTCGTACTCGTCGTGATCCTCGTCACCGATGATCCCAGCGCCGAAGGGACGGCACCTCCGCGTTCAACACACGTACGGTACAGCAACGTCTCCTCCTTCTTGATCCAGCAAGGGGGAGGAGAGGTTGATGGAGATCCAGCAGCACGACGGCGTGGTGGTGGATGCAACGGGAAAAACTACAGGGCTTCACCGAGACCCTGCGGGAGGAGGGAGAGATGTAACGGGGGGGGAGAGGCGCCAGGGGCTGAGGTGCGGCTGGCCTCTATCCCCCCACTATATATAGGGGCCAGGGGGGCGCCGTCCCTAGGAGATTGGATCTCCTAGGGGGGCGCCGGCCAAGGGGGTGGCTTGCCCCCCAAGCCTAGGGGGACGCCCCCCACCCCTAGGGTTTCAACCCTAGGCGCAGGGGGGAGGCCCAAGGGGGGTGCGCCAGCTGACTAGGGGCTGGTCCCCCTCCCCCTACGGCCCATGGGGCCCTCCGGGATGGGTGGCCCCACGCGGTGGACCCCCGGGACCCTTCCGGTGGTCCCGGTACACTACCGGTGACCCCCGGAACTCTCCCGATGGCCGAAACTGGACTTCCTATATATCATTATTTACCTCCGGACCATTCCGGGACTCCTCGTGATGTCCGGGATCTCATCCGGGACTCCGAACAACATTTGGGTTACCGTGTGCATATATCTCTACAACCCTAGCGTCACCGAACCTTAAGTGTGTAGACCCTACGGGTTCGGGAGACACATAGACATGACCGAGACGACTCTCTGGTCAATAACCCACAGCAGGATTTGGATACCCATGTTGGTTCCCACGTGTTCCTCGATGATCTCATCGGATGAACCACGATGTCAAGGATTCACTCAATCCCGTATGTTAGTCCCTTTGTCTATCGGTACGGTACTTGCCCGAGATTCAATCGTCGGTATACCGATACCTTGTTCAATCTCGTCATGGCAAGTCTCTTTACTCGTTCCGTAATCCATCATCCCATGACTAACTCCTTAGTCACATTGAGCTCATTATGACGATGTCTTACCGAGTGGGCCCAGAGATACCTCTCCGTCACACAGAGTGACAAATCCCAGTCTCGGTTCGTGCCAACTCAACAGACACTTTCGGAGATACCCGTTGCGTACATTTATAGCCACCCAGTTACATTGTGATGTTTGGCACACCCAAAGTATTCCTACGGTATCCGGGAGTTGCACAACCTCATGGTCTAAGGAAAAGATACTTGACATTGGAAAAAGCTTAAGCATTATGAACTACACGATCTTATGCTAGGCTTAGGATTGGGTCTTGTCCATCACATCATTCTCCTAATGATGTGATCCCGTTATCAATGACATCCAATGTCCATGGCCAGGAAACCGTGACCATGTGTTGATCTACGAGCTAGTAACTAGAGGCTTACCAGGGACACGTTGTGGTCTATGTATTCACACATGTATCGCTGTTTCCGTACAATACAATTCAAGCATGAATAACAGACAATTATCATGAACAAGGAAATATATAATAATAACCATTTTATTATTGCCTCTAGGGAATATTTCCAACAATAGACTACTCATATCAATAAGGAATTCCTTCTTTTCCGGGAGCCCATTCAGATAGAACTCCAAAGTTAAGCGTGCTCAGCTTGGAGTAGTTTTAGGATGGGTGACCGACCCTGAAGTTTCTCCCGGGTGCGCACGAGTGAGTACAAAGTGCACAGAAAAGACTAGTATTCGTATGTGAGGCCAGTCTAGATCCCGCCAGGAGTAACGACCACCGGCGGGTGTGTCTGGGGCGTGACAAGTTGGTGTCAGAGCCGACCCTTGCTGTTACACAGATGTTTGCGGACAGGTGCTCGGTCATGTTGTTCATGACGTTTGTGACCCGTCATGGCACACGACATGGCACATGTATCGGACTGGATGCACAGACGGTGTTGCCAAGAGGGAACGTTCATGTGGCCCGACGAGGACGTCGGTTCCTCTGAGTGTGAGTGTATGTGATAGCCTTGGTTATTAGGGATGATAGACTACTCATATCAATAAGGAATTCCTTCTTTTTCGGGAGCCCATTCGGATAGAACTCCAAAGTTAAGCGTGCTCAACTTGGAGTAGTTTCAGGATGGGTGACCGACCGGGAAGTTGCTCCCGGGTGCGCACGAGTGAGGACAAAGTGCGCAGAAAAGACTAGTATTGATATGTGAGGCCAGTCTAGATCCCGCCAGGAGTAACAACCACCGGTTGGTGTGTCCGGGGCGTTACATATCCCTCAAGTAATCTCCTCAGATCGTGGAAGCTTGTTCACTTCCAAGTTCTGGGATTCCTTTCACTCAGCTATGGGTACCAAGATTCGCTTCATCCCAACTTTTCACCCTCAGACTAGTGGCCAAGTCGAAAGAGTGAACCAAATTCTTGAAGATATGCTCAAAGCTTGTGCAATCTCCTTCGGTATGAAATTGGAAGATTGCCTTCCATTTGCCGAATTCTCCTACAACAACAGCTTCCAAGCAAGTGCAGGCAAAGCACCGTTTGAAATTCTCTATGGCAGAAAGTGTCGTACCCCTCTCAACTGGTCCGAGACTGGTGAACGTCAACTCCTTGGCAATGATTTCATCTCAGAGGCCGAAGAAATGTGCAAAGTCATACGTGAGAATCTCAAAGCCGCGCAATCGCGCCAGAAGAGCTACTATGACGGCAAGCATCGTGATTTGGCTTTCGACATTGGAGATCATGTCTATCTCTGTGTTTCTCCCATGAAGGGCACTCAGAGGTTCGGTATCAAGGGCAAGCTTGCTCCAAGATACGTTGGTCCTTCCAAGATAATTGGTAAGAGATGCGATCTAGCCTACCAACTCGAGCTTCCCTCCAACTTTGCAAATGTGCAAGATGTGTTTCACGTATCACAACTCCGCAAGTGCTTCAAGATGCCTGAACGCACCATTCCTTTCGAAGAGATTGATCTTCAGTAAGACTTGTCTTATTGTGAGCACCCCGTTGCTATCCTTGAAGAAACTGAGCGCAAGACCCGCAACAAGTCCATCAAATTCTTGAAAGTGAAATGGTCACACCATACCGACCGAGAAGCTACATGGGAACGAGAAGATCATCTCCGTTCTGAGTATCCCGCTTTCTTTCAGTCCTAGATCTCGAGACGAGATCTTTTTGTAGTGGAGGAGAGTTTGTGACACCCCAAATGTAAAACTTCCTTATATGGAAATATAAACTTTTACCATTTGATCCTTATCCTTTCCTTGGGGGTTCTTTTCCAATTATGCCTTGTCATCTTATTGCATTGTCATGTTTTCTTTCATTTGCATTCATGCATTTGCTTCATCACCATCATTGCATCATGGTCATCATATGACATTTCATTTTTGTCATTGTGCATCTCTCTTCCTTTTGTGTCAAGTGAGTTTTCCTTGCTCATGTTGTGGTGGTTTGATGCAAGGTCTTGCCCAATCCCTAAGCCCCTCCAACTTTCACCACTTCTCTTCTCTTTTTTCCCTTTCTTTAAATTTTGCAAGTGGCATTTACCCTCTTCTTTAAATGTTCATCTCCTCCCAACTTCTTTGGCACTTTGCCCTAATTCACTTTGCAAGACCTCACTCTATTCTAAAATGTTTTGGACATGTTCAAAAATGACAGAAGTTTGAATCATATTCAAACTTGTTTTATTTTTCTACCTCTAAAAATGCCCAAGTCATTTTTATAAAATAGAGCATAATTCCAGGAGCATGGAGATATTTTTATCTCCTTCCCTAGCCCTCTGTTCTTTTCTGTTTTCATTTCTGCCTGAAGAAAAAGGAAACATAAAATAATAGCAGGAGCCGCAGCAGTGCAGCACCAGCCCGCAGTCCAACTGGGCCTCGTCCACTGATACGTCCAAAACGTATCTATAATTTCTGCTTGCTCCATGCCTCTTTTGTGTGATATTGCTATGATATTTATGCACTTCCATACACTTTTGATCATATTTGGACTAACCTATTAACTCAGTGCACCCCAGTGCCAGTTTTTGTTTTCTACTGTTTTTGTATTTCAGGTTTTCCCATTACGTAAATTGCCAGAAAAATTGCGGGAAAAATATATAAAAAATCAGCGCTCCAGAAGCTTCCATGCGGCCAAAGTAGGGCCGGAGGGGGGCCACAGGGGCTCCAGGCGCCCAAAGGGCGCGGCCCCCCTCCTGGCCGCCGCGCCAGGCCGCCTGGGCCCCCCTTACCTCCTCTGATGCCCCCCTTTGGCATATATTTACACCGCGTCCCGAAACCCTCGAAGGCGGAACCCTTTTTCGCGATCTCATCTCTGTTCCGCCGCCGCCGCGCTTCCAAGATCGGGAGCACCAGGAGAACTCTTCCCGGCACCCTGCCGGAGGGGAGAACCACCACCGGGAGCCTCTCCACCACCATGGACGCCTCCCGGATGAGTTGTGAGTAGTCCCCCTTGGACCATGGGTCCATGACCAGTAGCTATGTGATGTTCTCCTCCCCTCTTTGTTCTTCACCGATTAGACCTCTTGAGCTGCCCTACATGATCGAGGCACATATGTAATCTTTATGCTGTTGCTATGCTGAGTTTGCTGGGATCCGATGGATTATGAGATTATGTTCAGATTGTGTGAGAGTAATATATTTGATTCACCTCTTTTATATTTATGTTCTTGAGTAATTCTTGCATGTTCTCCGTTGCTGTTTATTGCTTTGGCCAAGTAGTAGGTAGTAACTCCAAGAGGGAACGTTATGCTTGATTGTTGGTTCATGCCCCTCGATGACTACCTTGAGTGACAGAAACATGAGTCTAGGGGATGTGCTGTTGCCACAAGGGGGAAAACAACGGTGCTTGTACTTGCGGGTGCAAGGATTGTTTACTTTACGCAAAGTTCTTTTAATGCAGTTGTCTGTTGCTTTGAGTTTACACTATGGGTGGGACTCGCAACTTAATACCAGCGAGATGTTCTGGATAGATATCTCAAGGTGGATGATTAGTAGTAGATGCAGATGGATTTCGGTCTACTTGCCTTGGCGTACCGCCCATGCTTTTGAGCCTCTACCTTTCTTTGCAGCATAGTTAACATTGGTTTGCGCACATAATCCTGTCAATTGCCCAGCTGTAATTCGTTTACCTCGCTTAGCTGTTTTACCGTCTTTTGGGAGAGAGACATCACTAGTGAACATCATGGGACCCCGGTCCATATTACCATCACTGATCACATCCGCTATTTACTTCCTGTTCTTATTTACTAGTTGCAGTCATACCTATCACTATTATCTCTTGTGTTTGATCCTTTGTAAACGACAAGGCCGGAGGGATTGACAACCTCTCTGTACTCGTTGGGAGCAAAGTTATTTGTATCTGTGTGCAGGTCCTGTCAATCGCTAAGTATCTGGCGCCATTAGCAGTTGACACCTTCTTGTCGACCCTCGGAGTCTCACGGGATTCGATCCTTGGTATCTTTGCCAAGGGAAAACTACCGCTACGCTACATCTCAAACCTTCCACTTGGGGTAACCAACGAGGGGCGAGAAGCCATCAAGCAAAGTTTTCTGATGCCGTTGTCGGGGACTCCACTCTTCAAGATAGGGGAGTTGCACGCTATCTTTTATCTTTGCTTTTTAGTCTTGTTAGTTTACCTTTCAGTTTTCTTTATGTCTTTTCACTAGTTTTGCTTAATGGAAAACAACAAAAATATGAGAGAGCTTTATAAGCTCTACCTTGCTTTGGGACATGATGTGTTTGAAGAGAAAATTAAAAAACCTATGGAACTTTATTATTTGCATAACAATCATGATGGTGGCGATGTTATTAGTATGCTTTCTTTGAATATCAATATTGCTAATGACATGGAAAGCTCTAAGCTTGGGGATGACACGTTTGATGAACATGATATTTTTAGTCCCCCAACTTTTGAAGAGAAAATTTACTTTAATGATACTTTGCTTCCTATATATGATTACAATGATGAATATGATGTTTTCAGTCCACCTACTATTGAGGATAAAATTTATTATGATTATGATATGCCTCCTAATTACAATGATTACCATGATGGTTATGATTGCTTTACTCTCACTATTCCTAATAAGAAAGATTTTGCTTATATGAAGAGTAATGATACCTTTTTGCATGTGGATCATGGTAACAATGCTTTATGTGATGCTTATATTGTTGAGTTTATTCCTGATCCCATTGAAAATTATTATGAGAAGGGAACATATGCTTATAGATATTTCAATAATATCAAGTTCCCTCTCTTTATGTTGAAGGTTTTGAAGCTGCACTTGTTTTGCCTTCCTATGCTTATTGCTTTGTGCTTCAATGAATTATTGTATTGCAATATTCCTATGCATAGGAAGCATGTTAGGCTTAAATGTGTTTGGTATTTGCTTCTTGATGCTCTCTTTTGTTCTTCAACTCTTATTCCTACGAGAGCATCATTAAAGTCTTAAGCCTATCTTTATGGCTATAAAGAAAGAGCTCTAGGAAGACAACCCTTGTTATCCTTGCTTTCAGTTTTTAGTGGTCTTGATGTTTGTTACTACTGTAGCAACATCATTGTATCTTTATTTTTCAGCTTTGTGCCAAGTTTAGCCTCTGATTGCAAGAAAGTTCAAAAGTTGTGACGTGCTGTCCAAGAAACAGATTATGTTCTTGGACAGAAAAATTCGTATAAAATCACCAGATCATCTTTTTGGTCTGAATTTTTTCGACAGCGTGCTCTATACAATTGGCTTTCGGGCTTCTGTTCTGAGTTTTTTGATTTGAGTTGCAGAAGTGCCCCGAAAAAATTATTTACTACCTGTGTAATGCCCAGGATGGAGTTATACCTCCTACGTGTCGAGGCACGACTTAAAGGCATAATTCCATCCTAGGCATTACAAGTTGGTATCAGAGCCGACCCTCGCGGTTACACGGATGTTTGCGGACAGTTTGCAGTCATGTTGTGCATGACGTTTGTGACCCGTCGTGGCACACGGCATGGCACATGTGCTGTCCTGGAAGCACAGATGGTTGTGCCAAGAGGGAACGTTCCTGTGGCCCGACGAGGACGTCGGTTCCTCTGAGTGAGGGTGTATGTGATGGCCTGGCTTATTAGGGATGATAGACTACTCATATCAATAAGGAATTCCTTCTTTTCCGGGAGCCCATTCGGATAGAACTCCAAAGTTAAGCGTGCTCAGCTTGGAGTAGTTTCAGGATGGGTGACCGACCGGGAAGTTGCTCCCGGGTGCGCACGAGTGAGGACAAAGTGCGCAGAAAAGACTAGTATTGATATGTGAGGCCAGTCTAGATCCCGCCAGGAGTAACGACCACCGGCGGGTGTGTCCGGGGCGTTACAACCTGCTGGTCTGTTTTTCACAGATTCTGTCCTGTTTTGCCTTTTCTTCGTTTTGCAAACCTTGAGCTTGCTTTTTCTTTGCAAAAACCTTTTGGAAATCTTGAGAAACAGTAGACCTTCAAGATTATCTTTATTTCCAGCAAGGAAAAATTATTTTATTATGGGTACTAACCTCGCTAATCAGATTATGATGAGTTATGTATGAAGGGAGTTTTCAAGTGTGCGAGGGAAGATGATAAAAAGATTCAGGAGTGTCAAACGCTCAAGCTTGGGGATGCCCCCATGCACCCCCAATAAACATTCAAGAAGACTCAAGCGTCTAAGCTTGGGGATGCCCCCGCGCATCCCCTTCTCCATCAACAATTATCAGTTCGTCTTTCGTTCCACTATATTTTAATCACTTCATGTGTTATGTGCTATGCTTGGAGCGTCTTGCTTTTAGTTTCCTTTTAGTTTTCTTTAGCTTTGCTTGCTGTTCATAACGAGTTAGAACCCAGCTTTCTTTGTGTGGGAGAGAAACACGCTCCACTTCAACCTAGAACACAACATAGGATTTTTCATGTTTATCTTTGCTGTGTATGTTCTTTGTCTTTCAATAGCTACTGTCATGTTTAGCTCTTAGTTTTCATGCTTTTCTTTTTAAAGAGCTTTTTTTTAGTTGGTTGCTGGAACTCTCTTGAGTTATCATGCTTATCTTGTTAAGAGAGTTGGCTTCTGTTGCATTGGTTGATATGTCTATGATAAAAATGCTATGTGCATAATGGTGCTTAGTAGTTCATGTTTTCTTATGGTTAGTCTCAAATAACTGGGGGGTTCTTAATGTGTTATTGAAGTACCAACATGATTTGTTTGCCTATGATGTGGTATGGTTTAGTGATATCTTCCTCCAAGAATTTATTTTGATTGACTTGGCGTATGCTCACGCATATTTAAGACTGTAAAGAAAGTCTATCAAGCCTTGATGATCTTTAATTTCTGAGTAGCGATATAACTTCCATGCCCGATTCAATGTTGCTTTGTCGCTCTGCATGATTATGACCGTCATTGCTCTCTTAGTTGGTCGCTCCCAGTCTTTTGCTAACCTTCGCCTGTACTAAGTGGACTGACTGCTTGTGCATCCAAAATCCTTTAAACCAGTTATGCCATATGAGTCCACCATACCTTCCTATACATGGTATTTACTTGCCATTCCTAACGAAGACTATCTTGTACCATCTCGAAATTATTCAAAAAAGCATTTCTCTTTTGTGCCTCTGTTTTAGCTCATGAGGAAGTAGTAGTTAATTAATGATATTTTTAATTTGGACGAGTTTCACCCCGGGATTTCATGTCTAATCTGCAAACCCCTAATACGAGAAGGAACTGGCAAAGAGTGCGCCCGGCTCATTAAAAAATATACAACAAACAAACCCTCCTTCACGCTTTGTTCATGAGAAATTAGAAAACTTTGGCAGTGATAAACAAAGGAGATTAAGGGGATGTGATCGTCCCCGTGCGGGAGCCGTTCCTCGAAACTTGTCCAGCTCGAGAAGTAATTGAGTTATCTACTAGCATTCGTTGACGAAATATGCATATCCCAAAAAAAAATTACCTTTGTTTTTAAAAACCAAGAGCTGTGGTACATGTTTAGTCTTTGTTTCCGACCACGGATTTTCAACCTTGCCATCAAAAGCCACGGTTCGAGAGTCTCCACCTTCTTTCTTCAAAGCACCAACTATTGAGAGCATGATTGTCATTCTGAGTGTAATGTGCATTGTCCCAAAGTACCATTGTCTTTTGCATGATTATGATATCGTTTATTCTGAAATCATTGTATCTAGTCGTCACTTAAACTTTGGAGGTGCCCCTGCATTTATGTTTTGCTTCACTAAAGGGGGCAAGCGAGGTATCACTTTGTCATGTTTGCACACCATGCTCACTACAAATCAATTGAGTGTTTCAGTATCATATTGTAAAACTTTCAGTTCTTTGTGATATTCTCATGAGGCAACTTACTTACTAAAGATTCATTATCTCAGTAAGCATTTGTCATGTGACTATGAAAAGTTCTTATATGGTTAATAGCATGCCACCACAGAAATTATGCTTCTTATCATTTACCTACTCGAGGACGAGCAGGAATTAAGCTTGGGGATGTTGATACATCCAAAATGTATCTATAATTTCTGCTTGCTCCATGCCTCTTTTGTGTGATATTGCTATGATATTTATGCACTTCCATACACTTTTGATCATATTTGGACTAACCTATTAACTCAGTGCACCCCAGTGCCAGTTTCTGTTTTCTGCTATTTTTGTATTTCAGGTTTTCCCATTACGTAAATTGCCAGAAAAATTCCGGGAAAAATATATAAAAAATCAGCGCTCCAGAAGCTTCCATGCGGCCAAAGTAGGGCCGGAGGGGGGCCACAGGGGCTCCAGGCGCCCAGAGGGCGCGGCCCCCCTCCTGGCCGCCGCGCCAGGCCGCCTGGGGGCCCCTTACCTCCTCTGATGCCCCCCTTTGGCATATATTTACACCGCGTCCCAAAACCCTCGAGGACGGAACCCTTTTCAACGATCTCATCTCTGTTCCGCCGCTGCCGCGCTTCCAAGATCGGGAGCACCAGGAGAACTCTTCCCGGCACCCTGCCGGAGGGGAGAACCACCACCGGGAGCCTCTCCACCACCATGGACGCCTCTCGGATGAGTTGTGAGTAGTCCCCCTTGGACCATGGGTCCATGACCAGTAGCTATGTGATGGTCTCCTCCCCTCTTTGTTCTTCACCGATTAGACCTCGTGAGCTGCCCTACATGATCGAGGCACATATGTAATCTTTATGCTGTTACTATGCTGAGTTTGCTGGGATCCGATGGATTATGAGATTATGTTCAGATTGTGTGAGAGTAATATATTTGATTCACCTCTTTTATATTTATGTTCTTGAGTAATTCTTGCATGTTCTCCGTTGCTGTTTATTGCTTTGGCCAAGTAGTAGGTAGTAACTCCAAGAGGGAACGTTATGCTTGATTGTTGGTTCATGCCCCTCGATGACTACCTTGAGTGACAGAAACATGAGTCTAGGGGATGTGCTGTTGCCACAAGGGGGAAAACAACGGTGCTTGTACTTGCGGGTGCAAGGATTGTTTACTTTACGCAAAGTTCTTTTAATGCAGTTGTCTGTTGCTTTGAGTTTACACTATGGGTGGGACTCGCAACTTAATACCAGCGAGATGTTCTGGATAGATATCTCAAGGTGGATGATTAGTAGTAGATGCAGATGGATTTCGGTCTACTTGCCTTGGCGTACCGCCCATGCTTTTGAGCCTCTACCTTTCTTTGCAGCATAGTTAACATTGGTTTGCGCACATAATCCTGTCAATTGCCCAGCTGTAATTCGTTTACCTCGCTTAGCTGTTTTACCGTCTTTTGGGAGAGAGACATCACTAGTGAACATCATGGGACCCCGGTCCATATTACCATCACTGATCACATCCGCTATTTACTTCCTGTTCTTATTTACTAGTTGCAGTCATACCTATCACTATTATCTCTTGTGTTTGATCCTTTGTAAACGACAAGGCCGGAGGGATTGACAACCTCTCTGTACTCGTTGGGAGCAAAGTTATTTGTATCTGTGTGCAGGTCCTGTCAATCGCTAAGTATTTGGCGCCATTAGCAGTTGACACCTTCTTGTCGACCCTCGGAGTCTCACAGGATTCGATCCTTGGTATCTTTGCCAAGGGAAAACTACCGCTACGCTACATCTCAAACCTTCCACTTGGGGTAACCAACGAGGGGCGAGAAGCCATCAGCCACCAGGCCGGCCCAGCTAGCCAGCAAAGCAGCCCGCGTCAGCCAGCCCGCGCATCTCTCTCTCATATTCTCACCGCAGGACCCCCTTACCCATGCGCCCGTACGCCCATGTGGCCACCCTGGCCCCGCTCGTCGGCGCCGGTGAACAGCACACCTGCACCCACCTTTTCGTCCAGCTCTCGCCGCGCACGCACATGGCCACGGCCGCGACGACGCCGTGCTCCACCAGCCGTCCGGGCCCCTACAAATCTACCCACCGCGTCCACCAACCCTTTAGGGTTCCCCTCCTTCCTTCTCCCCGCTGCCAGGTGAGCTCTAGGCCACCAGATCCGCCGCGCCACCGCCGTCCCGAATGTATATGAGAGCGTGACCTCGCCGCCGGCGTGTTCTCCAGCCTCCTCTGCCTCGCTAACCTTGCTAGTCTTCTTCCTCGACGTCGACTACGTCCTCTACGTCCACTCCATGGAGCCGAACGCCTCGCCTGCGTCTTCTTCTTCCTAGTCTTCGACTCCGGCCACCGCGGGTGTTCGATCGTCCTCGCCGTCGACTCCGTCCACCTCCCGGCAAGACGAGCACATCATCGTGTTCGTGGTGAGCCTCTGGTCCTCCCCGTGCATTTTCCCCCTCGATCTCTCGCTCTAGTTGCTAGTTTGCCGTGTGCCCGAGCTCGTCGCCATCGGACCTCGTCCCCGACTAGTGCTCTGACCCCCTTAGCGCCGTTGCTTGCGTCCTTCATCCTTGCCTTGATGTGTAGGTTCTGCTAGTAGCTTCCGCCGCCCCGATAGGGCCTGTTTAGGCCTCGCTGCAGTTCGTCGCCGCCGCTTCTTTTCGAGGTCGCCGGTGTCGCTGTGGTGCGAGTTAGGTGCAGCCACCGCGTGTCGCATGTGCGGGTTTCATCCAGGAACCCATCATGAGCCTCCGCCATTCCTTTTGTTCGTCGGAGCTGTGACACCCCGAGACCGGTGTGCCAGGTGTCAGAAAGTTATTCGTTGCCGTTGCCATGTCATTTGCTTGCGTGTGCATCTTTGCCTTGTCATCTTGTGTGTTGCATCCTCATGTTTTCAAAAACGTGCATCCGTCCGAGTCCCCTCGTCCTCTCCGTTGTCCGTTCTGAGCCCAGACACACTTGCATACGCCGCGGCATCTCCGAATATTTATTTTATGAGTGGCCGCAAAATGTTCTCGGAATGGGATGAAACTTGGCGTGTGGTCTTATTATAGTGTAGATAGACCGCCTGTCAAGTTTCGTAGCATTCGGAGTCCGTTTGATAGCCCAACCGTTAAATATAGCGGCACTAGTCGCCGGTTAAATGTCGGATGTTTTCGGTTTCCGAAAACCCCGCTGGGCCATTCTTCTTCCTTCTCTTCTCAGCCCGAGGCCTCTCCACACAGCCCACTAATCCAGCCTAAGCCCACCTACAAACCCCCTCCACTCCGAACCGTCTGTGGAGATTGAACGGCTCCGAAACGGAGCAATTCCTCTAACCCTAGCCCCCCTTTCTATTTATAGACGTCGCTCCCGTCCAATGGGACGTTGCCACGTCGCCTTGGCGCCCTCCCCGCGCCTTCGCCGCCGCGCGGCCTGCCAGGCCCGTGGCAGCCCGCCTTGGGCTGGATCCGGGCCCAACGCGCGCGCCGCCGCCCGCTCGCATGGGATCCCGCAACCTCGTGCACCTGTGCCTCCTCAGCTCCGCTGCCAACTGCCAGCGTCGCCGGCTCATCGGACCCGCCTCCTCGCCGGCAAGCCTCTCCGCCGCCGCCGCCTCACCAGGTCGCCGCTTCCTCTCCTCTTTTCCTCGCCTCCCTCTCTCACTCTAGCTTCCCTCGCTGCAGGTCGCCGCTGCCTTAGAGCTCGCCGCCGTCGCCGCTTACCTCGCCGAAAGCAGTGTCCCCGACCGCCGCCGGCCGCCCCCCTGACCAGATCCGAGGGCCTCGCGTCTGGATCCGACCTCCCCGACCTCCTCCGACCTCCTCCAGTGCCTGTCCCCGCCGTCCCCGACGCCTGGCCGAGCTCGCCGGCGTGCAACTCCGGCCAGGGCCGCCGGATGTGTCCAGTCGGGCAGCTGGACATGTTCGCCTCGTCGTGAGTCTCCGAACCGTGGGCCCAAGCGCCGCGTTCGGACGTGTCCAAAGGTGTCGGACATGTCCGAGCCCCCTCTCTTCTATGCCGCTGCGAGTGGGCCCGCGCACTCCACCGACGGACGTGTCCGCCGGAACACGGACATGTCCGTCCCCGAGGTTGTCTCTTTGCCACTAAGTCCCAGAGAATTGTAAAATGTTGCATACTTTGAGTGGTTGTATCTTTTTGTGTGCTTATCCAAATGATGCATGTAATATATCAAAATGATCGTTGTGATATGAACTCCATTTTGTTCCATTGTGGCAAGCTTGTTTGAGTTCATCTTGATTCCCTAAGCATCGTTGCAAGAGTGCTACATGTTTAAAACTGTTGTTAACTGTAAATTTGTTGCATGCTTGTGGTGATGATAACTTTGTGCATGTTTATCCAAATGGAGCTCATGATGTGTCAAAATGTTCATTGTGAAGTGCTCTACATGTTGGTTGCTGTAGCATTCATGTTAGGTGCCATATTGCCATGTTTATCCCTGTTGCAAAAGTGCATGTGGCTGTTAAGTGCTGAAACTTGTTATGAGATGTTGATTTGACTTGCTCATTGCTATTGATGTGTTTGTCTTCATGCCACATGTCAATATGTTTTAGTAGCACAATCATATGGTCTTTGCTGTGGTGCAATCCACTTTCCATGATATGCCTTGAGGTGACTTAAACAAGCTTGCAAACATGCCATGCCAATGTTGCTGTTTTATACTTAGTGAAGAAGTTGCTAAGTCTGGAAGCTGTTAAGCTTGATGCTATGTTAGCTTGATGCCCCACTCAAATCCATGCATGTTTTGGTATGTCAAATGATCATGTCTTGTTTTCCATGTTATGCTCTATCCATCCATGCCCTTGTTATCATATATGGCCTACTGTAGCTTATTTATTTCTTGCTCTCAAGTTGCTATAAATTTACTTGTCAGCCTGTTGTCAGCATGATCAATTTGGTGAAGCTTGTTGTTATTGATCCATGCCTCCTATGGAGTTGCTCCAATGGAGTTGTTTGATGTATCCTATGTCTATTACATGTCCATGATCTTTATATACTTAGTGGAGTGGATATGCTTGTTGTTTTGTGCCTCCAAAGGCAGCATCGTGATGATGTTTTTGCCTTCCCGGATTTTGGCTAAGTCTGGATAAATTTATTGCAACTTGCCATGCTTGTTTAATTGTGTTCCAGCAAGTTTTTGGTTGTGTTCTAAGTTCATGCTTGTTAAGTATAATGTCTATTTCACATCCATGCCTCTTGTTATCATGTTTGGGTGATGTAGCACATATATATCTTGCTCCAAAGTTGCTATGTTGCTGATTTTGGACAGCTTGTTGTTATATCTTGTTTCATGTGTATGTGTTGAACCGTTGCTCTGTTTTGAGCGTGCTATATAAGAAACTTGTGTGATTTTGCATGAAGAAGCATAATATCATGTTGTTTACATGTTTGAAGTGTTTTTGCTTGTTGTTTGGATGCGTCTTGCATATTTGACATGCTTGTCTTGTTTTGCTCATATCTTCTAGGTCGTAGCTCCGAATTAAACAAAGTTTATATGAAACTTGACTAGAATTTCGAGTACGTCATCATGGTGCTTGTTAACTTGATGTTTAACAACTTTAACTTAAGATTTGTTCAGATCTGGACTAATTTCGAAATGTGCATATGAGGACTTGCCATAATTACTATATGTTGATTCCGGCCTCATTTAAACTTGTTGGTTTGTGTTGTTCTTGTGTGCATCATCCCTTGCCATGAATTGCATCATATAGACTTGTCTTGCATCATACTTGGTTGAGCATCTTGTCATGTTCTTGAGTGGCGTGTTTACCTTGTTGTGTGTTTTCTTCTCGCTAGTTCTTTTCCGTTGCGATCGTGAGAATTCGTTCGACTACACGTGGTTCGTCTTCAAGGCTTCTTCTTCATCTTCTTCATGGACTCATTTCTTCTTCCTTGCGGGATCTCAGGCAAGATGACCATCACCTTGGATACCTTTACTATCATTGACATGCTAGCTGTCTCAAAGCTATCGTTATATGTCGCGCTACCTATCTTTTTGTCAGCCCCTCTCCTTGTTGCCATGAAACCTCTAACCTTTGACACATTCCTAGCAAACCGTTGTTTGGCTATGTTAACCGCTTGCTCAGCCCCTCTTATAGCGTTGTTAGTTGCAGGTGAAGATGAAGTTTGTTCCATGTTGGAACTTGTTGTTGGAATATCACAATATCTATTGTTATAAATTAACACACCTATATACTTGGCAATGGGTGGAAGGATTGGCCTTTTGCTCGGTGTTTTGTTCCACTCATGCCACCTTAGGAGCCGATAAACCGGCGTTATGTTCCTTGAGGTTGCATTCCTTACACGGTTGGGTATATGGGGACCCCTTGACAGTTTGCCTTTGAATAAAACTCGTCCAGCAAGGCCCAACATTGGTTTTATTTGCTCATAATAAAAACTTAATTAATTAATAAATTGCATAGGGTGTTAGTGCTACCCGAGGATTCTTTCTACATACAGGGGGGCCAGTGCTGATGGTGTTGGTCCCAAACGGGCAGACTGCAGGGCCGCCATGGGGAAACTCGAGGTATCTGGCTCCCGTAGGCTTTCCCATCCGGTCGTGGCCAGAGACGAGATACGCGCGGATACTATCGGGGTGTTGGCATGCCGGGAGGTCTTGCTGGACTTGTTTTACCATTGTCGAAATGTCTTGTGCACCGGGAATTCCGAGTCTAATCGGGCCTTCCCTAAGATAAGGGGTAATATTATTATTACTTCTGCTGATCGTGAGAGCTTGTGATGGGCTAAGTTGGGACACCCCTGCAGGGTTATGATCTTTCGAAAGCCATGCCCACGGTTTTGTGGCAGATTGGAATTTGTTAATGTCCGGTTGTAGAAAACTTGACAAAGGATCCGAAGTAAAACACACAACTGTGTGAGTAACCGTGACTGTCTCTTCTCACTTTGAGAAGAGAACACAGTGGGGTTATGTTTAACTCGTAGGTAGTTCAGGATCTTTAGCGATCATTATTAGTTTGCGACCGTCTGCGTAGATGCTCTTCTTATTCTGGTACTCGTAAGTTAGCCACCATACTTTTGCTTAGCCGCTGCTGCAACCTCACCACCTTACCTCTTCCTACCCAGTTAAGCTTTGCTAGTCTTGTTACCCATGGTTATTGGATTGCCGAGTCCTCGTGGCTCACAGATACTACAACAACAGTTGCAGGTGCAGGTTTCCGTTGACTTGACGTGAGAGCGATGTCCTTTGTGTTGGAGTTCTTTCTTCTTCTTCTTCGCCAGCCTTGGGTTAGGTTCCGGGTCGGCAGCCTGGGATAGCAGATGGATGTCGTTGAGCTTTTCATGTTTGCATCCGTAGTTGGATGCCTTGTATTGATGTTGTTGTATTCATGTGACTTGTATGAGTTGTTGTATCCCCCCATGTATGTATGTAATGGTACGATGTAATGATATCCATCCTGCTAAGCGCCTGAAATGCGGTTGTGCCCCAATCACGTATGTGTCACGTGATCCGGATAGAATCTCATCTTGGGCCTAACAAGTTGGTATCAGAGCCTCGACCGACCATAGGAGCCCCCTTGATTGATCGTAGTTGGCCATTGTCGAGTCTAGCAAAAAAACTTTTTGGAGTCTAGTTATATCAGAGAGTAGGAATTCTTTTTACTTCTCAACCCCTTCGTCGCTCTGTGAGGAATCTTGACGTAGGTGTTTTAAATTACTCCTCTTCCCCTTCAAATTTTTTTTAGGATCACGTTGTTAGTTTTCTGATAGTTGCGATGTCAGTTCTTTTATCTGGTGCATCTCTCGTCAAGTCGATTGACCCTCCCCGTCTTTTGCTTCAATCCTCGGTTCTTTTCAACCAACCGATGTTGTTTCCCCGTCCGATGTGGTCTTTCTTTTTCCCACCCACCCACCCTTTTTCTTCTCGGAGCCGGAGTTCTTAATCGAGTATCCATCCTACTCGTTTGAAGCCTTTGCTTTCTTTCCTTAATTATTCCAACTGGTGAATTCTCGTCTCTTCGTCATTCTTCATCTGTTTTCCTTTCCGGTGGAATCAATTCAAGTTTTCGGTATTCATCGTATTTTTCCCCTCTGCTCAAATGTTTTTCTCCTTGCTCGTTCACCTCTCGCTAATTAATTATTCCGGAGTTCCGAAGACATCTCAGGAGATTCATCTGTATTCCAATTAATTCGAAGGTGTCACCTCATTCGAGTTTTTCAATCGTTCCGATGCTTCGTCTCCTTGCAATCCTTTCCAACGGTGGTTTTCTCTTCGGTGGGCTCATAACCCACAGGTCTTTCCCAGGATCTTACCTGACTCTTTTATTTCCCCGGAGTGTTCTGAAATTCTTTTCAAATTGCGACGTAAGTATGGATTCCATCAGTCATGTGCTTTCTCATAGTTCGTTTGCAAATTCTTTTCATCGTTGGTTCATCCTTTTCTCCGTTTTCATACTTCCGGAGTACCTCAATAATTTTGGTGGTGTTTCTCCTCGTCATTTGGAAACCAAAGAAGAGTTCTCTCCAATCTTGTTCGTTCTCTCAAAGATTCATGGTTCTAGCTTCATGTTAGCCTCTCGAATTATTTCGTTGTCATAAATTCTTTTCCTTACCATTCGGAGTATGTCATGAATTCTTTTCTTTGTGTTCCTCCGAAGGCCATCATTTCAGAAGATTTCTTCGTTCTCAGTTTTCAACTTCGTCCTCCTAATATTCTTCATTGATGCCTCTTCGCTCGTCTCACATTCGTCCGGTGCTTCGTTCAAGTATTCTTTAATCAGTTCGCGATCTCTTCGTTCTCTTCTATCTAAATTCCCCAAGTGCTTATTCTTCCCGGCGATTCATTCTCTTGTTTTCACTTGATTTTAGTTCTTCTCGATAAATTGTTCTCTTTCATCACTAGTTTTCAATTTCTTCCCGGTGGCTTAATCTTTTCTTCACCAGGTTTCAATTTTTACGGTGGTTCGTTCAACAGTTCTTTTCCGGTCCTATCATATCAATGCATTCGTTCATTCCAATCCTACCGGTGTTTCATGAAGATTTCAGCAAGTTCGCGATATATCCCTCAGTAATCTCTTCAACGAGAATAAGTAGTATGCGAATCCATTGCGTTCAGCAATTTAATTGGTGGCGGATGAGCATACCATAATTCTTATCATTTTCATCAAGTTGATTTAATCTCTCCCTTCAGAGTTTATTCTTGATGAATAAATTCTAGTCCCAAGTGCTTTCATCTTTTCTCTTCTGGAGTGCAAGTGTTCTCGACTATCTCGTCGGAAACCCCGTCTAAATCATCGCAAGGCTTTAATCTTATTCTTTTCATCCGTATTTCTATATCATCATCCTTTCGTTACCAGAGTTCTTCATGGTGGTTATTCGTGATTTAATTCATTCTTCAAGTGATCATCATAATTCTTGTGGAGCAGCTCAAGCATTATTCTTTTGCCTCTCGAGAGCAAATAATTCTTCGTATTCTTTTGAAGTGGAGTTTTGCATTTCTTCATTCTCATCTAATCCATCTTTTCGTTGCAGCATAATTCACCTCAACTTTTGAGATGTTTACATAAGTCCACAACAAGTTAACTCTTTTGTTGTTGATTTTCTCAACAACTCCATTTGTTCCGTCTTCGCAACGATGTTTTCAAACTCTTTTGTGCTAGAAGATGTTCTTCTTCTCCGTTCTTCTCTTACCGTTCTTCAATTCTTCCGGAGGCATTTTCTTGTTCATCTCGTCAAGTTCTATTTCATCTTCTCAGGTTCATGTACTATTCCATTCATGTTCAACCGGTGTGCTGTTTCTTTCAGTTTCAACCGGAGTGCTGCCCAAATTCCTTCATTTGAATTCCTTTTCTATCTCTTTTAGCCGAAGTGGTTTTGAATTCATTCTTGTTCGTTCAGCTCGTCTGTTCCTTGGTCCTCTTTTATAACGAAGCTTCTAAACTTCGTTATCTCTGTTGTATCTTTTCTTTCAAGTGGCTCAACCTTTCAAGATTCTTTGATTTCACCTTCGTCCTTTTTGATCTTCCGTCTCGTTCCTAAGATCTCGGGACGAGATCTCTGGTTAGTAGGGGAGTGTTGTGACACCCCGAGACCGGTGCGCCAGGTGTCAGCCAGTTATTCGTTGTCGTTGCCATGTCATCTGCTTGAGTGTGCATCTTTGCCTTGTCATCTTCTGTGTTGCATCCTCATGTTTTCAAAAACTTGCATCCGTCCGAGTCCCCTCGTCCTCTCCATTGTCCATTCTGAGCCCAGACACACTTGCACGCGCCCGCGGCATCTCCGAATATTTATTTTATGAGTGGCCAGAAAATGTTCTCAGAATGGGATGAAACTTGGCGTGTGGTCTTATTATAGTGTAGACAGACCGCCTGCAAGTTTCCTCGCATTCGGAGTCCGTTTGATAGCCCAACCGTTAAATATAGCGGCACTAGTCGCCGGTTAAATGTCGGATGTTTTCGGTTTCCGAAAACCCCGCCGGGCCACTCTTCTTCCTTCTCTTCTCAGCCCAAGACCTCTCCACACAGCCCACTAATCCAGCCTAAGCCCACCTACAAACCCCCTCCGCTCCGGACCGTCCGATGGCGATCGAACGGCTCCGAAACAGAGCAATTCCTCTAACCCTAGCCCCCCTTTCTATTTATAGACGTCCTCCTTGCCAAAAATGGCCTCCACCAACCTCCCTCCTCCATTTCCGCGCCGGCCGAACCCCTCCCCGCCACTTGGCGGCCAGCCGCCGGCAGCGCCGTCGCTCCCGTCCAATGGGACGCTGCCACGTCGCCTTGGCGCCCTCCTCGCGCCTCCGCCGCCGCGCGGCCAGCCAGGCCCGGCCGCAGCCCGCCGTGGGCCAGATCCAGGCCCAACGCGTGTGCCGCCGCCCGCTCGCGTGGGATCCCGCAGCCCCGTGCGCCTCTGCCTCCTCAGCTCCGCCGCCAACTACGAGCGCCGCTGGCTCGCCGGACCCGCCTCCTCGCCGGCAAGCCTCTCCGCCGCCGCCGCCTCGCCAGGTCGCAGCCTCCTCTCCTCTTTTCCTCGCCTCCCTCTCTCACGCTGGCTTCCCTCGCTGCAGGTCGCCGCCGCCTTAGAGCTCGCCACCGTCGCCGCCGCTTACCTCGCCGGAAGCTATGTCCCCGATCGCCGCCGGTCGCCCCCCCTGACCAGATCCGAGGGCCTCGCGCCCGGATCCGACCTCCCTGACCTCCTCCAGTGTATGTCCCCGCCGTCCCCGGCGCCTGGCCGAGCTCGCCGCGTGCAGCTCCGGCCAGGGCCGCCGGATGTGTCCAGTCAGGCAGCTGGACATGTCCGCCTCGCCGTGAGTCTCTGAACCGTGGGCCCAAGCACCGCGTTCGGACGTGTCCGAAGGTGTCGGACATGTCCGAGCCCCCTCTCTTCTGTGCCGCTGCCAGTGGGCCCGCGCACGCCACCGACGGACGTGTCCGCCGGGACACGGACATGTCCGTCCCCGAGGTTGTCTCTTTGCCACTAAGTCCCCGAGAATTGTAAAATGTTGCATACTTTGAGTGGTTGTATCTTTTTGTGTGCTTATCCAAATGATGCATGTAATATATCAAAATGATAGTTGTGATATGAACTTCATTTTGTTCCATTGTGGCATGCTTGTTTGAGTTCATCTTGATGCCCTAATCATCATTGCAAGAGTGCTACATGTTTAAAACTGCTGTTAACTGTAAATTTGTTGCATGCTTGTGGTGATGATAACTTTGTGCATGTTTATCCAAATGGAGCTTATGATATGTCAAAATGTTCATTGTGAAGTGCTCTACATGTTGGTTGCTGTAGCATTCATGTTAGGTACCATATTGCCATGTTTATCCCTGTTGCAAAATTGCATATGGATGTTAAGTGCTGAAACTTGTTATGAGATGCTGATTTGACTTGCTCATTGCTATTGATGTGTTTGTCTTCATGCCACATGTCAATATGTTTTAGAAGCACAATCATATGGTCTTTGCTGTGGTGCAATCCACTTTCCATGATATGCCTTGAGGTGACTTAAACAAGCTTGTAAACATGCCATGCAAATGTTGCTGTTTTATAATTAGTGAAAAAACTGCCATGTGTGGAAGCTGTCAAACCTCATGCTATGTTTGCTTGATGCCCCACTCAAATCCATGCATGTTTTGGTATGTCAAATGATCATGTCTTGTTGTCCATGTTATGCTCTATTCATCCATGCCCTTGTTTGCATATATGACCTACTGTAGCTTATTTATTTCTTGCTCTTAAGTTGCTATAAATTTACTAGTCAGCCTGTTGTCAGCATGATCAATTTGGTGAAGCTTGTTGTTATTGATCCAAGCCTCCTATGGAGTTGCTCCAACGGAGTTGTTTGATGTATGCTATGTCTATTACATGTCCATGATCTTTATATACTTAGTGGAGTGGATATGATTGTTGTTTTGTGCCTCCAAAGGCAGCATCGTAATGATGTTTTTGCCTTCCCAGATTTTGGCTAAGTCTGGATAAATTTATTGCAACTTGCCATGCTTGTTTAATTGTGTTCCAGCAAGTTTTTGGGTGTGTTCTAAGTTCATGCTTGTTAAGTATAATGTCTATTTCACATCCATGCCTCTTGTTATCATGTTTGGGTGTTGTAGCATATATATACCTTGCTCCAAAGTTGATATGTTGCTGATTTTGGACAGCTTGTTGTTATATCTTATTTCATGTGTATGTGTTGAACCGTTGCTCCGTTTTGAGCGTGCTATATAAGAAACTTGTGTGATTTTGCATGAAGAAGTATAATATCATGTTGTTTACATGTTTGGAGTGTGTTTGCTTGTTGTTTGGATGCGTCTTGCATATTTGCATTCTTGTCTTGTTTTGATCATATCTTCTAGGCCGTAGCTCCGAATTAAACAAACTTTATATGAAACTTGACTAGAATTTCGAGTAGATCATCATGGTGCATGTTAACTTGCTGTTTAACAACTTTAACTTAAGGTTTGTTCAGATCTGGACCAATTTCGAAATGTGCATATGAGGACTTACCAGCATTTCTATATGTTGATTCCAGCCTCATTTAAACTTGTTGGTTTGTGTTGTTCTTGTGTGCATCATCCCTTGCCATGAATTGGATCATATATACTTGTCTTGCATCATACTTGGTTGAGCATCTTGTCATGTTCTTGAGTGGCGTGTTTACCTTGTTGTGTGCTTTCTTCTCGCTAGTTCTTTTCCGTTGCGACCGTGAGGATTCGTTCGGCTACATGTGGTTCGTCTTCAAGGCTTCTTCTTGGTCTTCTTCATGGACTCATTTATTCTTCCTTGCGGGATCTCAGGCAAGATGACCGTCACCTTGGATACCTTTACTATCATTGCCATGCTAGCTGTCTCGATGCTATCGTTATATGTCGCACTACCTATCTTTTTGTCAGCCCCTCTCCTTGTTGCCATGAAACCTCCCACCTTTGACACCTTCCAAACAAACCGTTGTTTGGCTAGGTTAACCGCTTGCTCAGCCCCGCTTATAGCGTTGTTAGTTGCAGGTGAAGATGAAGTTTGTTCCATGTTGGAACTTGTTGCTGGAATATCACAATATCTATTGTTATAAATTAACACACCTATATACTTGGCAATGGGTGGAAGGCTTGGCCTTTTGCTCGATGTTTTGTTCCACTCATGCCACCTTAGGAGCCGATAAACCGGCGTTATGTTCCTTAATTTTGCGTTCCTTACACGGTTGGGTATATGGGGACCCCTTGACAGTTCGTCTTTGAATAAAATTCCTCCAGCAAGGCCCAACATTGGTTTTATTTGCTCATAATAAAAACTTAATTAATTAATTAATTAATTGTATAGGGAGTTAACGCTACCCGAGGATTCTTTCTACATACAGGGGGGCCAGTGCTGATGGTGTTGGTCCCAAACGGGCAGACTGCGGGGCCGCCACGGGGAAACTCAAGGTATCTGGCTCCCGTAGGCTTTCCCATCCGGTCGTGGCCTGAGACGAGATACGCGCGGCTACTATCAGGGTGTCGGCACGCCGGGAGGTCTTGCTGGACTTGTTTTACCATTGTCGAAATGTCTTGTGCACTGGGAATTTTGAGTCTGATCGGGCCTTCCCTAAGATAAGGGGTAATATTATTATTACTTCTGATGATCGTGAGAGCTTGTGATGGGCTAAGTTGGGACAACCCTGCAGGGTTATGATCTTTCGAAAGCTGTGCCCATGGTTATGTGGCAGATTGGAATTTTTAATGTCCGGTTGTAGAAAACTTGACAAAGGATCCGAAGTAAAACACACAACTGTGTGAGTAACCGTGACTGTCTCTTCTCACTTTGAGAAGAGAACATGGTGGGGTTATGTTTGACTCGTAGGTAGTTCAGGATCTTTAGCGATCATTATTAGTTTGCGACCGTCTGCGTAGATGCTTTTCTTATTTTGGTACTCGTAAGTTAACCACCATACTTTTGCTTAGCCGCTGCTGCAACCTCACCACCTTACCTCTTCCTACCCAGTTAAGCTTTGCTAGTCTTGTTATCCATGGTTATGGGATTGCTGAGTCCTCGTGGATCACAGATACTACAACAACAGTTGCAGGTATAGGTTTCCGATGAGTTGACGTGAGAGCGATGTCCTTTGTGTTGGAGTTCTCTCTGCTTCTTCTCCGCCAGTCTTGGGTTAGGTTCCGGGTCGGTAGCCTGGGATAGCAGATGGATGTCGTTGAGCTTTTCATGTTTGCATCCGTAGTCGGATGCCTTGTATTGATGTTGTTGTATTCATGTGACTTGTATGAGTTGTTGTATCCCCCCATGTATGTATGTAATGGTACGATGTAATGATATCCATCCTTCTAAGCGCCCGAAATGCGGTTGTGCCCCAATCACGTATGTGTCACGTGATCGGGATAGAATCGCATCTTGGGCCTGGCAGGAGCAGCGCCAATGCCTCATCGCCGTCTCTGTTCGCCGGAGTGCAGTGTCTGGCCTCTCTGCTCTAAATATATTTCAGGCGTTGCACCTCTTCTCTGTCAGACACACACATGCTAGCCCAGTGGCATGGGTCTCCCGTTTGCAACACAGCGGCCTGAGTTTGAATCCCCGTAGGGCCAGTGGTATAGGCCCCTTTTTTTGCATTTCTCTGAGTCGTTGACGTCCAGGCCCCACCTGGCAGCCTCTCTATGCACTCGTACCCACTCCCGCACCCATGCTACCACCTATGCCATGCCTGGACCCACAGGTCATGGTCTGTGGCTAGTCCAGGTCCAGTCTGTTTAGTGTTTTCTTTTCTGTTTTGTTTTTAATTTCAGTTTTTGCATTTCTTTTGCATATTTCATATCTTTTAAAATATGCATCTGTTCAAAATGCTTTATATATGAAAACTGTTTAGTTTTTAGTGTAGATTATTTATATGCAGTTTGTTGCCATGTTAAAAACATTTAAATTGCTGTTTGAGTTATTTTGCGTTTAAAACATGTTCAAACTTGTTTAATTCATAACTAAATAACCATAGCTCCAAATTTGACAAACTTTATATGTATTTGGGGTGGAAAATGTGTAGATTAAGATGGTGCCCTTACTTTACATGTTTAATAACTCTAAAATATGGTTGTCACAGTTCTGTCCTATATTTGTTTTTATGAACATGGGAGTTCCCGGAATTGTTGTTTGTTCCTTCCGGCCCATTTAAAATGCTTGCATGAGGTTGTTGTTCTTAGTTGCACCCCTTGCTAGGCTAAGCAACTTTTAAAACTTGTTGGGTGCTTGGATAGTTCAACTAAATAACTACACATGTGACTATGCTTGAACTTGCCTTCTTTTGCATGTTGTGTCCCCTACGTGTTTTGTGTTCTTACTTATTGCCATGTCACATGTGCACTCATCATGTTCCTTTGAGATGCATCATATCCTGCCCATGCTCATATGCATCATATCTTGCATCATGTGTTTGAGCATTGCATGGTGATTGATTGTTGTTCTGGTGTTTGTATTGTTGTGTTGGTCAGAGCCCGGTGATGATTCGGAGTTCGAGGTTCCTATCGAGACTGAGTTTGAGGAGCAAGGTTACGATCCCTCCATGGACTTAACAGGCAAGATGACCGTTCCCTGATATCACCTCTATCTTTGCCTATGCTAGTTGTCTCGCTCTTTAGCTATGACTCGATGCCTATTCATGTTTGTCAGCCTCCTATGTTGCCATGAAACACTCTAACCGCCTTCCTAGCAAACCGTTGATTGGCTAAGTACGCTTTTGCGCAGCCCCTCTTATAGCGTTATTAGATGCAGGTGAAGTTTCGAAGATTGCTCCACGTTCGGACTTGTTTATTTGAGATAACACAATATATATCTTAATTAATGCACATATATATTGGTAATGGTTGGAAGGCTTGGCCTTCTGCTTGGTGTTTTGTTCCACTCATGCCACCTTAGGACCCGATAAACCGGTGTTATGTTCCTTGATTTTGCGTTCCTAACGCGGTTGGGGTTTATGGGCCCCCTTGATAATTCGCACTGCTTAAAGCTTTTCCAGCAACGCCCAACATTGGTACTACATTTTCCTAACAACTAAAATTTGCATAGGGACTAGCTACCCCGAGGACTTAATTAACAACCCTGGGCCAGTGCTTCTCATGAGTGTTGGTCCAAACTGGGCAGACTGCAGGGCCACCTTGGGGAAACCTGAGGTATCTGGTATTACCTGTAGGCTGACCTATCCGGTCGTGGCCTGAGACGAGATACATGCGGATACTATCAGGGTGTCGGCACACTAGGAGGTCTTGCTGGATTAGTTTTACCTTTGTCCAAATATCTTGAGCACGAGATTCCGAGAATACTCGGGTCTTCCCACCATGGAGTTGCGACTCCGCAGATCGTGAGCTTGTGATGGGCTAAGTTGGGACCCCCTGCAGCGTTTTGAACTTTTGAAAGCCATGCCCGCGGTTATGCGGCAGATGGGATTTTGTTAATATCCCATTGTAGATAACTTGACACCATATCCTTAAGAATACACTACCTTTGTGAGTACCGTGATGGTCTCTTTTCGAAGGGGTTTCGGAAAGTGAACATGGTGGGCTTATGCATGAAGGTGAGTAGCTAGGATCACTTCTTGATCAATTTTGGCGACCGTTGGCACATATTCTCATCTCGCTCTGAATTCGTAAGCTAGTTGCTTAGTGCTTGCTGCAAACACTTATTACCCCTCCACACCTAAAGGCTATGTTAATTTTGATACCCGGGAATGGGATTGCTGAGTCCTTGTGGCTCACATATTACAACACACACTAGATGCAGGTACAGGCGAGAACGTTGCAGGAGATGGATCAGAACTTCATTGGGAGTTCGATGAGGAGCGGGGTCGTTTCTATGTTACGTATCCCGACGATTAGTAGTGGTTCCTACTAGGAGTGATTCGGACTTGTGTTGTGGTATCTTTTCTCGTTTGGATTTCGTCTGTAGTCGGACCCTGTGTTATTTGGATGAATGTATGCTATTGTATTCATTGTGTGGCGTGGCGAGTGTAGGCCAACTATTTTGCTCTTTCATCCCTGAACTTTTACATGAGTTGTGCAAACATACCACGCTTGTGATCATTCCAGAATGCGCTTATGTCTCTAAGTCGTTCCTCGACACGTAGGAGATATAGTCGCATCCTGGGCATTACATATGCCAGCGTGCTACTTCGAAAGAATCGAAGAATTGCTAGAGATCAATTGAAATAATCTCAGATTATTGGCTCGCTTATGTACTTAGCAAGTGTTACAAGACCTAACATTTCTTTTGTTGTTAGCAAACTGAGTCGGTTTGTCTCAAAACCAAGAGATGTGCATTGGAAAGCTCTAGAGATAGTGTTGCGTTATTTGAAAGGCACTGCAATTATGGAATTCACTACACCGGGCACCCAAAGGTGCTTGAAGGGTATAGTGACTCAAACTGGATCTCAGATGCTGATGTGATAAAGGCCACGAGCGGATATGTATTCACTCATGGAGGTCTTGCAAGTTGACCATCTTAACGATGTCAATAATGGAAGCAGAGCTCACAGCACTAGATACAGCTACGGTCGAAGCGGATTGGCTTCGTCGGCTCTTGAATGACTTGCCAGTTGTTGAGAAACCTATGCCGGGTATCCTTATGAACTGTGACAATAAAACTGTGATCACGAAAGTGAGCAGCTCAAAGGATAACATGAAGTCATCAAGACACGTTCAGAGAAGGTTAAAATCTGTCAGGAAAATGAAAAATTCCGGAGTAATTGCATTGGATTATATCCAAACGTCTAAAAATCTGGCTGATCCTTTTACTAAGGGTTTATCACGAAATGTGATAGATAATGCATCGAGGGAGATGGGTATGAGACCCACAATATAAGTTGTTCACAGTGGTAACATAGTCTATGTGATCGGAGATCCCGTGAATTAGATGTGGAAGCCAAGTTGTTGGTCAACTGAGATGAGAGTATCCTTACTATCAATACGACTCCATGAAGATGCAATACTCTCCTAAATCTGCATGGCAGGTTGATGTATATCTTAATGTGTTCTAAGTGGCTCATGTAAGCAGAGATGTTGTCCTGCAGAACATCTTTTGAAGAACACACCTATATGAGTCTGATTGTCAAACGTCGCAATCTATGAGAGTAGGGTTCTCTCTAGTAAACTCATGAAAGGTCACGGAGTATGACGCATAAGCTCCACCCGCGAGGAAGATCCACGGTAGCCAAGTATCGGTCAAGGCTTTGTGTGAAGCTAGATTCGCAGAAAACTTGCAGTTCAAGGCCCAGTCCACTGTTCAAGTTGCTTACTTGTGTAACATAGAGTTCTAGGTGGAAGTTCAACTTAACAATCTCCACTACAGTACCGGTATATAAAACAGTGTTTTGGAAGCAAAAGGCAGATTTTGTGTGCCTCTGGTATCTGGTGGGGGATTGCTGGAATTTTGTCTTACGGGCCAGCCAGCCCAATATTAATTTCAGAAATTCCTAATAAATCCTAGAGGCCCACTTAGCCCATTCGTGCAAGGCAAGTGGCACTACTAAAGTTTAATCCCACATTGCTAGTTTAGAGGGAGTTGGACCTCTTTATAAGGGAGGCTCTTTCTCCACTTGTATGAGCATGAGAACAAGAGGGACATCCATGCGTGCTCGTCCTCCGCCGCCCGCTTTGCCACGCCATGCCTCGTCACGATGCGCCGCGGGTTGCGGGAATGAGCTGAGCCGATGTCTAATTTTTGCCACACACGACGGGTATACGAAAGGTCACGCGGAAGCTGAAATGTTTTTCTGCAATGGACACTGAATCCGAACGACGCGCCTCTTCGGCTACTGCCTGTTCGTTTCGTCTCCTTCGCTCCCGTCGCTGGCTTCTCGCGTCCTACGCTTGCGCCTATAAAAGGGAGGTCGCTCCTTCTCAGAGAGACGCACCAGAACTCTCCTTCCTCTCGCCACCGGTTCCATCTCTGTGCTACTGTTGTCTTCCTCATCCCGGATTGCGGCGTGCACCGTAGGTCGGGACAGTAAGCCTCCGAAACCACACTCTTTGAGTCCTGTAGGGAAGAAGGGTGATAAGGTTTTTGGGGAGCGCTCCGCGTGACTACTGACCTCTTCATCACGGACGTCCCGAACTCCGACGACTACTTCCCCGACGATGACTTCTTCCCCAACGTCAACAACCTCCGCAACGACATGACTGTCGAGGATATCGACCCCAAGTCCAGTGCTTCTGCTGCTGATGTCCCGTACATGATCTTCCTTGTTCTGTTAGAGGCCCTCACACAGTTCCTTGTTCTAGTGTTTGTCCTACATATGTAAGCTTCTACTTCATATATGCAACTTTCTGTTCTAAATATGTTTAGTTACAGTTCATATATGAAGATGCTATTTACCTTCTCCTTGTCAAATCGCATGACTTGTTTTATCACTCCTATAATAGTCAGGGTTTATCTAATATTTCTGTTAGTAAAATCACTTGGTAAATTGCTCATATTTCCAACACCTGGTGGGCTTGACAATCATGACATATTAGTATGCTCGCTGTGGAAGTATCATATATAGTACCCCCTCCATTCTCAAATATTTGTCTTTCTGGAGATTTCAACAAGTGACTACATACGAAGCAAAATGAGTGAATCTACACTATAAAATATGTTTATATGCATCCGTATGTTGTAGTCCATTTAAAATGTCTAGAAAGACAAATATTGGGAAACAGAGGGAGTATTATGCATGGCAACTAAACAGTTGAGATGAGGTGGCATACAATTAAATGAAGAAAGGTATTAAATATCATAATAGGATATACCTTATCATACTAAATGATGTGCTACTATGTGTCTGCATGATAATAAATAAGGTCATCTATGATACCAACATACTCCCTCTGTCCCGAATTACTTGTCACATAAATGGACGTATCTAGACGTATTTTTAGTTCTAGATACATTAATTTCTATCCATTTCCGTGACAAGTAATACGAGACAGAGGGAGTATGATACTATGCAGGTAGGATCAACATTACTTCCCACTGCGAGTAGCCTTATTGCGAGATTATTGGTGATAAGTTCGGTACGTAACTAATGTGCAAAAGCCAACACGCGTAGAAACAAAACTATGGCCACCCGCAGGCATGACCTGAAATATGCTTCCAATAGGATTTGGGCCACGCAGGTGTAGAGGCACCGAGCTCCTGTGGTTTTTATTTTGGTTTTTGATTTTCAATCTTTCATATCTTTTGAACGAAAAAGTCCAAAGCGAGTTCGGTTTTCATATTCATGTTTCTTGTGACGACTTGCTTTCAGATGAGGCCTATTTTGAATTGTTTGGATCAATTTTAAAACTTTTGTTAGGTTTCAAATTTTAAAACTTAGTAGGGGCGACCGACAAAGTCACAGGTTTGAGTTACGACCAAAACAATATAAGCTTAAAGTTTGAACCCTGAAACTTGATAGGAGTGACCGACAAAATCATAGTTTTTAGAAGTCGCGTTCTGCAGAACGTGAGTTTAAACATTAAAACTAACCGTGCCCATGCGGGATCATCGACGTGGAAGACTCGGAGTGTTGATGGGCGCCGGTACAGAGAAGAATAGGGTAGTTCACTTGCATCGGGTGGGAAAGGGGGGATAGAGGGACGACTCGGGTTGTGGCAGACTGGAAATAGGCGGCTCGGGCTGGGCAGGGTAGCGACACCGGTCGTAGGTGGTTAGATGAGTAACGCCGGGCGGGCGAGAATTGATCGATACGTAAAAAAACAAAATTTTGGCAGAAAAGTAGTCGTTCCTTTTATTTTTGTCTAGCACTCAAATGGATTCTTACACTGAAGTTTGCATATTCACGTTAGTTGAAATTTTTCAGCCGGGTGCCACTTGCACCCACACCCATGCATGTGCAATTTAGCCATGCATTTTTCGAAGTCACCACGGGTAAAAATTATATGAGACCATGTCTCACGATTAGCAGGTGAGACCCGTCCTGATGGATGACACGTGTCATTCACAAATCATAAAGCATCTAATCTCTTTTTCCTGACCACTTGTCATCCATCATGATGGGTCTCATCTGCTAACCCGTGAGACCTGGTCTCATAGAATTATGCGATATACGGGGCCTTTCTGGTGCCAATTTCGTTTGTTGGAGTCGCGTCTCGAACAATGATCAGTTTTGGTAGAACTCATCTAGCTGAGTTTTAGTTATGCCTCATTCACTTTTATAGCCATTGGATATGACTATAAGATGCGTGTGTGCTGACGTGGCCTGTTGTACTACTTTGTATCTGTTTTGTTTTTCAGATGAATGAGACCAAATTATATCTTATCTAGATGAATCCTAGGCACTCCCAACAATGATACTCCATGGATGATATGGATGGATGGATGAAGGCGAATAACGCGTGCGGCTTGGACGCATGCATGGTGGCCGGTCCGCTGGTAACGGGCCAGCGAAATGGGCAACAGCTGCGTGGTGTCAAGTGACTCGAAATCTATCCAACTTGTGTCCATCGACAGAAACCGTGATGTATATATGATCAATGCAACTTGGATCCCACCGGACATGCATGCGTACGTACTTAGTGTGGAGTGACTCGGTCGGTGTGGTGTGCGTGCGTGACTGTACTTGCCTGTGGAGTGTGGGCACAGCCGCGTTATCCGCTACGGCTGTACTCTCCCTCTCGGCCTCTCCGGCCATATATGATGGGACCAGAATTACTTGTGATGTATCTAGCACTAAAAAAAAGATATAATCGAGAAAAATCACATATGTAGTTTGGATGGATCCTGTGCACGCACTGTCGCACATGGACACATCAACAGAACTTACCGGAGGACATTGATGTGTACACCCGTAATTGAGCAATCCTTTGACAAAACCCTTGGCCAGCAATTAAACCAAACATGCATGTCATCGCCTGACATCACCTGAATTGTTGATGTCAATGAATTTCCCAGGCGATCAACAGTGGCAGCGCCATGTAACACGGATGGTTCGCACGGAACCTCTAAACGGGGCAACTATTCGTGCGGTGCTGGAGCGGTGATGCTGTGATTGACCGGTGCGCATCATCGCCTTGCGTCTCGGCCGCGCGCACTCGGTGATCGTGTCGTATGACACCGGTTTGCGCAAATTCCGGACTCTACCAGAGTAGGCAATTAGGCCATCGCCAAATCAGCCAGGTGACAGCGACCGAACGGCCAAGCAACAAACCCCTCCAGGAAAAAAGAACGGCTTCGGGGGATCTCCATCGGTCACCCTCCACGATCTTCTCCGTATGACGATCGAAGCTCCCGGTCGAAAGCACCATCGACCCCGGCCTGACCGGAGAGCGAGCGTACCGTGGGAGCAGAGCAGAGCGACGCCAGGATTCTGTCGACCACAAATTGCATGCGCTGGCCTGGGCACGCTTCTTCACCCCGTACGGCAGACGGCACGCGTGGCGCCCCCCGCCGGGCGCCACCGGCGTAGGAAGCGCGGCCACGATCGAGTGCGTGGAACCAGCCGGCGGAAGGAGGCGTGCGGAGTGCTGTGTGTGCTTGTGGAAGTGCTTCGCACCGCACCAACCAGTCATCCGCCACGCCGGTGAGGCGACAGCGAGCGAGCGAGTGCGGGCGGGGTACGGTGCGCTGGTGACCCGGTGAGACCCAAGGTGGGAGAGACGCTAGTTGCAGGCCGCCGTTGCCGTCGGTCGCGAGGGATATTTCGGCGGCTCGATGCATCCATCTGTTGGTTACAGCTGCTGCCACTACCTAGTTGTAGATCTCGATCATTGATTTAGCCACGCTAGAGAAACGCAAGTCTTGGGATATTTTCCAATTCCATGTGTCGGGAAACTTTGGCGTGTACTTTTGAGTACTAAAGAGGAGAGAATTCGCGTAATACGATGTGTGTTATATTGAGCCTCTCAGACCATAGGGATGTATACTACTACATGCCAGTAAACTTTCATGATGAAATACGTTCTGATCGGAACTACAAACAAAAACATGACTTTCTAACACATGTACTTCTATTCACTATGAAAGTTTACGATTTTGTTGCTCTTTGTGTGGACCACATCAGAACATATTTCATCACGAAATTTTATAGAGATGAAGTATACATCACTATATATATATGTGTGCGTATAGTTTTTTTTTACCTGGAAACCATAGAACAATCGTTCTACGGTGATAAATTAAGCCAAATAAAGAGTACAAGTACAAGCCTCCGGGGGCCAAAGGAAACAAAATAAATCAACCTACACCTTCTCTTGGGAAAGAACCGATCATTTTACAAATTATTACTGATCCAGAGCTTGAACTGTCAATATGTTTTTCCTTAATCTTGAATTGAAGCAGATTCATATCTTGCTTAAGGAAATATCTCCAACTTCGAAGTGTCTGCTACAGACTTCTAAATACTTTGCCATTTCGTTGGGTCCAAATGTCCCAACATCCAAGAATTATAACCTCTGAGGAAAATTTCTTGGGTAGATGCTCTGATGCAAGGACAAGTTCTTCACAAAGTGATGTGCCTCTTTTTTTACCAGGAACTAGTGAATTCCAGCAGTCTTGAGCAAAAGTGCAGTCCCAAAGAAGGTGCATTACTGTCTCTTCAGCACTTTGTCTACAGTTTATGCAATGAGGGTCATCTAGGTGCATCCCTTTCCTTTGAAGTAAGGCTCTGGTGTTTATTCTTTCATGGGCAGCTAGCCAGAAGAAAATCTTGTGCCCCAGTCTATTTTTACTTTTCCAAATCATCTTGAAGATTGGGTGCTCCTCTGAGTTTGGAATCAAGCTGTTATAGACTCTAATGGAAGAAAAATTAGCCTTCCCTTCATGGCTCCATTTATCATTTACAGAATTTGTTAACTGTGGGAAAAGATTGACCAGCTGTTGAAGCTGATTGAAAGCTTGAATTGATAAGGGAAGTTGGAAGTTGTTTGTACTGTCATCTGCCTCATGGTAGTGTTGGACACAGATAGAATGATTTGTGGAGAAGGAATGAAGCTGTGGGAATTGTATGTATAGTGGCTCACCCATCCACTTGTCCTGCCACAGTAGAGCGGTAGCACCTGAGACAACCTTACATTCCATAATATTCTTAAAATCACCCAAAAGAGAGATGTGAGCTTTCCACTAGAAGGACCCAACCCTAGCATCAGTTGGGGGTCCATGTTGATAATGCTTTTTCCCAAATCAAATTGACCCAAGGGATATCTGCCATATTTAGGAACGTATGTAAATTATTCATGAGAAGTGCCTTATTGTGGGTTGCAATATCTAGAATGCCAAGCCCTCCCTGCATTTTGGGCTTGCAAACTTCCTGCCAGGAAATAAGTGTTGTGCCTCCCTCCTCCATACCATATTTTCTCCAAAAGAACCTCCTGAGGAATTTGTTAAGTTGTTCAATAACTCCTGCTGGCAGAGCCAGTGTACCCATGTAGAAAATTGGCAATGAAGCAAACACTGACTTAATTAGAAGTAATCTACCATCATAAGATAAAAGTGTTGAGCATCCAGACAACCTTCTGTCAATCCTTTGTAATATAGGGTTAAAATCTTCAACTTTTGATTTTGATGTGCTCATAGGAAGGCCTAGATAGGTGAAAGGAAAGCTACCACACTTGCAACCCAGAAGTGATAGCAGAGTGGGTAGTTCATCTTCAGGTACATTGATTGGAACCAAGATCGATTTCTCATAATTCACCTTGAGACCAGTGAAAGCAGTGAAGTGCAAAAGGAGGTTTTTAATATGAGCAAGTTGCACTGACTGGGCAGGTAAGATAAGTACGGTGTCATCTGCATATTGGATTACTGGGGATTCAGGACAGACTTGACTTGGGATTGGAGGATTGATAAGGTTATTTCTCATGGCTTCATTCAGGATGGATTGGAGTATATCTGCTGCCAGGACAAATAAGAGAGGGGATAAAGGATCACCTTGTCTTACTCCTTTCTTACAGAAGAAAACTTTCCCAGGTACACCATTTAGAAGAACAGAGGAACTGCCAGAGGAGAAGATCATGTTCATCCAGTTGATCCACTTGATACCAAAGCCTCTTGCTTTTAGAATAGCAATTATTGTTTTATGCTCAATTAAGTCAAATGCCTTTTCAAAGTCCAATTTGACCACTACAGTGGGACTTTTTGACTGATGACACTCGTGTAGGTATTCAAAAGCCCATCCTAGGCAGTCCTGAATAGTTCTCTGTTTGATAAATCCATACTGGTTTTTATGCACCAATCTTAAGATCATAGTTTGCAACCTGTTGGCAAGGAGTTTCGTGATGATCTTAATAGTGCAGTTAAGTAGGGAAATGGGCCTATAGTCATTGGTGTTCAAAGGAGAATCTTTCTTCGGGACCAAGGTTATGAATGAAGCATTGATGCTCTACAATCTTGGATTAACTGATAAAAATCCTTGGCCAAACTATCCCAACAGGCTCTGATGAAGTCACCATTGAATCCATCTGGCCCTGGGGCCTTGTCTGAAGGCAAGTTCTTAACTACATCATCAATTTACTCTTTGGAGAAAGGCCTTTCTAGGTCTTCTAAACCATCAATCCTTTGAATGATCAGGTTTAAGGGGTCAATAGTGTCTACAGTTTCCCTGGGTCTTTTCCTAAAAGATTGCTAAATAACAGCAGCCTTTGCATGATGCTCAAAATGCTCCTGTCCATGATCATCCTGCAGAGATTGAATGAAGTTGTGTCTATACTTAATGGATGCTTTAGCTTGAATTTTTTTTGAATTTTCATCACCAAATGTAACTGTTCTGATAGTGGCCCTCTGCCTCCAACAAATTCTCTGATATGACAGTAACTTCAGGAGATGTTCTTTCAAAATTTCGCTGGCAGTTCTTTCTTCTACAGAAAGGGGCCTGAATTCTTCAAATAAATCCCACATAAAAATGGTGTTATTTGTGGCCTTAATAAGAGCAGCTAGATTTGACAGGTTTTTACTCCAGAGTTTGAGCCCTTTCCTTAGCCTTTTGAACTTTGTTGTGATCAATTTGGCACTATTTTCCTCATAAATTGGCTGGTTCCAGATATCTGCCACAGTGTCTTTGAAATTGTGATGATGAAGCCAGAAGTTTTCAAACCCGAACAATGTGGATTTTGGGATGCTAGTGCCAATAGATATTACAAAAGGAATATGATCTGAGATAGGTTTGGCTAGAGGAAGAACTAAAGTGTTTGGATACTTGAGAGTCCAACATTCAGAAGTAAATACCCAATCAATCTTTTTTAGTAGTGGAGCTTGTTGCATATTACTCAAAGTAATTTTTCTTCCTTTCAGAGGAATTTTCATAAGGGCCACTGAGCTAATAGTGTCATTAAATTGCAACATGTGATTAATATCTCCTTGCCTATCACTCCTATTTGAGGGGTATCTGATATAGTTAAAATCTCCTTCCAAAATCCAGTATGTATTGTCTGGCATACGAATGTTTGCAAGCCAGGATAAAAAACTGAGCCTACAATCTGAATCACAAGGGCCATAGATATTGGTTAAGATCCAACTATTTCCTGTCTGCTTTGAATGAAATCTAACAGAGATTGAGTAGGAGTTTTTGAACATGTACTCTCCCCTAAAAAGATTTTCATTCCATGCAATTAATAAACCCCCTGATGCTCCCATAGAGGGAGAAAATTCAATTTTTTTAAATCTTCTTGGGTAGAATTTCCTAATATAAGCAATACCAAAGCTCTCTCTTTTTGTTTCTTGGAGACTAAGGACAGCACAACCAGATTCCTCTATCTTGTTGGAAATTGCTAACCAGTTATCACTAGAATTAATGCCCCTCACATTCCAGTTTAAAATATTCCAAGGTGAGTGCATGATGATATAGAGATCAGAAACATCCAGCATAGAACCCATATAACCATAACAATCCAGCAAGAGTAGGAACCACCCATCCACACATTAAACAGATGGTAATTAAATGTCATACAGATCCTAAGATACCAACATTTCAAAATATGTCCCATCATAACTATTACAATAAAGGTTCTTTGCGGGCAAACTAAAAACAAAAGTGTTTCCAAAGACACAGAACTGGTGCAGGGCCTCTATTCCCTCCAAGCTGCCTGCTTCCCTCCCTTCTCGGGCTTCTTCTTCTCATTAAGATCATCAGTCTTGGGATCAACCTTGCAATAAGAAGAATTTAAGTTTCTGATCACCTTGGAGGAGCAAATTGGAGGTTTAGCTTGACATGCCATGCAATTAACATTCTGACAAGATTTGTGCTTATATCCTTTATTCAGTTGATGTAATCTAGTGCTTCTTCTTACCTCAGATTCAACAACTAGGCCTCTTTCCTTCCTCTTGGCTGAGAGAAGCTTCTCCACTAGGGGAACTTGTTGAGGTGAGCTAGAGCTAGGACCATCTTCAGAGTCAGAAACCTGAAGACAATGAGGAATTCTAGAAGTCGGACAAGTATCAGGTATGAAGAAAGTATAAGCAGTCTCATGAACTGTCACATCCCTATAGTTTTAGCCTTTGCTTGACTCTGCATGTTCCTCATGTCATCATGTTTAAATTTTTGGAACTTGGAAATGGGGATGACAGAAACCCCCAGCACCACTGAATCCAACTAGGGTTACTAAAATACTTTTTCAATGAACCTGAAATGCCCTTCAAAAAAATTCATCATCTTGCCTTGGTCTAGAACCTCTGACATAAATGATTCACATTTTTTCTAGGACAACATTGGGCCACTGAATTAAATCATACCTTATTTGCATTTGGGCATTTAAATGCTATAAATTATTTTAAATGTCCAAATAATCATGACCTGAAATGATGGCTGTTGGAAATATTCCAAACAGTAATATCAAGCAGTTACATGATTTTTTAATAGGTTCTGGTATTTTTAATAAAGCCAAACAGCTGCAGAAAAATACAAAACAGAAAAAAAGGAAAACTGAACTTACCTGGCTTACCTGTTGCAGCCCAGCTGGCCAGCCCACTGGCCTCCTCCTGTCGTCTTCCTCCTTGCCAGGAGGACGGGCGCGTGCCCAATGCGTGCGCACCATCGTGCGGCCACCTCCACCCTGCCTGGCTGCCCCCTCGTCGCCCTAGACCTCCCTCGCGACGCCACGCACCCCCTGGTCGCCTCTCACTCTCTCTCGGCCTCATCCCCCTCCTCTGCTCTCTCTCCCTCTCATGCCCAAGCGCAGCCGTCGCCGCCGCTCATCGTTGCCGCGACCACCGGCCCTCCCTCGCTTCCCCGACTGGTCCACGAGCTCCGTGACGTCGTCCTCGACCCCCTCACTGAGCCACGCCCCGTCGGAAGCCCTACAGCATCGTCCCTGACCTCATCTTCAACCTCCGGCCGCCGGCAACCTTATCGTGGATTCATGATACGTCTCCAACGTATCTACTTTTCCAAACACTTTTGCCCTTGTTTTGGACTCTAACTTGCATGATTTGAATGAAACTAACCCGGACTGACGCTGTTTCAGCAGAACTACCATGGTGTTATTTTTGTGCAGAAATAAAAGTTCTCGGAATGACCTGAAAATCAACGGAGAATTATTTTGGAATATATAAAAATACTAGTGAAAGAATCAAGACCAGGGGCCCACACCCTGTCCACGAGGGTGGGGGCGCCCCCTGTCTTGTGGCCCCCCAGATGCTCCACCGACCTCAGCTCCGACTCCATATATTCACGTTCGGGGAGAAAAAAACAGAAAGAAGGATTCATCGCGTTTTACTATACGGAGCCGCCGCCAAGCCCTAATCTCTCTTGGGAGGGCTGACCTGGAGTCCGTTCGGGACTCCGGAGAGTGGAGATCAGCGCCGTCGTCATCATCAACCTTCCTCCAACACCAATTCCATGATGCTCACCGCTGTGCGTGAGTAATTCCATTGTAGGCTTGCTGGACGGTGATGGGTTGGATGGGATTTACCATGTAATCGAGCTAGTTTTTTTAGGGTTTGATCCCTAGTATCCATTATGTTCTAAGATTGATGTTGCTATGACTTTGCCATGCTTAATGTTTGTCACTAGGGCCCGAGTGCCATGATTATAGATTTGAACATATTATGTTTTCATGAATATATGTGAGTTCTTGATCCTATCTTGCAAGTCAATAGTCACCTACTATGTGTTATGATCCGGCAACCCCGGAGTGACCATAATCGGGACCACTCCCGGTGATGACCGTAGTTTGAGGAGTTCATGTATTCACTAAGTGTTAATGCTTTGGTCAGGTACTCTATTAAAAGGAGGCCTTAATATCCCTTAGTTTCCAATAGGACCCCGCTGCCACGGGAGGGTAGGACAAAATATGTCATGCAAGTTCTTTCCCATAAGCACGTATGACTATATTCGGAATACATGCCTACATTACATTGATGAACTTGAGCTAGTTCTGTGTCACCCTATGTTATAACTATTACATGAGGAATCGCATCCGACATAATTATCCATCACTGATCCAATGCCTACGAGCTTTTCACATATTGCTTGTTGCTTAGTTACTTTACCGCTACTACTGTTACAATCACTACAAAACTGTTACCGCTACTTTTGCCACTGTTACCATTACTACCATATTACTTTGCTACTAAATACTTTGCTACAGATATTAAGTCTTCCAGGTGTGGTTGAATTGACAACTCAACTACTAATACTTGAGAGTATTCTTTGGCTCCCCTTGTGTCGAATCAATAAATTTGGGTAGAATACTCTACCCTCGCAAACTGTTGTGATCCCCGACACTTGTGGGTTATCAATTCGCAAGCTCCAGACCCTCCCCGGCCTCTCCGTTGCCTCTGCTGGATTCGTCCTGAGCCCCTGCCCCTTTCCCCTCTCTCCCCGCGCTCGTTTGCGTCTTCTAACCACAGTGGCCATTAGAGCTGATAGCTCCTCGCCACCGGTCATGTCGCCACCACGGCTACAGTCGTGCAAGCATGCGTCCGAGCTCACTGCCGCACTCACTGCACTTCCGTGAGTCAAACACGATCATACACGGCTTCCCCCGTGCCCCGCATCATCCACACCGCTATTGGCCGAACTCCAGCAGCCGCCAGGAGCTCGTTTCCAGCGAGCTCCGGCCACCTCAGCTGCTCCCACTTTTCTTGTTGGATGTGCGCGTTCATCAGCAGCACACAGAGCCCATCCGCTGCTCTTTTGGTCGCCGAAGGGCGAGACCCGACGCCCTCCGCCGTCTCTGGCTCCGCCGGCGACGAGCCACAGGTCAACTCCGGCGGGTTGACCCGGGTTTGACCACAGTTGACCCCCCTGGTTGACTGGCGTGTGGGCCATGCCCCTGTTTAGTTAAGTGTTAGATTAATTAGCATTAATTAACTTAGTTAATTGGTTGAGACACTGACATGTGGGCCCAGCCCTGTTGACATTTTGTTAGGGTTAGTTTAGCACTAATTAACTCAGTTAACCAACTGAGTCACTGACCAGTGGGCCCCACTGGTCATGTTTGACCTGGACGGCCATGTTGACCTGCTGACGTCACCCTGACGCAGTTAATCATTTTCTGGCTTTGAAATAATCCAGGAAATTCCAAAAAAATGGTTTAAACTTCTAAAATTCACAGACATTCAATCGTAGCTCAAATTGAAATAATTTATATATGAAAAATTATCAGAAAAATTCAATCTATCCATCTGTACCATTTTCATGCATGTTTAAACAACCTAAAGTTGCTGTATATGACAATTTTAATAAAGGGCATTTTAAATGCTTATGTTTGGAGTTGCATTTGAATCCTTGATTCCAATGAGCTTCACTTAACATGTTGCTAGTTGCATTAGCACAATCCATAGAATATTTGACATGTCATGATCATGCATCATATTGTTGCATTGCGTTGATTGTGTTCCTTCTCTGTTTGCCCCTATTGTCCCCTCTTAGTGGACGTAGCTTCGACGATGAGTTCGATGACACCAATGAAGAGTTATACTATCTTTAGAAGTGCCAGGCAAGCAGAACCCCTTTGTCCATTCCGATACAATCCCATTCTCTCGCTCCTGCTCTCTTTTACTGTATTAGGACAACAACGATTCATCTGTTTCATGCTACTTTTACTTTACCGCTGCTACTGTTACAATCACTACAAAACTATTACCGTTACTTTTGCCACTGTTACCGTTACTACCATTTTACTTTGCTACAAAATACTTTGATGCAGATATTAAGTCTTCTAGGTGTGGTTGAATTGACAACTCAACTGCTAATACTTGAGAGTATTCTTTGGCTCCCCTTGTGTCGAATCAATAAATTTGGGTTGAATACTCTACCCTCGAAAACTGTTGTGATCCCCTACACTTGTGGGTTATCAAGACTATTTTCCGGCGCCGTTGCCGGGGAGCATAGCTATATTCTTTGAGTCACTTGGGATTTATATATGTTGATCACTATGAAGAACTTGAGAGACGAAAAAACCAAGATTTATCCCTCAACTACGAGGGGAGGTAAGGAACTGCCATCTAGCTCTGCACTTGATTCACCCTCTGTTATGAGTAAATTTGCGACACCTACTCCTGATATTGAATCTGATATGTCGCATGTTCTTGATGATGTAACTTCTGCTATGCATGATACTTATGATGAAATTAATTCCATGCTTCATAATATTGTGCCACTAGGTGAATTTCTTGATGAACAAATTGCTAGGGTTAGAGAGAAAGAAATTATTGAAACTGATAATATTGATCAAAGTGATGATGAAGATTCTCCCCCTAGATATGAATTGCCTGTTGTGCCTGAGGGTTATGTTATGGATGAAGAAACTGCTAGAGACTTTCTTGCTTGCAATGATAGATATGATCTTAAGAAATTATTAGCTAAGCTGGAATAAAAGTCTTTGAATGCTAGAATGAAATATGACCCTGCTTTTGGTACTTCACCTATCTGTGTTCCTGATAAGTATTATGATTTCTCTGTCGATCCTGAGTTAATTACTTTGGTTGAATCTGATCCTTTCCATGGCTATGAATCTAAAACTGTTGTGGCACATCTTACTACACTTAATGATATAGGCACCCTATTCACCAATGAGGGAAAAATTCGTTACTACTATATCCTTAAATTATTTCCGTTCTCGTTGAAAGGTGATGCTAAAACATGGTTTAATTCTCTTGATCCTGATTGTGTGCGTAGTCCCTAGGATATGATTTATTACTTCTCTGCTAAATATTTTCCCGCTCATAAGAAACAAGCTGTCTTACAGGAAATATATAATTTTGTGCAAATTAAAGAAGAAACTCTGCCACAAGCTTGGGGAGGCTTCTCCAATTACTTAATGCTTTGCCTGATCATCCTCTTAAGAAAAATGAAATACTTGATATAATGGACTAACCAATGCTTCCAGAGACCACCTTGATAGTTGTGCTGGTTGTGTTTTCAGGGAAAGACCTATCGATCAAGCTGAATTGCTAGTGAATAATACGTTAACCAATGAAAACAATTGGACACTTCCTGATACAGCTCCTAAGCCAACTCCGAAGAAAAGGGGTGTTATGTTTCTCAGTCCTGAAGATATGCAAGAGGCAAAGAAATCTATGAAAGAAAAAGGTATTAAAGCTGAAGATGTTAAGAATTTACCACCTATTGAAGAAATACATGGTCTTGATAACCCGACACGGGTAGTAAAGGTAAATTCTCTTTATAGATTTGATGAAGGTGATATTCCTCGTTATAAGTCTGCTAGCCAATGTTTAGATGAGTTTGACAACCTTATTGTTAAACAAGAAAACTTCGATGCTTATGTTGGTAGACAATTGCAACGTAATGCTTGTATGATTGAACACTTGAGTGATTATATGTCTAGAGTTAAAGGTGAACTTAAACTCATTTGTAAACATGCTTCTATGGTTACCACTCAAGTAGAACAAGTACTTAAAGCACAAAATGATTTGCTCAATGAATTAAATAGTAAGAAAAATGATAATGCTATTAGAATTGTGACTAGAGGGGGTAGGATGACTCACGAACCTCTGTATCCCGAGGGCCACCGAAGAGAATTGAGCAAGATTCTCAGAGAGCTAAGGTAGATGCACCTAGTTCTTCTAAGAAGAAGAAAAAGAAAAATGATAGGACTTTGCATGCTTCTAGTGAACCTGTTGTTGACACACCCGAGAATCCCAATGATATCTCTATTTCTAATGCTGAAACACAATCTGGTAATGAACATGAACCTAGTGATAATGTTAACGATGATGTTCATGTTGATGCTCAACCTAGCAATAACGATGATGTAGAGATTGAACCTGCTGTTAATCTTGATAACCCACAATCAAAGAATCAACGTTATGATAAGAGAGACTTTGTTGCTAGGAAGCACGGTAAGGAAAGAGAACCATGGGTTCAGAAACCCATGCCTTTCCCTCCTAAACCATCCAAGAAAAAGGATGATGAGGATTTTGAGCACTTTGCTGAAATGATTAGACCTATCTTTTTGCGTATGCGTTTGACTGATATGCTTAAAACAAATCCTTATGCTAAGTATATGAAAGATATTATTAAAAATAAAAGAAGGATACCGGAAGTTGAAATTTCCACCATGCTTGCCAATTATACTTTTAAAGGTGGAATACCAAAGAAACTAGGAGATCCTAGAGTACCAACTATACCATGCTCCATTAAGAAAACCATGTTAAAACTGCTTTATGTGATCTTGGAGCCGGTGTTAGTGTTATGCCTCTCTCTTTATATCATTGACTTGATTTGAATAAGTTGACACCTACTGAAATATCTTTGCAAATGGCTGATAAATCAAGTGCTATACCTGTCGGTATTTGCGAGGATGTGCCTGTTGTGGTTGCAAATGTTACTATTCTAACAGAATTTGTTATCCTTGATATTCCCGAGGACGATAGTATGTCTATTATCCTTGGTAGACCCTTTTTGAATACTGCAAGAGATGTTATTGATTGCAACAAAGGCAATGCTGCTACTTCTCGAGCTTGCGTTGTATTCCCTTGAAGAGGAAAGGGAGATGCAGCACAGTAGTGTAAGTATTTCCCTCAGTTTTGGAGAACCAAGGTATCAATCCAGTAGGAGACCACGCGCGAGTCCCTCGCACCTGCACAAACAAATAAGAACTTTGCAGCCAACGCGATAAGGGGTTGTCAATCCCTTTACGGTCACTTACGAAAGTGAGATCTGATAGAGATGATAGTTTATATTTTTGGTTTATAAGAACAACAAATAAAAGAGATAAAAGTAAAGTGGATGTAGATTGATATGTTGAGAATAGACCCGGGGGCCATAGTGTTCTTTAGTGGCTTCTCTCATGATAGCGATATTCTACGGCGGGTAAACAAATTACTGTCAAGCAATTGATAGGAAAGCGAATAATTATGAGTCTATCTAGGCATGATCATTGTATATAGGCATCACGTCCGAGACAAGTAGACCGAAACGATTCTGCATCTACCACTATTACTCCACACATTGACCGCTATCCAGCATGCATCGTGTATTGAGTTCATAAGAACAGAGTAACGCCTTAAGCAAGATGACATGATGTAGAGGGATAAACTCAAGCAATATGATATAAACCCCATCTTTTTATCCTCGATGGCAACAACACAATACGTGCCTTGTTGCCCCTACTGTCACTGGGAAAGGACACCGCAAGATTGAACCCAAAGCCAAGCACTTCTCCCATTGCAAGAACTATAGATCTAGTAGGCCAAACTAAGCCAATAATTCGAAGAGACTTGCAAGGATATTATGAGCACACATAAAAAGTTTAGATAAGAATCAAATATCTTTCATAGATAACCTTGATCATAAACTCACAATTCATCGGATCTCGACAAACACACCACAAAAAGAGATTACATCGAATAGATCTCCTCGAAGACCGAGGAGAACTTTGTATTGAGATCCAGAGAGAGAGAAGAAGCCATCTAGATACTAGCTATGGACCCGAAGGTCTGTGGTAAACTACTCACATCTCATGGTGAGGGCGATGATGATGATGATGAAGAACTCCGTGATGGATCTCCCTCCGCTGGAGCTCCGGAACAGGCTCCAAGATGGGATCTCACGGGAACAGAAGGTTACGGCGGTGGAATTAGGGTTTTCTCTTTGTTGTCGAAGGTTTCGGGGTACGTAGACCTATATAGGAAGAAGGAGGACACCGGGGGGGTGCTCGGGGGCCCCACGAGGCAGGGGGCGCGCCCTGGGAAGGGGGGCGCGCCCCACCCTCATGGGCAGCTCCCTGATCCCCTGACGTTGTTCTGAAGTCCCCCGTGCGTGATTTTCTCCAAAAATATCTCTCGCGGAGGTTTCATTCCGTTTGATATTATTTTCAGCAAAACCCTGAAACAGGCAAAAAACAGCAATCTGGACTTGGCCTTTGGGTTAGTAGGTTAGTCCAAAAAAATGATATAAAAGTGTATGATAAAGCCCATTAAACAGCCAAAACTTCATAAATAATAGCATGGAACAATAAAAAATTATAGATACGTTGGAGACGTATCAAGCATCCCCAAGCTTAATTCCTGCTCGTCGTCGAGTAGGTAAATGATAAAGAAAGAATTTTTGATGTCGAATGCTAACCAATATAGTTTTTCAATGTAATTCTCTTAATTGTGGCATGAATGTTCAGATCTGAAATATTCAAGATAAAAGTCTATATTGACATAAGAAACAATAATACTTCAAGCATACTAACAAAGCAATCATGTCTTCTCAAAATACTATGGCTAAAGAAAGTTATCCCTACAAAATCATATAGTTTCGCTATGCTCCCTCTTCATCACACAGAATATTCATATCATGCACAACCCCGATTTCAGCCAAGCACTTGTTTTCATACTCTATTCTTTCAACCTTTCAACTTTCACGCAATACATGAGCGTGAGCCATGGACATAGCACTATGGGTGGAATAGAGGTGGTTGTGGAGAAGATAAAAAGAGAGGAAGATAGTCTCACATCAACTAGGCGTATCAACGGGCTATGGAGATGCCCATCAATAGATATCAATGTGAGTGAGTAGGGATTGCCATGCAACAGATGCACTAGAGCTAAATATGTATGAAAGCTCAACAAAAGAAACTAGTCGGTGTGCATCCAACTTGCTTGCTCACGAAGACCTAGGGCATTTGACGAAGCCCATCGTTGGAATATACAAGCCAAGTTCTATAACAAAAATTCCCACTAGTATATGAAAGTGACTAAACATGAGACTCTCTACAATGAAGAACATGGTGCTACTTTGAAGCACAAGTGTGGAAAAAGATAGTAGCAATTGTCCCTTTTTTCGGCCTTTCTTTTTTTCTTTGGCCTTTCCTCTTTTTTTGCGGAGGGGCTTTATAGATTTATCCTTTCCTCCCATGGGACAATGCTCTAATAATGATGATCATCACACTTTCATTACAACTCGATATTACAACTCGATACTACAACAACAAAGTATGACTCTATATGAATGCCTCCGGCGGTGTACCGGTATGTGCAATGAAACAACAGCGACATGTATAAAAATTATGCATGGTGGCCTTGCCACAAATACGGTGTCAACTACATGATCATGCATGGCAATATGACAATATGATGCGTGTCATATGAACGGAACGGTGGAAAGTTGCATGGCAATATATCCCGGAATGGCTATGAAAATGCCATGATAGGTAGGTATGGTGGCTGTTTTGAGGAATAATATGGTGGCTGTTTTGAGGAAGGATATATAGTGGTTTTATGGCACCGGCGAAAGTTGCACGGTACGAGAGAGGCTAGCAATGATGGAAGGGTGGGAGTGCGTATAATCCATGGACTCAACATTAGTCATAAGAACTCATATACTTATTGCAAAAATCTACAGGTCATCAAAACAAAGCAATCAACGCATGCTCCTAGGGGGGAAGTTGGTAGGAGTTAACCATCCCGCGCCCCCGACCTCCACACAAAGGTTGGCACTCTACAAATACCTCATGCTCTAACTTCGTCACATAGCGGTTCACCATACATGCATGCTACGGGAATCACTAACCTTAACACAAGTATTTCTCAATTTCATAATAAATCCACTAGCATGACTCTAATATCATTATCCTCATATCTCAAAACAATTATCAAGCATCCAACATCTCATTCTATTCAATGCACTTGGTGTGAATTTGTTTACTACATTGGCATTGGATGTCTATCATGTGAAGACTAGTTTCTTTAGCCTAAACACATTACCATGCTGTTTTTAATAAACTCTCAAAAGGATATAAGTGAAGCATGAGAGTTCAACAATTTCTACAAAATATTACCACCATCGTTCTCTAAAAGATATAAGTGAAGCACTAGAGCAAAAACAATTCAACTCAAAAGATATAAGTGAAGCACATAGAGTGTTCTAACAATTTCTAGGCCATATTTAACTCTCTCAAATAGGTGTGTCCAGCTAGGGTGATTGTGACAAACTAACAAGCAAAGACTCAAATTATACAGGACGCTCCAAGCAAAACACATAACATGTTGCGAATAAAAATATAGCTCCAACTATAGTTACCGATGGATGAAGACGAAAGAGGGGATGCCTTCCTGAGGCATCCCCAAGTTTAGGCTTTTGATTATATTGAATTTACTTGGGGTGCCATGGGCATCCCCAAGCTTAGGCCTTTGCTACTCCTTGTATCGATAATTGCACCAACCGTTCTAAGGAAAGGTCTACCAAGAATAATAGGACATGAAGGATTGCAATCTATATCCAGAACAATGAAATCTACGGGCACATAATTCCTATTGGCAACAATAAGAACACCATTAATTCTTCACATAGGTTTCTTAATAGTGGAATCCGCAAGATGCAAATTTAAAGAACAATCATCAAGCTCATGGAACCCTAGCAAATCACACAAAGTTTTTGGGATAGTTGATACACTTGCACCCAAATCACACAAAGCATAGCATTCATGATCTTTTACTTTTATTTTATTTGTGGGTTCCCATTCATCATAGAGCTTTATAGGGAGAGAAACTTCTAATTCAAGTTTTTCTTCATAAGATTGCATCAAAGCATCAACTATGTGTTTGGTGAAAGCTTTATTTTGACTATAAGCATGCGGAGAATTTAGCACGGATTGCAACAAGGAAATACAATCAATCAAAGAGCAATTGTCATAATTGAATCCCTTGAAATCCAAAGTAGTGGGTTCATCACTAAGCAAATTTTAGCATCAAGATTTAAAAACTCTGAATCATTGGGACACCTTAAAGCAGAATCATCTCCAATCCTATCTTCATCAAGATTTATACTAGATAACAAGGATCTAATAGGAGACACATCAATAACTTTCAGATCTTCATCTTTATTTTTATGATAACTAGAAGAACACGCTTTAATATAATATTCTCTTTTAGCACGCATCCTAGCGGTTCTTTCTTTGCATTCATCAATGGAAATTCTCATGGCTTTGAGAGACTCATTGATATCATGCATAGGTGGGATAGATCTAAGTTTCAAAGAATCAACATCAAGAGTAATTATATCCCCGCTTCTAGCCAATTCATCAACCTTAAGCAATTTCTCTTCAAGCATAGCATTGAAATTCTTTTGCGAGATCATAAACTCCTTAACACTAGTTTCAAATTCAGAAGGCATCTTTCCATAAGAGTTGTTGTAGGAATTACCATAATTATTAGAGGAATTACTAGGAAAAGGCCTAGGATTAAAATTACCTCTATAAGCATTGTTACCAAAATTATTCCTACCAACAAAATTCACATCCAAAGATTCATTGCTATTTTCAATCAAAGTGGACAAAGGCATATCATTAGGATCAGAAGAAGCACTCTTAGCAGCAAATAATTTCATAAGTTCATCCATCTTTCCACTCAAAACACTAATTTCTTCGATGGCACGAACTTTTTTACTAGTAGATCTTTCGGTGTGCCATTGAGAATAATTAACCTTATTATTATCTAGGAGTTTGGTAGCTTCTCCTAAGGTAGTTTCCATGAAAGTGCCTCCCGCGGCCGAATCTAAAAGAGTTCTAGAAGCAAAAATTCAAGTCAGCATAAACGTTCTGAATAATCATCCATAGATTCAAACCATGTGTAGGGCAATTACATTTCATCAATTTCATTCTCTCCCAAGCTTGTGCAACATGCTCATGGTCTAGTTGCTTAAAATTCATAATATCATTTCTAAGAGAGATGATCTTAGCAGGAGGGAAATACTTAGAGATAAAAGTATCTTTGCACTTATTCCACGAATCAATACTATTTCTAGGCAAAAAGGAAAACCAAGTTTTAGCACGATCTCTAAGTGGAAACGGAAATAACTTCAATTTGACAATATTGTTATCTGTATCCCTTTTCTTTTGCATATCACACAAATCAACAAAGTTGTTTAGATGGGTAGCGACATATTCACTAGGAAGGCCAAAGAATTGATCTTTCATGACAAGATTCAACAAAGCATCATTGATCTCACAAGATTCAGCATCGGTAATAGGAGCAATTGGAGTGCTAATAAAATCATTGTTGTTCGTATTGGAGAAGTCACATAATTTGGTATTGTTCTGAGCCATAGTGACAAGCAAGCAATCCAACACACACAAGCAAACAAGAAGCAAGTGAACGATAAACACAGGGCGGAAGAAGGGCAAATAAAACGGCAAGGGTGAAGTGGGGGAGAGGAAAACGAGAGGCAAAAATGTAATGCAAAGGATAAGGGTTTGTGATAGGTACTTGGTATATGACTTTTGCGTAAGCCTCCCCGGCAACGGCGCCAGAAATTCTTCTTGCTACTTCTCGAGCTTGCGTTGTAATCCCTCGAAGAGGGAAGGGAGATGCAGCACAGTAGCGTAAGTATTTCCCTTAGTTTTAGAGAACCAAGGTATCAATCCAGTAGGAGACCACGCGCGAGTCCCTCGCACCTGCACAAACAAATAAGAACTTCGCAGCCAACACGATAAGGGGTTGTTAATCCCTTTACGGTCACTTACGAAAGTGAGATCTGATAGAGATGATAATTTATATTTTTGGTATTTTTGGTTTATAAGAACAGCAAATAAAAGCGATAAAAGTAAAGTGGATGTAGATTGATATGTTGAGAATAGACCCGGGGGCCATAGTGTTCTCTAGTGGCTTCTCTCATGATACCGATATTCTACGGCGGGTAAACAAATTACTATCAAGCAATTGATAGAAAAGCGAATAATTATGAGACTATCTAGGCATGATCATTGTATATAGGCATCACGTCTGAGACAAGTAGACCGAAACGATTCTGCATCTACTACTATCACTCCACACATCGACCGCTATCCAGCATGCATCTAGTGTATTGAGTTCATAAGAACAGAGTAACGCCTTAAGCAAGATGACGTGATGTAGAGGGATAAACTCAAGCAATATGATATAAACCCCATTTTTCATCCTCGATGGCAACAATACAATACGCGCCTTGTTGCCCCTACTGTCACTGGGAAAGGACACCGCAAGATTGAACCCAAAGCCAAGCACTTCTCCCACTGCAAGAACTATAGATCTAGTAGGCCAAACCAAACCAATAATTCGAAGGGACTTGCAAGGATATTATGAGCACACATAAAAAGTTCAGAGAAGAACCAAATATCTTTCATAGATAACCTTGATCATAAACTCACAATTCATCGGATCACGACAAACACACCGCAAAAAGAGATTACATCGAATAGATCTCCTCGAAGACCGAGGAGAACTTTGTATTGAGATCCAGAGAGAGAGAAGAAGCCATCTAGATACTAGCTATGGACCCGAAGGTGTGTGGTAAACTACTCACAACTCATGGTGAGGGTGATGATGATGATGAAGAAGAACTCCATGATGGATCCCCCTCCACTGGAGCTCCAAAACAGGCTCCAAGATGGGATCTCACGGGAACAGAAGGTTACGGCGGTGGAATTAGGGTTTTCTCTCTGTTGTCGAAGGTTTCGGTGTACGTAGACTTATATAGGAAGAAGGAGGACACCGGGCGGTGCTCGGGGGCCCAACGAGGCAGGGGGCGCGCCCCCCACCCTCGTGGGCAGCTCCCTGATCCCCTGACGTGGTTCTCAAGTCCCTCGTGCGTGATTTTCTCCAAAAATATCGCTCGCGAAGGTTTCATTCCGTTTGGACTCCGTTTGATATTCTTTTTCTGCAAAACCCTAAAACAGGCAAAAAACAGCAATCTGGACTGGGCCTTTGGGTTAGTAGGTTAGTCCCAAAAATGATATAAAAGTGTATGATAAAGCCCATTAAACATCCAAGACTTCATAAGTAATAGCATGGAACAATAAAAAATTATGGATATGTTGGAGACGTATCAAATGCCACTTTTCATGTTAATGTTAATGAGCATACGGTACACTTTCCGAGGAAACAACCTCAGGTCCACAGTATCAATTCTATTGGAAAATTTTCAATGATTATTATTGGAGGTTTTGAATTTACTTTTCCTACTATCTAGAAGAAATATGATGTTCTTATTGTTGGGGACATACATATCCCCATTGAGGTAACCTAGTGTTATTCAAAAATTCTCCGGTTTCATGTTACTCGGATAGAGTTTATTAACAAGACCTGATCAACCTTGTTAATGGATTCCTTTTGACGAGCATGAGATGGATGAATTTAGATAGCACAACTCTCTGTACCATCTTTTTACTTTCTGTTATTTAGATTTAATAAAGCAAAAATAGTATTTTCTATCTGTTTTCTGAGTTAACCATGTAATAAAAAATACCCCGAAAATAAAAGTTCTCCAAATGCCCCGAAAATGAAATAAGATTTTTTCCTAGAATATTTAAGAATATTTGGCACTGAGAACACAGCAGGGGGAGCCAGCACCTGGCCACGAGGGTGCAGGGCGCACCCACCCCCTAGGCGCGCCCCTTGCCTTGTGGGCCCCACGTGGCCCCCTCCACTTACTCCAGCACCCACACACTTTATCGTCCTCCAGAAAAAGTCCTCCCATAGCTCAGACTCGTGTTCTAGCTCATCTTGCTACCATTTTCGATCTCCTTACTCAAATCTCCATTCACAAAACTGTTTGGGGAGATTCTTCTTCGGTATGTGACTCCTCTAATGGTCCAATTAGTTTTTGTTCTAGTGCTTTATTTGTTGCAAATTTTTGCTGCTTAGGTGACCATGTTCTTGAGCTTGCATGTCAAATTTATGTGGTTCTAAGTAGTTCTAATGCATGATATATTCTCCAGGCACTTGTGAGAGTAGTTGCTATCAATCTTATCGAGTTTGGTTCACTTTTATTTTGAGTCGCTAAAAATTTCAGAAATTTTCAGAGGAAGAAAATGATGAGGAGATTGTTGAGAGGCTAGTCTAGTCTAAGCTCAAAGGATGAGCAGAAGGAGGAGAATAAGAAGCCCAAATACAATCTTCCTCGCACTACGGAAGTACGGCCGTGTGAATGGCCTTGCAATGAGTTCTTGGAAGCCGCCGGGATTTATAAAGACTTTAATTATTTGGCTGAGAATGCAGGCATCACCGACTTCCTCCACGACCAGTGCGAACAATATCTCTTACTCACTAATTTTTTCGTGCAAAATTTTCATTTCCATGCTAAGAAATCACCACCTTCAGTGGAGTTTCATTTATATGATGAGGTTAAGGAGATATCGTTTTATGAATTTTGTCAAGTCTGTAAGATAACCTTTGCGGGTAGCTTAGAGGAACCACATCGTAAGGATGTTGAGGGGTTTATCGATATGATAGCTGTAGGGGAAATGAGGCAAGTTTCAGGGGCAAGAATTACTAGTATACATTTTCCTGTTCTACGCTACTTTGCGATATTTGCTAGAAGATTCTTAATTGGTCGCGGGAACAGTGGTAACCTTAGTGCCCCTGATATTGTTATTTTGCGCCATGCTTTGTTTTGAGATACAACTTTTAGCTTGGGTGTTGTTGTTGCTAAACGATTAAGTCTGAACCGTACAAAGGGCCCTATCTTCGGAGGCATCTTTGCTTCACGCCTTGCTGAACACTTTAGAATACCTATTAGGCATTATGAGAAGGAGGAGAAGTTACTGGCTCCTGCTTTTCTAAATTATAAGAGTATGATAGCACATGATTTTATTGTTAAAGATAAGAAGAAGTTGCTTAAGTATAAATTGATATTTGATGAAAAGTATTGTGAGATTATTACCCTGCCTGCACCTTCTTTGTTTGATTTACTTTCAGGCACGTACCTTGTTTTGCCGGATGCCGTTTATGCGTACTGGAGCCAAGCACAGGCCTCAGAACCGGAGCCGGAGCCACCACTTGACCCTTATCGGCAGTCGGTTTATCAGTGGGATCCGGAGGAGATTGCCAACCAGTGGCACCCAGAGGACACTCCGCCGGAGAGAGTAGCTTTGATCCGTGGCAATAGACCAACTTAGGCCAAAAGCCTAAGCTTGGGGGAGTACGTATTTCTCACCGACATTACATTCATGTTCACACACTTATTCCAGTAGTCGGTGCTCATACTTTTTCCTTGTACTATACATGCTAGTTTATTTTCCTTTCCAAGTCTTTTTCTTGTGTGTTAGAAAAACCTTAAGAAAAACAAAAAAAATAGTTGTAGCTTTTAGCTAGTTTACTTTCCATGCCTTTAGTAGTAGTAACTAAAAGAAATCCCAAAAAGATTTCTCGTTCTTCTTTTGCTTGTTAGGAGCTTTCCCGTGTAAATAGTTTCTTTTCTTTTCTTTGGGGGTCAAGAGGAGAAGACCATGATGAAAATGTTTAGTGGCTCTCTTATGCATTGCTGTTGATTTAACCATGAGCCATATTACTTTGTCTTCTCCCTTGTATTAAATGCTTGCAGATTCCAGCTTACTCCAATGCACGTGCACTATTATTATTATCCACACCGTTCGGTCATGCGAGTGAAAGGCAATAATGACGATATATGATGAACTGATTGAGATGAGAGAAGCTGGTATGAACTCGACCTACCTTGTTTTGTAAATATGAATAGTTCATCGTTCCAAATTGAGCCTATTATGAATGAAACATGCTTGCAATGACAATTAGAGATCATAGCTGCTCATGCCATGCTTAATTAGTTAGGAGTTTACAATGGTCTACCTTGCGTGCCAACATGCTATTAAAATGGTTGTGATGTGGTATGATAGGGTGGTATCCTCCTTTGAATGATTCAAGTGGTTTGACTTGGCACATGTTCACACATGTAGTTGCAACAAAATCAACATAGCCTCCACGATATTTATGTTCATGGTGATTTATATCCTACTCATGCTTGCACTCATTGTTCATTAATTTTAATGCATGTTCATGACTGTTGTCGCTCTCTAGCTGGTCGCTTCACAGCCTCTTTCTAGCCTTCACTTGTACTAAGCGGGAATACTGCTTGTGCATCCACTTCCGTGAACCCGAAAGTTATTCTATATGAGTCCATCATACCTTCCTATATGCGGTACTTACCTGCCGTTCCAAGTAAATTTGTATGTGCCAAACTCTAAACCTTCAAATGAAATTATGTTTTGTATGCTCGAACAGCTCATGTATCAACTAGGGCTGTCTATATCTTCCATGCTAGGTGGGTTATTCTCATGATGGGTGGACTCCGCTCATCATTCATGAGAAAATGGCTGGTAACCGGGATGCCCAGTCCCATGCTCAAATCATAATAATTAAACAAAACTCCGCCAGGGCTATTGTTGGTATGGGCGGTACCCGTTGTTTCGGGCCAGCCGTGGAGTGTGCTTGTTGGTGGTGGGAGAGTATAAACTTTACCATTCTGTTTGAGAACCGCCTATAATGTGTGTAGCATGGAAGATATCGGGAACTCTTGGTTGTTATGTTGACAATGAAAGTATACCGCTCAAAATATTATACATCTCTATTTCAAAATCGAGCTCTGGCACGTCTACAAATCCCTTCTTCCCTTTGCGAAGGGTCTATCTATTTACTTTTATGTTGAGTCACTATCCTCTTATTAAAAAGCACCAGTTGGAGAGCATCGCTGTCATTTGCATGTATTGTTATTAATTTACATTGAGTATGATTGTGACTGGATCTCTTTTACCATGAATTACAATTTCTAGTCAATCCTTGATCTTCAGAGGTGCTCTGCATTTATATTTTGCGGTCTCAGAAAGGGCTAGCGAGATACCATCTCGTTATATCATATTATGATTGTTTTGATAAAGTGTTGTCATCTGAGGTTTATTATTATTACTCGCTAGTTGATTATGTCATTGATATGAGTAAACCTGAGACCTAAAAGTTATTGTGAATGTGTTTAGTTCATAATCTTTACTGAAAACTTGAATGTTGGCTTTACATATTTGCAACAACAAGAGCAAACATAGTTTGTCAAAGTTTTTCTTTATCACTTTCAGTTTGTCAACTGAATTGCTTGAGGACAAGCAAAGGTTTAAGCTTGGGGGATTTGATACGTCTCCAACGTATCTACTTTTCCAAACACGTTTGCCCTTGTTTTGGACTCTAAATTGCATGATTTGAATGGAACTAACCCGTGCTGACATTTCCAGCAGACTGCCATGGTTTTATTTTTGTGCAGAAATAAAAGTTCTCAGAATGACCTAAAAATCAACGGAGAATTATTTTGTAATATATAAAAAATACTGCCAAAAAAATCAAGACCAGGGGGCCCACACCCTGTCCACGAGGGTGGGGGCGTCCCCCTGGGTGCGCCCCCTGTCTCATGGGCCCCTCCACCGACCTCAGCTCTGACTCCATATATTCACGTTCGGGGAGAAAAAAATCAGAGAGAAGAATTCATCACGTTTTATGATACAGAGCCGCTGCAAAGCCCTAATCTCTCTCGGGAGGGCTTATCTGGAGTCCGTTCGGGGCTCCGGAGAGTGGAGATCGTCGTCGTCGTCATCATCAACCTTCCTCCATAACCAATTCCATGATGCTCACCATCGTGCGTGAGTAATTCCATCGTAGGCTTGCTGGACGGTGATGGGTTGGATGAGATTAACCATGTAATCGACTTAGTTTTGTTAGGATTTGATCCCTAGTATCCATTATGTTCTAAGATTGATGTTGCTATGACTTTGCCATGCTTAATGCTTGTCACTAGGGCCCGAGTGCCATGATTTCAGATCTGAACCTATTATGTTTTCATGAATATATGTGAGTTCTTGAATCTATCTTGCAAGTCAATAGTCACCTACTATGTGTTATGATCCGGCAACCCCGAAGTGACAATAATCGGGACCACTCCTGGTGATGACCGTAGTTTTAGGAGTTCATATATTCACTAAGTGTTAATGCTTTGGTCTGGTACTCTATTAAAAGGAGGCCTTAATTTCCCTTAGTTTCCAATAGGATCCCGCTGCACGGGAGGGTAGGACAAAAGATGTCATGCAAGTTCTTTGCCATAAGCACGTATGACTATATTCGGAATACATGCCTACATTACATTTATGAACTGGAGCTAGTTCTGTGTCACCCTATGTTATAACTATTACACGAGGAATCGCATCTGACATAATTATCCATCACTGATCCAATGCCTATGAGCTTTTCACATATTGCTTGTTGCTTAGTTACTTTACCGCTGCTACTGTTACAATCACTACAAAAATGTTACCGCTACTTTTGCCACTGTTACCGCTACTACCATATTACTTTCTTGCTAAATACTTTGCTGCAGATATCAAGTCTTCCACATGTGGTTAAATTGACAACTCAACTGCTAATACTTGAGAGTATTCTTTGGCTCCCCTTGTGTCGAATCAATAAATTTGGGTAGAATACTCTACCCTCGAAAAATGTTGTGATCCCCTACACTTGTGGGTTATCAATTCGCCAACTCCAGACCCTCCCTGGCCTCGCCGTTGCCTTTGATGGATTCGCCGGGAGCCCCTGCCCCTTTCCCCTCTCTCCCCACGCTCGTCTACGTCTTCTAACCACTGTGGCCATCAGAACCGATAGCTCCTCACCGTCGGTCATGTCGCCAACACGGCTACAGTCGTGCAAGCACGCGTCCGAGCTCACTGCCGCACTCACTGCACTTCCGCGAGTCGAACACGATTGTCCACGGCTTTCCCCGTGCCCCACATCATCCACACCGCTGTTGGCCGAACTCCGGTAGCCTCCAGGAGGTCGTTTTCGGCGAGCTCCGGCTACCTCAGCTGCTCCCACTTTTCCCGTTGGATGCGCGCGTTCGTCAGCAGCATGTGGAGCCCCTCCGCCGCTCTTTTCGTCGCCGGAGGGTGATACGTTCTCCAACGTATCTATAATTTTTTATTGTTCCATGCTATTATTTATGATGTTTTGGATGTTTAATGGGCTTTCTCATACCCTTTTATATTATTTTTCGGACTAACCTACTAATCCAAAGGCCCAGTCTAGATTGTTGTTTTTTGCCTGTTTCAGGGTTTTGCAGAAAAGGAATATCAAACGGAGTCCAAACGGAATGAAACCTTCGGGAGAGATATTTTTGGAGAAAATCACGCATGGGAGACTTGAGAACCACGGAGTAGGGGGCACGGGGTGCCCACGAGGGTGGGGGGGTCCCACGTAAGGCCCCCGGTGCCCTCCTTCCTCCTATATAAACCTACGTACCCCGAAACCATCAGAAGAGGAGAAAAAACCCTAGTTCCACCGCCGTAACCTTCTGTTCCCGTGAGATCCCATCTTGGGGCCTGTTCCGGAGCTCCGCCGGAGGGGGATCCATCACGGAGTGCTTCTACATCATCATCATCGCCTCACCATGAGTTGTGAGTAGTTTACCACAGACCTTCGGGTCCATAGCTAGTATGTAGCACTACATGAAACAGGTAATTTGCCATCTGCCAGCTCTTTGCCATCTGCTAGCAGACGGCAAAGAAGCTCTTTGCCATCAGCTACCGAAAAGCGGACGGCAAAGAAACGGCAGACGGCAAAACAGGCCTTTGCCATCTGTCGACTCTTTGCCGTCAGCCAGCGGACGACAAAGATTCTTTGTCGTCCGCTGGCTGACGGCAAAGAGGGAGGTAGCCCCCACCCCCCGCCCGTTTAGAAATAGCTTAACTCCCCACCTCCTTGATGTCTGCTAGCAGACGGCAAAGAGAGACAAAGGTGGACGGCAAAGACTGGCGGACGGCAAAGAGCAGACAAACTAACGGCCCCGACCCCCCCACCCGTTAC
>LR738714.1:496590682-496684818 GCA_902687465.1 Secale cereale | reverse complement strand
TCCCATTGCTCCGGTGAGGGACTACTTTTTTTTCTTTCTGTTTTTCATTTTTTTGCCGTTTAATCGTTAGTGTTAGTGTTAGAAAAGAATTAGAAGAAGTAGAAGTAGTAGAAGAAGTAGAAGAAGAAGAAAAGAAAAGAAGTAGAAAAAGATGAAAAAAGAAAAAGAAGAAAAGAAGTAGAAGAATAAGAAAGGAAGAAAAGAAAAGAAGTAGAAAAAATATGAAAAAGAAGAGGAAGAAAAGAAATAGAAGAAGTAGAAGAAGAAGAAAAGAAGAAACGAAAAGAAGTAGAAAAAAGTAGAAAAAAGATGAAAGAAGAAGAAGAAGAAACGAAAGAAGAAGAAGAAGAAAGGAAAGAAGAAGAAGAAGAAGAGAAATAAAGAAGAAGAACGATAGAAGGAAACATCACGACACGGCACCCCGACCCCGGCACGGCACCCCGACACCGACACGACACCCCGACCCCCGACACCTCCCGAAAAGGTGTTCTTTGGCCTTCCATAGGCCGATGAGGTCATATATTTGTGAATTATTAGTTAGGTCATGTATTTTTTGATTTTGTTATGAAAAACAACATATATAATTGTGTTGATCAGGTAGATTTAAATGTGCAGTTGTTTCATCGCTGCGAGGTTTGGTGTTCGACGACCTCGCCGTGCGTTTGACAAGCTCTGCTCCTTCGTTCGTGGGTGAGCACAAATGACATGTCCTCCTCCCCCATTAATTATTTGCTCTGTTGAGGTGTTCGTGCCAGTGAAACTTGATAGCTAGCTATATATGTGTCTTGAATCATCAGTATGCGTAACCAATATGTGTCTCCCGTTCGAAATCGTCATAGTTATAAATATGGATGCATTTGCATATTTATAACCTTGATTCTTTCGAATTGTCCAACGCTATCCATGGACAGCCCGAGTATGTGTAGATTGGGTTCGTTTTCCCATATGCTTTGCTCCGGATCTGACGCATAAATTTCGTCAGTGCTTCCCCTGTTGTTCTCCGGGTACACACCATCTCTGTTTATTGCAGAGACGTGTATCGGGAGAACAGCGGGGAGGTGCTGCCGAAATTTTGCATCGGATCCGGAGCATAGCATGGGATAATGAACCCAATCTACACATACTCGGGTGGGATTAGGACCTATCATTACTTATTAGAGTGTAGGTTGCATGGACGTAATAAAATTGACAAAAAGTAGATCAACTGATGAATATATACATGGTGAATTACATATATAATTGTTGTGTCTCCAGTAGCTCTGAAAGTCAAGATGAGTGATCGTGCGTGGATGTATACCGGTCACACTGGTCAGAACAAATGGAGCGCTGAATGGTTCACAAAAACCAAGGGGTTTGTGCAAGCCGCATTTGCAAATGGCCAGAGAAAAACCTGGTGCCCATGTTTTCGGTGCGGCAATTGGGAAAAGAGGACACATGATGAAATGGGCAAACACCTGCAGAAGAGTGGTTTTACGCCCGATTATACGGTGTGGACATTTCATTGTGAGTCTGCCCAACGTGACCGAGCTGAGGTGGATCGTCATCGCACTGACGAGCATGGTACCGCGATGGAAAACATGGTGCAAGACTATGATGATGCTCGGGATTCGGACGAGGAGATGGAGGAATCTGCAAAGGCCTTCAATGAAATGTTGGAGTCTTCAAAACGTCCGCTCCACGAGCACACTGAGCTTTGTCAGTTGGATGCCATCTCACAAGTAATGGCTCTGAAGGCTCAGTTCAACTTGGGCAGAGAATGCTATGACGCAATTATGATAGTATTTGGACGCTTTCTACCCAAAGGCCATATAATGCCTGCAAACCTGTACCAGTCGGACAAAATCCTCCGTGCACTGAAGATGCCCTATGAGAAGATACATGCCTGTGAGAAAGGATGTGCCTTATTTAGGCTTGACTATGCGGACTTGAACTATTGTCCCATTTGCAAGTCATCCAGGTATATTGTGGTAGACAACGATATGGGTGAGAAGACACGGACCAAAATCCCCGTTAAAGTTCTTCGGTATATGCCAATTGTACCAAGACTTCAACGTCTTTTCATGGTCGAAGAGACGGCCAGACAGATGACGTGGCACAAAACAGGCAAAAGAACCGAACTAGATGCAGATGGGAATCTGATGATGGTACACACATCGGATGGTGTTGCATGGAAAAAGTTTGATGAATTACATGATGACAAAGCGGCAAATCCGAGGCATCCTCGAGTCAGCGTCAGCACGGATGGGTTCAGTGTGTTTGGTTTGACGGCAGCCCAATACAGTTGTTGGCCCGTATTTGTCTTTCCACTCAATCTCCTCCCTGGACAGATTTTGCAAAGAAAGAATATTTTCCTGACGTTGATAATTCCAGGGCCCAACTATCCTGGGAAAAATATGAATGTGTACATGCAGCCACTTAAGGATGAATTGCAAGAAGGCTGGGATAATGGGTTCAAGACATACGACGCCTATAGCAAACGGAACTTCATAATGCGTGTCTGGTACATGTACTCGACGCATGACTTGCCGGCGTATGCGCTATTCGTTGGCTGGTGTGTGCATGGAAGGTTCCCGTGCCCCACATGCAAGGGAGCTCTTGAGTTTCGTTGGCTTCAGGCCGGTTGCAAGTTTTCTTGCTTCGACATGCATAGACATTTCCTGGATCCTCGCCATAAGTTCAGGAAAGACAAGAAGAACTTCATCAGAGGTAGAGTTGTCAAAAACTCTGCACCACCTGCATTGACAGGCCAACAGACCCTCGATCAGTTAAACGCTCTCGAGCCAGATCCAGAGCGTCCAGGGTACTTCAAGGGGTATAATTCTAAGCACGCCTGGACTCACAAAACATGCTTATGGGATCTGCCTTACTTCAAAGACCTCATTTGCCCACACAACATCGACGTGATGCACACTGAGAAGAATATCGCCGAGGCACTTTTTGGTACATTGTTCGGCATAGATGGGAAGTCAAAGGATAATACTAAGGCTAGAGTCGATCTGGAGGCGCTATGTGATAGGCCGTTACAAAACATGAAAGAACCGAAAGGAAAGCAGAACTGGACGAAGCCAAAGGCATGGTTCAATCTTGGAAGGCCAGCTATGAGGGAAATTATCTTGTGGGTGCAACAGCAGTTGATGCTCCCCGATGGGTATGCAGCGAATCTAAAGAGGGGAGCGAATCTTGATAAATTGAAGATATTTGGTCTCAAGAGTCGTGATTGTCACATATGGATTGAGCGGGTAATGCCGGTGATGTTGTGTGGCTTCATCCCTGAGGATGAATGGCTAGTACTGGCGGAACTCAGCTATTTCTTTTGTGTTCTTTGTGCGAAAGAACTATCGCCTAGCGTGCTAGAAGAAATGGAAGAGTTGGCGTCGGAGTTGATCTGCAAGTTAGAGAAGATCTTTCCACCGGGCTTCTTTAGTCCAATGCAGCATTTGATTTTGCATCTCCTGACCGAGGCAAGATTGGGGGGGGCCCGTGCAAAATCGTTGGTGCTACCCAACTGAGAGGATGCAGAAGACACTTCGAGAAAAATGTAAAAATAAACGTAGAATTGAAGCATCGATGGCTGAGGCATTCATCACTGAGGAGGCGGCAAACTTCGTGACAGCACACTACGAAGCCAAAAATCGTCATTTGCATAATCCGAAGCCTCAGTACAATGCTGACGAGCCTAAAAAGGGTGGATCCAACCTCAGCCTATTCAAAGGGAATCTCGCACCAGCCAGTGTTTCAAATCCAGTATCTTTGGATAACGAAGAATGGCGGACCATTTCATTGTATATCTTCAACAACCTGATAGTAGTGCGGCCGTACATCGAGTAAGTTCTCGGTACGTTGATTCGCAACTTCTATTTCCTTTGAACTGTGCTCTTATTCCTGGATATTTCATACAGTCGATACGTCGCCATATTCTCGTATGGAGCGGTGATCCAAAAGGATTCCGTCGAAGAGTACGAGCTTCTCGCAAAGCAAGGAGGCAGCGCCTATCCCGGTTTATCTCTTGGTTCAAACAAACGGTAATTTCTATTAGACAATTTCATTTCATTCGCTAATTTGTGCATAATGCAACAATCCTTTAATATTAAACTTGTAGGCTACTTCAGAGTCTATGGACGCCGAATTGAGACAAGTCGCTATTGGTTTTGACTATAAGGTCCGTTCATTTAACAAATACGACATCAACGGGTATCGCTTTTGTACCTATGGCAAAGAGCTATCTATGGCCGATCGAAAGTCTACAAATTGTTGTGTATCTGCTATCGGCGAAGGAGGTACCGAGTATTATGGGAGAGTTGAAGCAATTTATGAACTTCTATTCTATGGTGAAAACCCACCGAATGTCGTAGTCTTCAAATGTTATTGGTTTCAGCCGAAGGAGACTAGAAGGACTCATGAACATATAGGGCTAGTTGAAATCAACCAAAGCACCCATTTAGATGTTCCTGATGTATATATTACGGCTCAACAGGCGACCCAAGTATTCTATCTACCGTGGGCCTGCCAAACTAATCCAAATCTGAAAGGTTGGGATGTCGTTTATGAAGTGCTACCACGTGCTAGACTTTCTCCCCCAAAGGAAGAGGATTATGAACCTCACATTAACCCAGACACATATGAAGGACAAATCTTCCAAGAGACACGTCTTTCCAAAAAGTGTTTCAAGAACCGCTATACTTCACCCCAAAACATTGAAGTAGACAACGACGGTGAATCCGACATCACCCTAGAGGAGGAACAAGAAGAGCCGGAACAAGAAGAGGTTACTGCTGTGGATGACCTGTCAATGCTTGACCGATTAAGTCAAGGTGGCCTTGCACATGTTGATGCCACTGAATCCTATGAGCCTGTCATTGATTATAGTGATGATGATGATTATGCATTTATTGATGATACTGATCAAGATTATTAGTAGTGTTAGGTATTCAATTTTTTTATGTTGTACTTGATGATGATACACTTAAGTGATATACATATTATTATTCATGTCGGTATATTTTTATGTTGTACTAATTTTGTTTACTCTTTGTCATGGCAGGTGTTGAAAGATGGGGGCGCTGGTTGGGAGCGATCCGAGACCCTAGAGGAGCACATGTCTGGATGGGGTACCTGGCCGAATCAGCCTGAGGGCCCAAGTGGCCATGCTGGTGATGGCGGGGAGCCAACTGAGGCCAAGGACAAACGTGCCCTAATGGAAGGTGTGCCACACCATCAAGGCAACTCTAGCTTATATCAGTTCGGGCGGAACTGGGTATGTGGTTTGCTTCATGATTCATGCAATTCATTCATCATGCTAGCTTGAGCCCTTTAATTACTAATTTACTTTGTTTCTCTCTTTCAGGCATGCTACAATAAGACCGATAAGGTGCCAGAGGTGTACGACCTGTATGCATGGCCCACACTGCCTCTTACAAGAAAGTCAAGGGTAAGGCAAGGAAAGGGGAGGACTTTAACCCGAGCCAGGGTCCCATTGATCCAGAGCAAGTGATGATATTTGGTGGCGGGAGGTCCCATGGCTCGATGGCCATTGGAGATGTGCAGTTTGTGTGCGAGAAGTCCGGTCAGATCGCTCCGTCGAAGCCAGAGATTGCTCCTGGGACCGCTCCACCTACACCTCCATGATCATGGTAAGTTTCTCTAGTGTTTTGCTTAACAAATGCATAAAGACCTAGACTTAGCTTTATTTCCTCCAATATGCTTACCATAATGACCTAGAGTTAGCTTCTTTTCCTCCAAAATGACTTAATAAGCTTACTGACCTCCAAAACCAGCCATTTAACCTAAGTTAGCTCTAAAACGATCTGTACTTAGCTTACTTATGTAAAAAAAAATGCATAATTAGCTTAGTTAGCTCATAAACGATCCATTTTACCTAAGTTAGCTCTAAAATGACCCATTTTACCTTAGTTAGCTTATAAATGATCCAGTTTATCCAAGTTAGCTCTAAAATGACCCATTTTACCTAGATTAGCTCCTAAATGATCCATTTTACCTACGTTAGCTGTAAAATGACCCATTTCACCTATGTTAGCTCCAAAATGACCCATTTCACCTCGGTTAGCTCCAAAATGACCCATTTCACCTAGGTTAGATCCAAAATGACCCATTCCACCTACATTAGCTCCAAAATGATCCATTTCACCTAAGTTAGCTCATAAATGACATATACTTCTTGTTCCAGTCTTCTTCTTGTTCTAGTCTTCTTCTTGTTCTAGTCACCTATTTCTAACTTTCTTATTTGCCATTTTGCAGATTTCATTCACTTCATGGAAGCTAGCTTGCTTTGATGGAGTGCTTGCTTTTTCTTTGATGAAACTTTGCATTGTATCTAACTTGCTATGATGGAACTTGCTATCTTGATGAAACTTTGCATTGAAATATGTATATGGATGGAACAATGTGTATGGATGGAACTTGCTTATGTATGAATGGATGAAACTTACGTGTTGGATATGTGATATGATTGCTGTTAAATAGCCATGTGAAATATATCTATATATGTCATATATATTTGCTGTGAAAATTGTTGGATTAAAAAACCCTGAAAAAAAGAGCCAATATGCAGGCTCTTTGCCGTCGGCCACAGACGGCGAAGGGCTCTTTGCCATCAGCAGCTGACGGCAAAGAGGCCACGTGGCAGGCAACTGTGCTTCCTGGGAGGCTGACCAATTTGGTCAGTTCCTACAGTGGCTGACGGCAAAGGCCTGTCGTGTAGTGACGTCCAGCTGACATCATTCGGCGGACGGCAAAGGCAGGTCAAGATTTACTGTCCACGGCTGACAGCAAAGGCCTGTCGTTAACCACCTAACGGAGTAACATCGCATTTATTGCCATCTGCTTTCTTTGCCGTCGGCTGCTGATGGCAAAGGCACCTTTGCCGTCAGCCGTCCGAAGCAGACGGCACAGTAGCTGTTTGCCGGATCTTACTTTGCCGGGACCTTTTGCCGTCCGCGGCGGACGGCAAAGACCTTTGCCGTCCGCCTTTCATGCCTTGGCCGTCCGCCATGGCAGATGGCAAATTACCTGTTTCCTGTAGTGTAGATGGCTTCTTCTCTCTCTTTGGATCTCAATACAAAGTTCTCCTAGGTCTTCGAGGAGATCTATTCGATGTAATCTCTTTTCGCGGTGTGTTCGTCGAGATCCGATGAATTGTGAGTTTATGATCAATATTATCTATGAGAAATATTTGGTTCTTCTCTGAAATCTTTATGTGTGCTCATAATATCCTTGCAAGTCTCTTCGAATTATTGTTTTGGTTTGGCCTACTAGATCTATTGTTCTTGGAATGGGAGAAGTGCTTGGCTTTGGGTTCAATCTTGCGGTGTCCTTTCCCAGTGACAGTAGGGGCAGCAAGGCACGTATTGTATTGTTGCCATCGAGGATAAAACGATGGGGTTTATATCATATTTTTTGAGTTTATCCCTCTACATCATGCCATCTTGCTTAAGGCGTTACTCTGTTCTTATGAACTCAATACACTAGACGCATGCTGGATAGCGGTCGATGTGTGGAGTAATAGTAGTAGATGCAGGTAGGAGTCGGTCTACTTGTCTCGGCCGTGATGCCTATATACAATGATCATGCCTAGATAGTCTCCTAATTATTCGCTTTTCTATCAATTGCTCGACAGTAATTTGTTTACCCGCCGTAGAATATCGCTATCATGAGAGAAGCCACTAGAGAACACTATGGTCCCCGGGTCTATTCTCAACATATCAATCTACAATCTACTTTACTTTTTCCGCTTTTACTTTCTGTCCTTATAAACAAAAATACCAAAAATATAAACTATCATCTCTATTAGATCTCACTTTCGTAAGTGACCGTAAAGGGATTGACAACCCCTTATCGCATTGGCTGCGAAGTCCTTATTTGTTTGTGCAGGTGCGAGGGACTCGCGCGTGGTCTCCTATTGGATTGATACCTTGGTTCTCAAAAACTGAGGGAAATACTTACGCTATTGTGCTGCATCTCCCTTTCCTCTTTGAGGGAATACAACGCAAGCTCGAGAAGTAGCAAGAAGAATTTCTAGTGCCGTTGCCGGGGAGGCTTACGCAAAAGTTATATACCAAGTACCTATCACAAACCCTTATCCTTCGCATTACATTTTTTTACCTCTCGTTTTCCTCTCCCCCATTTTACCCTTGCTGTTTTCTTTGCCCTTCTTCTACCGTGTGTTTATCGTTCGTTTGCTTCTTGTTTGCTTGTGTGTTGCTTGCTTGCTTGCCCTCATGTCTGAGATGGGGGACGATTTTATCGAGAAAGGTAGTAATGTCGATGGAAACGTCTATGTTGACCCCCCGGATGAAGCTACCACTTTATATATTAAGAAGTTTCGTGTTGGTAGTGGTAATATAATTGGAAAATGAGTTCTTCAAGACTTCTTTACTCGTGCCGGTGCTTTGCCCACTATGGGTGGCTCTATTCTTCACAGAACTAGTAGCCTTGCGGATGTTGTATCTATGCTTATAGTAGAAATTGAAAGGCAATTTATCCATATGCACCCCTATATTCAGAGAATCCTTTTGGAGTTTCCAACATTGAGCATTCTTCTGTTAAGCGTGCAGCTACTATCTTTTTGGCTCATGAATTTAGATTTATCATGAAAGAGTCCAAAGAAATCTTTGCTCATTACGGAGTAGATGCCGGTCGACCTCCCATAGAGACTATCTTGCTCAATCAAGAAGACATAATGCGGTTGCGATCTCCTGATCATGTTGCTTTTAGTGAAAACCTTAGAAAAAAGGTTACTACCGATGTCTTGATTGATAGAATTTCTGAGATGAACGATGATTTTGCTGTTCAAAACAATGGGTTAGGCTTCTCCCTCGAGCGAAGGCTTATGACCTTCTGCCAAAATAATGCCTATAATGATGAATTGGTTGTCCACTACAAAGGGCCGAAAGAGGAACCTATTCCTCCTGAGATCGATGTAGGGGACTTTTATCCCATTAAATTTAGCCCTTTTGATTACTTTTGCTTGCCACAAAGGAAGCTTGCTGCTGAACGTAGGGAATATGAGATGAGCTTTCGCGACATATCGTATCATTATGGCATTCCCTAGATTTATCCATGTATTGTGCCTAGCTAGGGGCGTAAAACGATAGCGCTTGTTGAGAGGCAACCCAATTTTTTTGTTTTTTCTGCTGTTAGGGAATAAATATAGCATCTAGCTTCTGTGTAGATGTGGTTTCATGTTTTGTTTAGTGTTTGTGCCAAGTAGAACCTTTGGAAAGACTTGTGTGAAGTTTATGTGATCTCGCTGTGAAAAACAGAATCATTAGTGCTCACTAGAATGGTCATCAGATTTTACAGGAGGGTGCTATTTAGTTGATTCTTTTTATATATGATTAATAGACAAATTCCTCACGTTTACAAATTTAGTTTGAATTTTTTGGAGTTACAGAAGTATGCGAAACCTGCAGATTACTACAGACTGTTCTGTTTTTGACATATTCTGTTTTTCGTGTGTTGTTTGCTTATTTCAATGCATCTATGAGTAGTATTGGCAAGTATGAACCATAGAGAAGTTGGAATACAGTAGGTTTAACACCAATATAAACAAATAATGAATTCATGGCAGTACCTTTGAGTAGTGGTTTGCTTTCTTATACTAACGGAGCTCACAAGATTTTTGTCTAAGTTTTGTGTTGTGAAGTTTTCAATTTTTGAGTATTGCTTTGATGGACTGTGGAACAAAGAGTAGCAAGGGCCTAAGCTTGGGGATGCCCATGGCACCCCAATTAAAATTCAAGGACAATCAAAATCCTAAGCTTGGGGATGCCCCGGGAAGGCATCCCCTCTTTCGTCTTCATCCATCGGTAACTATACTTGGAGCTATATTTTTATTCACCACATGATATGTGTTTTGCTTGGAGCGTCTTGTATAATTTGAGTCTTTGCTTGTTAGTTTGCCACAATTATCCTTTCTGGACACACCTATTTGAGAGAGTTAAATATGGTCTAGGAATTGATAGAACATTCTATGTGCTTCACTTATATCTTTTGAGTTGAATAGTTTTTGCTCTAGTGCTTCACTTATATCTTTTAGAGCACGGTGGTGATAATATTTTGAAGAAATTGTTGAAGTCTCATGCTTCACTTATATCCATTTGAGAGTATATTAAAACAGCATGGTAATGTGTTTAGGCTGTAAAACTAGTCTTCACATGATAGACATCCAATATCAATGTAGTAAAAACTTTCACACTAAGTGCATTGAATATGATGAGAAGTTGGATGCTTGATAAATGTTTTGAGATATGAGGATAGTGATATTAGAGTCATGCTAGTGGAGTTATTACGAAATTGAGAAATACTTGTGTTAAGGTTAGTGATTCCCGTAGCATGCACATATGTTGAACCGCTATGTGACGAAGTTAGAGCATGAGGTATTTGTAAAGTGTCAACCTTTGTGTGGAGGTCGGGGGCGCACGATGGTTAACTCCTACCAACCTCCCCCCTAGGAGCTTGCGTTGATTTCTTTGTTTTGATGACTCGTAGATTTTTGCAATAAGTATATGACTTCTTATGACTAATGTTGAGTCCATGGATTATACGCACTCTCACCCTTCCACCATTGCTAGCCTCTCTTGTACCGCGCAACTTTCGCCGGTACCATACACCCACTATATATCCTTCCTCAAAACAGCCACCATATTATTCCTCAAAACAGCCACCATCCCTACCTATCATGGCATCTCCATAGCCATTCCGAGTTATATTGCCATGCAACTTTCCACCGTTCCGTTCATATGACACGCGTCTTATTGTCATATTGCCATGCATGATCATGTAGTTGACATCGTATTTGTGGCAAGGCCACCATGCATAATTTTTCATACATGTCACTCTTGATTCATTGCACATCCCGTTACACCGCCGGAGGCATTCATATAGAGTCATACTTGTTCTAGTATCGAGTTGTAATTCAATGAAAGTGTGATGATCATCATTATTAGAGCATTGTCCCATGGGAGGAAAGGTTAAATCTATAAAGCCCCTCCACACAAAAAAAAGAGAGAGAAAAGGGACAATTGCTACTATCTTTTTCCACACTTGTGCTTCAAAGTAGCACCATGTTCTTCATGATAGAGAGTCTCATGGTTAGTTACTTTCATATACTAGTGGGAATTTTCATTATAGAACTTGGCTTGTATATTCCAACGATGGGCTTCCTCAAATGCCCTAGGTCTTCGTGAGCAAGCAAGTTGGATGCACACCCACTTAGTTTCTTTTGTTGAGCTTTCATTCATATTTAGCTCTAGTGCATCCGTTGCATGGCAATCCCTACTCACTCACATTGATATCTATTGATGGGCATCTCCATAGCCCGTTGATACGACTAGTCGATGTGAGACTATCTCCCTCCTTTTTGTCTTCTCCACAACCACATCTCTATTCCACCCATAGTGCTATGTCCATGGCTCACGCTCTTGTATTGCGTGAAAGTTGAAAGGTTTGAAAGAATAGAGTATGAAAACAAGTGCTTGGCTGAAATCGGGGTTGTGCATGATATGAATATTTTGTGTGATGAAGAGGGAGCATAGCTAGACTATATGATTTTGTAGGGATAACTTTCTTTAGCCATAGTATTTTGAGAAGACATGATTGCTTTGCTAGTATGCTTGAAGTATTATTATTTCTTATGTCAATATAGACTTTTATCTTGAATCTTTCAGATCTGAACATGCATGCCACAATTAAGAGAATTACATTGAAAAACTATGTTGGTTAGCATTCCACATCAAAAATTCTGTTTTTATCATTTGCCTACTCGGGGACGAGCAGGAATTAAACTTGGGGATGCTTGATACGTCTCCAACGTATCTATAATTTTTTATTGTTCCATGCTATTATTTATGATGTTTTGGATGTTTAATGGGCTTTGTCATACACTTTTATATTGTTTTTGGGACTAACCTACTAATCCAAAGGCCCACTCCAGATTGCTGTTTTTTGCCTGTTTCAGGGTTTTGCAAAAAAGGAATATCAAACGGAGTCCAAACGGAATGTAACCTTCGGGAGAGATATTTTTGGAGAAAATCACAAACGGGAGACTTGAGAACCACGGAGTAGGGGCCACGTGGTGCCCACGAGGGTGCGGGGCACGCCCCCTGCCCAGGGCGCGCCCCTCCCTCGTGGGTCCCACGTAAGGTCCCCGGTGCCCTCCTTCCTCCTATATAAACCTACGTACCCCAAAACCATCAGAAGAGGAGAAAAACCCTAGTTCCACCGCCGTAACCTTCTTTTCCCATGATATCCCATCTTGGGGCCTGTTCCGGAGCTCCGCCGTAGGGGGGATCCATCACGGAGTGCTTCTACATCATCATCATCGCCTCACCATGAGTTGTGAGTAGTTTACCACAGACCTTCGGGTCCATAGCTAGTATCTAGATGGCTTCTTCTCTCTCTTTGGATCTCAATACAAAGTTCTCCTTGGTCTTCGACGAGATCTATTCGATGTAATCTCTTTTTGCGGTGTGTTTGTCGAGATCCGATGAATTGTGAGTTTATGATCAAGATTATCTATGAGAAATATTTGGTTCTTCTCTGAACTCTTTATGTGTGCTCGTAATATCCTTGCAAGTCTCTTCGAATTATTGGTTTGGTTTGGCCTACTAGATCTATAGTTCTTGCAATGGGGGAAGTGCTTGGCTTTGGGTTCAATCTTGCGGTGTCCTTTCCCAGTGACAGTAGGGGCAGCAAGGCACGTATTGTATTGTTGCCATCGAGGATAAAAAGATGGGGTTTATATCATATTGTTTGAGTTTATCCCTCTACATCATGTCATCTTGCTTAAGGCATTACTCTGTTCTTATGAACTCAATACACTAGATGCATGCTGGATAACGGTCGATGTGTGGAGTAATAGTAGTAGATGCAGGCAGGAGTCGGTCTACTTGTCTCGAACGTGATGCCTGATACGTCTCCAACGTATCTATAGTTTTTGATTGTTCCAATCTATTATTTATGATGTTTTGGATGTTTAATGGGCTTTGTCATACACTTTTATATTATTTTTGCGACTAATCTACTAACCCAAAGGACCAGTCCAGATTGCTGTTTTTTTGCCTGTTTTAGGGTTTTGCAGAAAAGGAATATCAAACGGAGTTCAAATGGAATGAAACCTTCGGGAGAGATATTTTTGGAGAAAATCACACACGGGAGACTTGAGAACCACGGAGTAGGGGCCACGAGGTGCCCACGAGGGTGGGGGGCGTGCCCCCTGCCCAGGGCGCGCCCCCTGCCTGGTAGGTCCCGCGTGAGTCCCCCGGTGTCCTCCTTCCGCCTATATAGGCCTACGTACCCCGAAACCATCAAAGGAGGAGAGGAATCCCTAGTTCCACGGCCGTAACCTTCTGTTCCCGTGAGATCCCATCTTGGAGCCTGTTCCGGAGCTCCGCCGGAGGGGGGATCCGTCATGGAGTGCTTCTACATCATCATCATCGCCCTCACCATGAGTTGTGAGTAGTTTACTACAGACCTTCGGGACCATAGCTAGTATCTAGATGGCTTCTTCTCTCTCTTTGGATCTCGATACAAAGTTCTCCTCGGTCTTCGAGGAGATCTATTCGATGTAATCTCTTTTTGCGGTGTGTTTGTCGAGATCCGATGAATTGTGAGTTTATGATCAATATTATCTATGAGAAATATTTGGTTCTTCTCTGAACTCTTTATGTGTGCTCATAATATCCTTGCAAGTCTCTTCAAATTATTGGTTTGGTTTGGCTTACTAGATCTATAGTTCTTGCAATGGGAGAAGTGCTTGGCTTTGGGTTCAATATTGAGGTGTCCTTTCCCAGTGACAATAGGGGCAGCAAGGCACGTATTGTATTGTTGCCATCGAGGATAAAAAGATGGGGTTTTCATCATATTGCTTGAGTTTATCCCTCTACATCATGTCATCTTGCTTAAGGCGTTACTCTGTTTTTATGAACTCAATACACTAGATACATGCTGGATAGCGGTCGATGTGTGGAGTAATAGTAGTAGATGCAGGCAGGAGTCGGTCTACTTGTCTCGGACGTGAATCCTATATACAATGATCATCTCATAATTATTCACTTTTCTATCAATTGCTCGACAGTAATTTGTTTACCCGCCGTATAATATCGCTATCATGGAAGAAGCCACTAGAGAACACTATGCCCCCCCGATCTATTCTCCACATATCAATCTACATCTACTTTACTTTTTCCGCTTTTACTTTCTGGTCTTATAAACAAAAATACCAAAAAATATAAACTATCATCTCTATCAGATCTCACTTTCGTAAGTGACCGTAAAGGAATTGACAACCCCTTATCGCGTTGGCTGCGAAGTTCTTATTTGTTTGTGCAGGTGCGAGGGACTCGCGTGTGGTCTCCTACTGGATTGAAACCTTGGTTCCCAAAAACTGAGGGAAATACTTACGCTACTGTGCTTCATCTCCCTTTCCTCTTCGAGGGAATACAACGCAAGCTCGAGAAGTAGCAATGCCTATATACAATGATCATGCCTAGATAGTCTCATAATTATTCGCTTTTCTATCAATTGCTCGACAGTAATTTGTTTACCCGCCGTAGAATATCGCTATCATGAGAGAAGCCACTAGAGAACACTATGGCCCCCGGGTCTATTCTCAACATATCAATCTACAATCTACTTTACTTTTTCCGCTTTTACTTTCTGTTCTTATAAACAAAAATACCAAAAATATAAACTATCATCTCTATCAGACCTTACTTTCGTAAGTGACCGTAAAGGGATTGACAACCCCTTATCGCGTTGGCTGCGAAGTCCTTATTTGTTTGTGTGGGTGCGAGGGACTTGCGCGTGGTCTCCTACTGGATTGATACCTTGGTTCTCAAAAACTGATGGAAATACTTATGCTACTTTGCTGCATCTCCCTTTACTTTTTGAGGGAATACAACGCAAGCTCGAGAAGTAGTAGAGGGCGAGACCCGACGCCATCCGCCGTCTGTGGCTCCGCCGGCGACGAACCGCGGGTCAACTCCGGCGAGTTGACCCGGGTTTGACCACAGTTGACCCCCCTGGCTAACTGATGTGTGGGCCAGGCCCCTGTTTAGTTAAGTGTTAGATTAATTAGCGTTAATTAACTTAGTTAATTGGTTGAGCCACTGACATGTGGGCCCAGCCCTGCTAACATTTTGTTAGGGTTAGTTTAGTACTAATTAACTCAGTTAACCAACTAAGTCACTGACCAGTGGGCCCCTCTGGTCATGTTTGACCTGGACGGCCCTGTTGACCTGCTGACATCACCCTGACGCAATGCTGACGTAGTTAATCATTTTCTGGCTTTAAAATAATCCAGGAAATTCCAGAAAATGGTTTAAACTTCTAACATTCACAGAAATTTAAGCGTAGCTCAGATTGAAGTAATTTATATATGAAAAATTATCAGAAAAATTCTATCTATCCATCTGTACCATTTTCATGCATGTTTAAACAACCTAAAGTTGTTGTATATGACAATTTGAATAAAGGGCATTTTAAATGCTTATGTTTGTAGTTGCATTTGAATCCTTGATTCCAATGAGCTTCACTTAACATGTTGCTAGTTGCATTAGCACAATCCATAGCATATTTGACATGTCATGATCATGCATCATATTGTTGCATTGCATTGATTGTGTTCCTTCTCTGTTTTTCCGATATTGTCCCCTCTTAGTGGACGTAGCTTTGACAATGAATTCGGTGACACCGATGAAGAGTTATACTATCTTCAGAAGTGCCAGGTAAGCAGAACCCCTTTGTTCATTCCGATACAATCCCATTCTCTCACTCCTGCTCACTTTTACTGCATTAGGACAACAACGATTTATCAGTTACATGCTGCGGTAGTTGAACCCTTTTCCTGTGCATGACCTGTCATTGCCACAGTAATTAGATGAAACCCACCAGCATGAGTAAGAGTTGTTTGAGCCCTGATGTGCCTACTCATTAATGCTTGTTTGTCATGCTTGCTACTGCTTAGAGTTGAGTCAGGTCCGATTCATCGGGGATGAATTGGAGGTGTGTGAACATGTCCTACTGTTGAGAGCTAAGTGTGTGAACACGATTTGGTAAAGGTAGCGGTGAGAGGCCATGTAGGAGTACATGGTGGGTTGTCTCATTGAAACCGTCCTGAGGAACTAAGTCATGTGTTTGTGATCCATTAACAGCTACTACCACACATTGGGATCCTTAATTGATTCTCTCGACTTATTAACCGCCGTTGTCCTCTGTCCAGGAGTTGCAAGTAGTTTCTGGTGTTTGTAGTATGCTGGAGGCCGTGCGCAGCGCTGACACTAGGGGTGGGCTGTGATGCGGTAGGCACGTGGCACGATGTACGGGGATGCCCATTTGGTGCCTCGGGAACCCTGCACACATCGTTCGGGGCCGTATGTGGAAACCTCGGCCGGACTCCCTGTGGATGGAACCTGAATAGGCGATAAACCTGGACTAGGGACTTGTGTGGTTAGTCAAGTCATGGCCGACACCTTCGCCAGGCTTCTGCTTGAAGGTTGCCGAGATACATAACATGTACATGGCGGTAAGTGGAGAGAGTGTGTGTGAAAAAGTACACCCCTGCAGGGTAAACATCATCTATTCGAATAGCCGTGTCCGCGGTAAACGACCTCTGGGTTGCCTATATAGTTCATAGACAAGTGAAAGTGGATACTCTAAAATGCGCAAGATAAGAGTGAGTGCTATGGATGGCCTTCTCGTAACGAGACGGAAGCGGATCCATAGTGGTGTATTGATATGGTGAATATGTGGACTCGTGTGCGCCGCCTCAAAAGAGTTACCGGCAGTCATAGTACATGATAGCCACCAAGTCAAAGCTGGCTTGCTGCAGTTAAACTCCACTATCCCTTTGTTGATACCGATGCATATGTAGCTAGTTCTGATGTAAGTCTTGTTGAGTACACTTGTACTCACGTTTGCTTAATTTATATAAGAGAAGAGGACGACTCAGATCATATGTAGCTAGATCGTACGTATTCTATTTCTGGGTTCTTGAACCCAAGATTCATTCTACTTACTTCATGTTGATAGTGTTTGCTCGTTCCTTTAGGATAATAGTAACCTTGTGATAGTCCTCGAAGTCCGTGGTATATCATTCTTCCAGTACCATGAACCATCTTGGCAGAAGTTCTTATGAACCAAAATATCACAACCAGAGTGCTCTTGATGAGTTCTCCATTTTATATTGTGACCCTGCCAATTCTACCATTTCTGCATGGGTTATACGGAAGAAATATGTTGAACTCGTTCGACATGCTATTCTATGCACCCACAACTCAGAAAATCATATGTTCTTTTGGGTTGCCCCTCTTTAGTTGTTTTCTGGCCCTCGTCTATCAATTGATATATAGGAGTAGTTGTGCATTTGTGATATCGATGCCTATTATTTCTGTGGTCCATCAAGCCATTTTATTTCGGAATGACTAGGAAAATGAACTCCAGTACCTTATCCATATCTAGGATTGGGTCAAAGCAAGCGTACTCCGTAGATCAAATGCTAATCCAGCTTTTGTTCTGTTCCACCTTGGAGTGTTACCCTCTTTACGTCGTGATTGTCATGAGAATTGCACCACCTCTTATGAATTCTTGACGCAGTGATACTTCTCGACATCATTATTCATTCCTCGGTTCCGTGTTGTTGCAACCGGAATGCCGACAAGTGAATCGTGATGTGTGAAATCAATACTCCTAGCAACTATGTTGCTTGGTAGTTAATGGACAATAATCTTATCCTTAGCGTGTTGATTATTGAATCCTCACCCTAAGGTTGATCGTGCTACCTAGTCCTTATTTCCGGTGCACTTTTGGATCAATGGGTTAGGATAGTGTCAATCCTTGCTTATTTGATCATATCGTCTTGCCCTGAAAAGCAAGATTGTTCTCGAGCTTAGTGACATATCGGTGGTTCGTGATTTTCCGTATATCTTCTCAGAAGTATTACCAGGTTGTTCCCTGACCGTTATGTTGAGTTCATGATCAGGTTGGTTTCTTATGAACCACCCCTTCTCCAAGAATCTATGTTGGTTACCCCTGAACTAGTTGGATATGCTAAACAACAACTTGGAGAGTTGGAAAATAAAAGCTTGCCTAGGTTAGTTCATTTTAGGGGGTATCTTGTATGTGTGTTGAATAAAGATGATATTTTCATCGATTGACCCTCGTGATTAGTTAATGGATCTATCATTTTATCCAATCTTTGATTTGAGTATGGGCTATCATCAAATCAAATCAGAACCAACGGTATTCGTAATGTTGTCTTACTCGTGATTGTTCCCTCGAGCATACACCATTATATCTTTTGGGTCTGACCAATGTTATCACCTTGTTCACATAATTGTGGAACTCTAGTTATATGGAAACCTGGATGAATTGTTGTTGAGCTCATCGACAACATCCTTATCCTCTCCATGATTTTGTTGAACATTAAGCTAGTGTTGCAAGCTTTTGTAAGTGTTGCCTTCGTGTCCCGTTCATTAGGTATATGTTTGGATGAGAGAAGTGACTTCCCCTAATTCACGTGTAATCGGTGTAAGTTGCCACCATGAATTTGAGAAAGTTTGTTTTGCTTCCTCTGGAATCATCCCAAGTTAGTCATGCATGTGTGAAGTATACTATGGCTTGAGAGATTAGCTACCTCCATCCCATCGGAATTTCCTAGCACACCAAGTCACTGATTGATTTGTTCAAAGAAAAGAAGTTCATGCGCTAATCCTGAAGGGGCCGGACGGACATGCACAAGACTTCGGTATTTGAATGATGGTTCCCAATCAGAACTCAGTAGTGTTTTATTGCAAGACTACCATGTGATCATGCTTGTCTAGGACAGCGTGTTCACATGTGTGTAGCAGAACCAGCTCATGTTTTGTAGCTTACTACCATAGTCCATTTCTCGAGAATCTCGCAATGTCATCTCGTCGGTTTGTGTTGCAAACTTTCTTTTCCAGACATGTTGTCTAGAGTATCCTGTTACTGACCAGATCTGGATCTCAGGCAGATATGATGGTTGGAACATTCCAACATTTGCATTTTGTTCCTAGCTTGCACCGCCAGTGTGCCAATTTTCCATGGGCTACCCCTCTTAGTAATTACTGTTCAGGATCATATTCACAAAGTGGCCCTACCATGGCTCCCATCCATTTCCGATGATAAGCAAATATCACTCATTGCACTGTCTTCTACAAGGTAGTCCACATCATCCATTCTAGTCGGAGTATGTCATTCTCTCGAACTTCGTCAAACGATCGTTGTGATTTGCCTTAGGCTGGTATGAATAGTTCCAATGATCTATGTATCAAAAGTAATTCTTTTTGCCACTTAAGGGAATAATCCTACGAGTCACCTTCTCTAAGGTGCCCCATCAGTGACATCATTCACCGTCTTCTTTAAGTGTGGAATTATTTCCTACCAAATTGAACCTTCGTCGTCTGTTATTTTGCATCCCTCACAATGCATGCTTTGTGTCTCAACTCAAGAGGTGTTCTTACGTCTCACTCCACGAGTTGATCTTGAGTTGCTCGATCTTTGTGAAGATCAAATTCTGTAGAGTTTCCATCTCTTTTGTCATCATAGTTGGGTGAAGATCACGAAAGCAAAGATGCCAAGATCAACATGATGCAATGAATCAACAACTTCGAGGAGGACAGTTGGATCGAGAAGATTGAGATAGCGTGTGTACCCTTTGTCTTCTTACCTCACGCCTAGAATCTCGGGACGAGGTTCTTGTTTAGTGGGGGTGAGTTGTCACATCCCTATAGCTTTAGCCTTTGCTTGACTCTGCATGTTCCTCATGTCATCATGTTAAAAGAATTGAAACTTGGAAATGGGGATGACAGAAACCCCCAGCACCACTGAATCCAACTAGGGTTACTAAAATACTTTTTCAATGAATCTGAAATGCCCTTCACAAATGTTCATCATCTTGCCTTGGTCTAGAACCTTTGACATAAATGGTTCACATTTTTTCTAGGACAACATTGGGTTACTGAATTAAATCATACCTTATTTGCATTTGGGCATCTAAATGGTATAAATTATTTTAAATGTCCAAATAATCATGAACTGAAATGATGGCTGTTGGAAATATTCCAAACAGTGCCATCAAGCAGTTACATGATTTTTTGAATACGTTCTGGTATTTTTAATAAAGCCAAATAGCTACAGAAAAATAGAAAAAAGAAAAAAGGAAAACTGAACTTACCTGGCTTACCTGTCGTAGCCCAGCTGACCAACCCACCTGGCGGCCTAGCCCACTGGCCTCCTCCTGTCGTCTTCCTCCTTGCCAGGTGGACGGGCGCGTGCCCAGGGCGCGCACATATGACACCCCGAGATCGATGCGCCAGGTGTCAGCCAGTTATTCGTCTTCGTTGCTATGTCATCTGCTTGCGTGTTGCGTCTTTGCCTTGTCATCATGTGCATTGCATCAGCATGTTTTCAAAAACTTGCATCCGTTCGAGTCCCCTCATCCTTCCGTTGTTCGTTCCGAGCCCAGACACACTTGCACGTGCCCACGGCACCTCCGAATATTTATTTTATGAGTGGCTGGAAAACGTTCTCGGAATGGGTTGAAACTTGGCGTGTGGTCTTAATATAGCATAGGTAGACCGCTTGTCAAGTTTCATCGCGTTCGGAGTTCGTTTGATAACCCAACGGATATATATAGCGGCACTAGTCGCCGATTAATTCGTCGGACGTTTTCGGTCTCCGAAAACCTCCGCGGGCCTCTCTCTCTCTTCTCTCCACATAGCCTAGCCCATCTACACAGCCCAGTAGGCCTCCCTAGCACCCCTTCGCTCCGGTGCCGTTGGATCGCGATCGGAGGGCTCCGATCTGCCTCAAAACACCCCCAAACCCTAATCCTAACCCTCCTTCCTTATATAAGTCCATCCCCTTGCCATTTTTGGCCTCCTCCTACCTCCCACCTTGTTTTCCGCGCTCCCCCGCTCCCTGGCCGCCACTTGACGCCGTCCAAACTCCCTGTGCCGCCCCCACCTCAGCGCGGGTCCACCCGTTAGCCTCCCCGCGTCTCCTCGGCGCCCTCCCACCGCCGCCGGCCCACAGCAGGCCCGCCCCGGGCCGAATCGGGTCCCGAGGGCCCGAGCGCTAGCGCCCCGCGCGCCTCCTCACAGCTCCGCCCCGAGCCTCTGGCTTTTCCCGCCACCGCCGTTCCTCCTGCGCCGCCGCCAATGCCCCGATCCGGCCGGGCACCGCCGCTCCTCGCCGGACCAGGCCACCGTCCTCACCAGATCCCGCCAGTGCCCCATCAAGCCCCGAGCCTCGCCGTCGAAGACGCCACGACCCCGAGCTCCGCCGCCGTTAAGCCTCGCCGTCAGCCAGATCTGGGGCCTTCCCCGCCGGATCCGCCCGGCCAGACCTCCTCCGCGCCTGCCATCGTCTTCGCCGCCGGCAACCGCCGCGGCCACGATCCACTCGCTCGTGAGCCGGACATGTCGAGTGGTGCTGGACATGTCTAGGCCGTCCTCTGTCCTAGTCACTGCCAGGTGGGCCCAAGCTCGCCCACCGACGGACGTGTCCACCGGACCCGGACAATGTCCACCCCCTACGAGGTCTATTTTACCTCTAAGTCTCTGGCCCTTTTGTAAAAATATATGCATGTTTGCATGACTGTAACTTTTTGTGTGCATGTCCAAATTGAGTGTATGATATGTCAAAATGTTCGTTGTGATATGCTCTTCATTTTGTTCCATTGTGGCATGCTTGTTTGAGTTCATCTTGATGCCCTAATCCCTGTTGCAAGAGTGCTATAAGTTTAAAACTGCTGTTAACTGTAAATTTGTTGCATCCTTGTGGTGATGATAACTTTGTGCATGTTTATCCAAATGGAGCATATGATATGTCCAAATGTTCATGGTGAAGTGATCTACATGTTGGTTGCTGTAGCATTCATGTTAGGTGCCATCTTGTCATGTTAATCTCTGTTGTAAAAGTGCATGTGGCTGTTAAGTGCTGAAACTTGTTGTGAGATGCTGTTTTGCCTTGCTCATTCCTATTGGTGTGTTTGTCTTCATGCCTCATGTCTATATGTTCTAGAAGCACAATCATATGGTCTTTGCTGTGGTGCAATCCATTTTCCATGATATGCCTTGAGGTGACTTAAACAAGCTTGTAAACATGCCATGTCAATGTTGCTGTTTTATACTTAGTGAAAAAACTGCTAAGTCTGGAATCTGTTAAACGTGATGCTATGTTTGCTTGATGCTCCACTCAAATCCATGCATGTTTTAGTATGTCAAATGATCATGTCTTGTTGTCAATGTTATCCTCTATCCATCCATGCCCTTATTTGCATATATGGCCTGCTGTAGCTTATTTATTTCTTGCTCTCAAGTTGCTATAAATTTATCTGTCAGATTTTTTTATCAGCATGATCAATTTGGTGAAGCTTGTTGTTATTGATCCATGCCTCCTATGGAGTTTCTCCAATGGAGTTGTTTGATGTATGATATGTCTACTACATGTCCATGATCTTTATATACTTAGTAGAGTTGATATGCTTATTGTTTTGTGCCTCCGAAGGCAGCATCGTGATGAAGTTTTTGCCTTCCCAGATTTTGACTAAGTCTGGTTAAGTTTATTGCAACTTGCCATGCTTGGTTAATTGAGTTCCAGCAAGTTTTTGGGTGTGCTCTAAGTTCATGCTTGTTAAGTATCATGTCTATTTCACATCCATGCCTCTTATTATCATGTTTGGGTGTTGTAGCATATAGATACCTTGCTCCAAAGTTGCTATGTTGCTGATTTTGGACAGCTTGTTGCTATATCTTGTTTCATGTGTATGTGTTGAACTGTTGCTCTGTTTTGAGCGTGCCCTATATGAAACTTGTGTGATTTTGCATGTAGAAGCATAATATCCTGTTGTTTACCTATTTGGAGTGTGTTTGCTTGATGTTTGGGTGCATCTTGCACCGATGACATGCTTGTCTTGTTTTGCTCATATCTTCTAGGCCGTAGCTCCGAATTAAACAAACTTTATATGAAACTTGACTAGAATTACGAGTAGATCATCATGGTGCATGTTAACTTGCTGTTTAACAACTTGAACTTAAGGTTTGTTCAGATCTGGACCAATTTTGAAATGTGCACATGAGGACTTACCGGATTTGTTATGTGTTGATTCCGGCCTCATTTAAACTTGTTGGCTTGTGTTCTTCTTGTGTGCTTCATCCCTTGCCATGAATTGCATCATATAGACTTGTCTTGCATCATACTTGGTTGAGCATCTTGTCATGTTTTTGAGTGGTTTGTTTACCGTACTGCCTGCTTCTTCTCGTTAGTGCTTGTTCCGTTGCGATCGTGAGGATTCGTTCGGCTACATGTGGTTCGTCTTCGTGGCGTCTTCTTCGTCTTCTTCATGGACCTGTTCTTCTTCCTTGCGTGATCTCAGGCAAGATGACCTTCACCTTGGATACCTTTACTATCATTGCCATGCTAGCTGTCTCGGTGCTATCGTTACATGTCGCACTACCCATCTTTTATTGTCAGCCCCTCTCCTTGTTTCCATGAAACCTCTAACCTTTCACACCTTCCCAGCAAACCATTGTTTGGCTATGTTACCCGCTTGCTCAGCCCCTCTTATAGCGTTGTTAGTTGCAAGTGAAGATGAAGATCGTTCCATGTCGGAACTTGTTGATGGAATATCACAATATCTATTATTATTATTAACACACCTATATACTTGGCAATGGGTGGAAGGCTTGGACTTTTGCTCGGTGTTTTGTTACACTCATGCCGCCTTAGGAGCCGATAAACCGGCATTATGCTCCTTGTTTTTGCGTTCCTTACACGGTTGGGTATATGGGGATCCCTTGACAGTTCGTCTTTGAATAAAACTCCTCCAACAAGGCCCAACATTGGTTTTAATTTGCCTCGTAATAATTACTTAATTAATTATTTAAATTTGCATAGGGGGTCTCACCCACCATACTTATGCTTAGCCGCTGCTGCAACCTCACCACTTTACCTCTTCCTTCCCATTAAGCTTTGCTAGTCTTGATACCCATGGTTATGGGATTGCTGATTCCTCGTGACTCACAGATACTACAACAACAATTGCAGGTGCAGGTTTCCTACGAATTGACGCGAGAGCGATGTCCTTTGTGTTGGAGTTCTTTCTTCTTCTTCTTCGTCCGTCTTGAGTTCGGTTCCTGGTCGGCAGCCTGGGATAGCAGACGGATGTCATTGTGCTTTTCTTTTTGTATCCGTAGTCGGATGCCTTGTATTGATGTTGTTGTATTCATGTGACTTGTATGAATTGTTGTATCCCCATGTATGTATGTAATGGTACGATGTAATGATATCCATCTTGCTAAGCGCCTGAGATGCGGTTGTGCCCCAATCACGTATGGATCACGTGATCGGGATAGAATCGCATCTTGGGCGTGACAGCACAGCCGTGCGGCCACCTCCACCCTGCCTGGCTGCCCCCTCGTCGCCCTGGACCTCCCTGGTGACGCCACGCACCCCCTGGTCACCTCTCACTCTCTCTTGAGCTCATCCCCCTCCTCTGCTCTCTCTCTCTCCCTCTCATGCCCGAGCGCAGCCGTCGCCGCCGCTCATCGTTGTTGCGACCATCGGCCCTCCCTCGCTTCCCCGAATGGTCCACGAGCACCGCGACGTCGTCCTCGACCCCCTCACCGAGCCGTGCCCCGCCGGAAGCCCTACAGTGTTGCCCCCACCTCCTCTTCAACCTCTAGCCGCCGGCAACCTCACCGTGGATCCGCGAGCTCCAGACCCTCCCCGGCATCGTCGTTGCCTCTACTGGATTCGCTGTGAGCCCCTTCCCCTTTCCCCTCTCTCTCGCGCTCATCTACGTATTCTAACCACCGTGGCCATCAGAGACGATAGCTCGTCGCCGCCGGTCATGTCGCCACCGCGGCTACAGACGTGGAAGCATGCGTCCGAGCTCACTGCTGCACTCACTGCACTTCCGCGAGTCGAACACGATCGTCCACGGCTTCCCCCGTGCCCCGCATCATCCACACCGCTGTTGGCCGAACTCCGGCCGCCGCCAGGAGCTCGTTTCCGGCAAGCTCCGGCCACCTCAGATGCTCCCACTTTCCTCGTTGCATGCGCGCGTTCGTCAGCAGCACGCAGAGCCCCTCCGCCGCTCTTTTGGTCACCGAAGGACGAGACCCGACGCCCTCCGCCATCTCTGGCTCCGTCGGCGATGAGCCGCGGGTCAACTCCGGTGAGTTGACTCGGGTTTGACCATAGTTGACCCCCCTTGGCTGACTGACGTGTGGGACAGACCCCTGTTTAGTTAAGTGTTAGATTCGTTAGCGTTAATTAACTTAGTTAATTGGTTGAGCCACTCACATGTGGGCCGAGCCCTGCTGCCATTTTGTTAGGGTTAGTTTAGCACTAATTAACTCAGTTAACTAACCGAGTCACTGACCAGTGGGCCCCACTGGTCATGTTTGACCTGGACGGCCCTGTTGACCTGCTGACGTAATCCTAACGCAATGCTGACGTAGTTAATCATTTTCTGGCTTTAAAATAATCCAGGAAATTCCAAAAAATGGTTTAAACTTCGAAAATTCACAGAAATTCAACCGTAGCTTAGATTGAAATAATTTATATATGAAAATCTATCAGAAAAAATCAATCTATCCATATGTACCATTTTCATGCATGTTTAAGCAACCTAAAGTTGTTGTTTATGACAATTTGAATAAAGGGCATTTTAAATGCTTATGTTTGGAATTGCATTTGAATCCTTCATTCCAATGAGCTTCACTTAACATGTTGCTCGTTGCATTAGCACAATCCATAGCATATTTGACATGTCATGATCATGCATCATATTGTTGCATTGCATTGATTGTGTTCCTTCTCTGTTTTCCGGTATTGTCCCCTCTCAGTGAACGTAGCTTCGACGATGAGTTTGATGACATCGATGAATAGTTATACTATCTTCAGAAGTGCCAGGCAAGAAGAACCCTTTTGTTCATTCCGATACAATCCCATTCTCTCGCTCATGCTCTATTTTACTGCATTCGGACAACAATGATTCATCTGTTACATGCTGCGGTAGTTGAAACCCTTTCCTCTGCATGACCTGTCATTGCCACAGTAATTAGATGAAACCCACTAGCATGAGTAGGAGTTGTTTGAGCCCTGATGTGCCTACTCATTCATGCTTGTTTGTAATGCCTACTACTGCTTAGAGTTGAGTCAGGTGTGATTCATCGGGGATGAATTGGAGGTGTGTGAACATGTCCTACTGTTGAGAGCTAAGTGTGTGAACACGATTTGGTAAAGGTAGCGGTGAGAGGCCATGTAGGAGTACATGGTGGGTTGTCTAATTGAAACCGTCCTCAGGAACTGAGTTCTGTGTTTGTGATCCATGAACAGCTACTACCACACATTGGGATCCTTAATTGACAATCTCGACTTGTTAACCGCCCTTGTCCTCTGTCCAGGAGTTGCAAGTAGTTTCTGGTGTTTGTAGTATGCTGGAGGCCGTGCACAGCGCTGACCCTAGGGGTCGGCTGTGATGCGGTAGGCACGTGGCACAGTGTACCGGGATGCCCGTTTGGTGCCTCGGGAACCCTGCACACATCGTTCGGGGTCGTATGTGGAAACCTCGGTCGGACTCCCTGTGGATGGAACCTGAATAGGCAATAAACCTGGACTAGGGACTTGTGTGGTTAGTCAGGTCATGGCCGACATCCTCGCTAGGCTTCCGCTTGAAGGTTGCCGAGATACATAACGTGTACATGGAGGTAAGTGGTGAGAGCGTGTGTGAAGAAGTACACCCCTGCAGGGTAAACATCATCTATTCGAATAGCCGCGTCCGCGGTAAAGGACCTCTGGGTTGCCTATACAGTTCATAGACAAGTGAAAGTGGATACTCTAAAATGTGCAAGATAAGTGTGAGTGTTATGGATGGCCTTCTCGTAGGGAGACAGGAGCGGATCCATAGTGGTGTATTGATATGGTGAATATGTGGACTCGTGTGCGCCACCTCAAAAGAGTTACCAGCAGTCGTAGTACAGGATAGCCATCGAGTCAAAGCTGGCTTGCTACAGTTAAACTCCACTACCCCTTTGTTGATACTGATGCATATGTAGCTAGTTCTGATGTAAGTCTTGCAGAGTACATTTGTACTCAAGTTTGCTTAATTTATGTTTTGCAGAGAGACTTCAGTCTCACTAGTGGTTCCGCGTGGACTTCAACATTTAGCTTGTTACCTCGACTATGATCTTGTACCCTTGGTAGGGTTTGGTAGATAGTCAGGCTTGATAGCCTTCTTCCTTTTCAGATGCCTGTACTCAGACATTTTTATGCTTCTGTTGCCTGTATGCTCTGTATGTTGGGTCATGTGACTAGACCTGGCCAAACCTCGGGCCGGGCCGGGCTTCGGGCCGGGCCTACCAAAGCCCGGTGCAAAAAACCCAGGCCCGAGCCCGGCCCGAACACGCAAAAGCCCGACAGGCCTCGGGCCTCGGGTCGGGCGCCTTCAGAGAAACGCAAATTTGACGGGCCCGGGCTCGGCCCGGCCCGGCCAACGGGCTGAATAACTAGGCCCGAGCCCGGCCTGGGAGTAGCGTCGGGCCGGGCCGGGTCGGGCAGGGTCGGGACAGGCCGGCCTGGCCGGGCTGCCCATGGCCAGGTCTGCATGTGACCCCAGTTTGTAATAAATGCTATGATGGCTCTTCTGGGCCTTTATATATATGAGTTGCTTAGTTATGTTGTGATGCCATGTTGTACAACACATACTTTGCATGTTATGCATACGTGTAACATGTATTGGTATGTGTGAGATCCCACACCTAGTTGTTTACCCTTGGTGGCCTATCTTATGGGGAAATGCCTCCTAGTGTTTTTCACTGAGCCTGGGTAGCTTGCTACTGCTCTGGAACACATGGATTGACCCGCATGTGTCCTTCCTTGCTCCTGTGTGTGTCCCCTCTGGGGAAATGTCACGTAGTGTATACCGGAGTCATGTTTGCTTGATACTGCCCGGCAACACTCGCTGCTGACCGACACGTGCATTTTTGGGTCATGTATGCCTGTCCCTATAATTTAGCGCCACTTTTGGTTTATAACTAGTCATGTCGGCCTGAGTTCTCTGTCATATGGATGCTAGCGACACTATCATATACGTGAGCGAAAATGTGCAAACGATCCCGGGGCAGGTAAGGTGGCACTCGTGGGGATACCGTGCGTGAGGCCGCAAAGTGATATGATGTGTTACATGCTAGATCGGTGTGACTTTGGATTGGGGTCCTGACATGATCTACTCCTTCACACGGGATTTGCCACATAGGTGAAAACAGGAACATTTTTCTCCACCCAAATTTCTCAGGATTCAGAAGAGTAGCACTAATAAAGTTAACCCAGTTGGGAGGTACCTTGAATGCCTCTTGTTCTTCGGAGCCCATAGCAAAATAAGTCTTCCAAGCTATCAAGCTCTTTTGTCCAATTTCTGAGAAACATTGAGAATCACCATAAATCCCATTAGAGCATAAATATTTTCCTTTCACATCAAAACCAGGGGGAGGACCTAAAGAAACAGAGGTAGAATTGAGAGGGGGGTTCATACTGATAGAAGCTTCTTTGAGCATAGAGGAAACTTCATCGTCAGGCTCAATGATTTCAATCTTTTCATCTACTGAAGTGCTGTCATTGCCAATAGCTGAGTTAATTGCCTGAGTAAATTCTGCATGAGAAGCAAGCCTGATTATAGGATCATTTCCCGCTGCCAAGTTGAGCTGAAAGAAATCATTATACTCCTCTAGTAGTGGGTCATAGAGGGTTGACTTCAAGTTGGATTTCCTAAGCTGGGGGGATAAATTCAGATCCAGGCCAAAATAGGAGCATTAACAGGAGCATGTATAGCCACATGGGCTTGGGGCTGGTCCCCAGGAAGCAGGCCCATTGGTAATCCCAAGGCCAAATTTAGGTTAGGGGGGCCAAGCTGCTAGTGGGCTTGGTCCAAAACATTTAAATCCAAGTTTCCCTCCTCCAGAAGTTGATCATTGGGAGCTTCAAGATCTGCTAGACTGTTATTAGAACCCACTGAGTCGGTGATTGCACTGTTATTATCCATAATGGGTGGTTCAGGTTCAACTGGATTATCTTCCAAAGGTTGCATTGAATCTGCTAGTTCCAAAAATTCTCCCTCTTCAAGTTCATGATCAACAAAATTATGACCATCTGTAGGTAAAGCCAAGTGCCCCCAACCAGGGAGGTTTTCATCCATTTCATCATCTTCCTCTTCTGGCAGAGCATGCTGGTGGATACCTTGCTGGTTAGGATGCATGTTATCTTGAGCTTGGTGTTCCATGATGGGGCCCACAAAATGATTCAGCTGATTAGGATGAAAGTGTTGGTTGATAGGTTGTGGGTGAGGATTGCCATCAATAGGGAGGGGATCTTCATCAGGAGGCCGCCCTCCTATAAGGTCCTGCTAAACAATTATGACAGGGACAGTCCATGATTCAGAGTGCTCATCTTTAGATTCTCCTACCACAATGCTACTTGGAACATCTCTCAGGGCTTCCACTCTAATTTTGACCATTAATGCAGCTTTTGCACTTCTTGCCCTGTCCCAAAGCAGCATCTTGCCGAAACTCCTAACAGAGTTTGCAATTTCATGAATATCTCTCTTATCAAATGGAAAACCCACAAGTAAAGCCCAGATATCTCTATACAACGCAAGATTTCTCTAATTCTGGCCCTAATTATGTCTTTGGAAGATGACATGAACATCTCCGAAAACATGAGGGCTTTGAAGCCTCATGGAATCACGATCAAAAGGCGAGTTGAATCTAACATAGGCTGACCCAATGGACAAGGGCAGATCTCTAAAAACCCAAGATGCTTAACCTCTGTGATGAATTCAGAAAGAAGTTGCCTGACATTGGGGAACATCACCTGCGGGTTGGGCATCGACACCAGCGTGGCAATCGCCCATTCTTCGTGAACAGGTGTAGAAGGGGCAGAGATGACACGAACACGAGCAGGCCTGCCCTCCACATTGATTGCTTGATGATGCGGAGGAAGAAATGGAGTCGGGTCGAAGGGAAAATTGGCCATGGCCAGACCAGCTTCTACTCTAGCAGAGGAGATTGGGTCAGTCTGGGTGGGAGGCAGAGGCTGCTCTGGTGGAGAGGGCGAAGCTGAGGGGATCACCAGCGAGCTAGCAATCAGATTAGGTAAGGAAGTAAATTGCCCTTCCCGATTTGGGGCAATCTCTTCTCTTGGGGAAGGAGCGGCAGTTGATACGTCCAAAATGTATCTATAATTTCCGCTTGCTCCATGCCTCTTTTGTGTGATATTGCTATGATATTTATGCACTTCCATACCTCTGGTGACCCCCTTTGGCATATATTTACACCGCGTCCCGAAACCCTCGAGGACGGAACCCTTTTTCGCGATCTCATCTCTGTTCCGCCGCCGCCGCGCTTCCAAGATCGGGAGCACCAGGAGAACTCTTCCCGGCACCCTGCCGGAGGGGAGAACCACCACCGGGAGCTTCTCCACCACCATGGACGCTTCCCGAATGAGTTGTGAGTAGTCCCCCTTGGACCATGGGTCCATGACCAGTAGCTATGTGATGTTCTCCTCCCCTCTTTGTTCTTCACCGATTAGACCTCGTGAGCTGCCCTACATGATCGAGGCACATATGTAATCTTTATGCTGTTGCTATGCTGAGTTTGCTGGGATCCGATGGATTATGAGATTATGTTCAGATTGTGTGTGAGTAATATATTTGATTCACCTATTTCATATTTATGTTCTTGAGTAATTCTTGCATGTTCTCCGTTGCTATTTATTGCTTTGGCCGAGTAGTAGGTAGTAACTCCAAGAGGGAACGTTATGCTTGATTGTGGGTTCATGCCCCTCGATGACTAGCTTGAGTGACAAAAACATGAGTCTAGGAGATGTGCTGTTGCCACAAGGGTGTCGGTGTACTAAGGTAGGGGTACCTTAGTACCCCAACTTGTGCACGGGCAGTTGCAGCTTCCCGCGGCAGGGTTTACCACGCGCTCGCCGGAGACCTTCCTGCTCCATATTAAACCATTCAAAAACAAAGTATGCAAGACAGAAGATCGAGACCCCGGCAAGTGGAGCTTGCCGGGAAGGCCGTACCAGGCTCAAGACTGCCCCACTAGCACAAGGCCCTGGCAAGAGGAGCTTGCCAGGAAGACTAGAAGACACGTCTCGGCGCTATATGCGTCCCGGCGAGGGCCCGGGGAGCGGCAAGCTCCCGGGCCCGGCAAGATCAAGACCCCGGCAAGGTGCTTGCCGGGAAAGTTGCGCTGTGTGCCCGCGCTCCAGCTCATCGGCCCACGCGTCGCCCTGGGGCCTATCCAGGGACGCGTGGCGGATGGCTGTGCAGCCTGGGGGACATGGTGGCACTCCACGGTGGTGGATCCATCGCCGTGGCAGACGGAGACGCAAGGGCGGAAGCTTTTGGGGTCGACGGCGACGGGTATTAAATGCCCTTGTCCCCCACTGTCAAAGTAGGTAGCGACCACTGTTCGCGCACTGTAGCTCTACTGTTCCCGCACTGTTACAACTACCACCTCTTTTACGTTTTTACCCCTTTCTCCTACGTTGACACCTGTCGGTGACCCCTTGCACTATAAAAGGAGGCCCATGCACAACGTGGAGCGGGTTCGGAACCTAGATCACTCACACGCTCGGTGTAGCTGCTTCTTCAAGCTCCCGAGCACTCCAACTCAATACACAACTAAGCAGGAGTAGGGTTTTACGCGTCTACCGCGGCCCGAACCTGGGTAAAACTGCCCGCGTGCTCGCTACGATCTGCTCTTCGTGCTCCCTCCGCCCTCGTACCGCACAGACAAGGGGCTCCGGTCCCATAGGTGTTCGTGGCGGACAGTTTCCCCCGACATCTTTGGCGCGCCAGGTAGGGGGCGTCGAGGTTGTGCGGACCTGATCCGGCGTTCGCGCGGGCGCATTCTTCGTCAACCTCTCCAGTTTCATCAGCAACTTCGCCAGCAACAGCTCCATGGCCCCGAAGAAGAAGGCTTCGGAGGTCGGAGGCCCGTCTGCGTCTCATCCGCCGCCACCAGAGCCAACGGTGGGCGGGGGAGACGCCGTCGGAAGGGTGGTCGCCGGCGAGGACACTCGCGGCGCCACCAAATCCAAGGACAAGACAGACGACCGAGCCTCGGTCTCCGTGGACGCGCCACGTCCATCTCAACACACGACAACCCAGCCGCGCCATACCACAGGAGGTGGTATCTGCTTGCTGGGACAAGGGCAAACCGGAGGCTCGCGGGACGCCCCGGACCACCATCCGGGCACAAGTAAAGCGAAGGCGCCGGCGCGGGACCCTGCTCCTTCTAACGTTGTTAGGAGTCCGAGCATATCCCGCTCCTCGCACCGTTCGCCCCCGTTCCCCTCCACTCCAGCGGAAGCGCTCGCGAGAGCGCAACTGCTCCTCGACTTCCCTCCAGCGGCAGACAAGGCCGAAGACTGGAGGGCCACCATCCAGAGCCTGATAGCCTTCGCCAACAACGATTCTCCACAGCAGCCGGCGGCCTCGCGGCCGCGGCAAGCTGAGAAGACGAAGGCCGACGGCGACAAGACCGCCGGGGGTGCGACAAGCGTGCACTCCCCGCCGCGGAAGCAGAAGACGCCACCCCGCCGGAACAACGCCGACGATTGCTCCACGGCATCGTCGGACCCGCGGGCTCGTCGGGACCAGCGCCAGGTCCTCGACGACCGGCGACAAGAAGACGCTCGCACCACAATCGAGCGCCGCCGAGAAGCTCGGCGACAATCAGATAACAGAGCTGGGAACGCTGTCGACGCGCGCGCGCCCGGTGAACCAGGCGACTTGCCGTACGCGGCAGGCTGCCCGGCGTTCACTCGCGAGCTGCGGCGCGTCCAGTGGCCCAGCATGAAGAATTTTAAGCCCGACGTACCGGAGAAGTACGACGGCAAGACGCACCCCTCAGAATTCCTCAGCGTCTACACCATCGCAGTGCAAGCTGCCGGGGGGCGCGACGAGAAGATCTTGGCAAACTACTTCCCGCTCGTGCTTAAGCCGAACGTCCGTTCGTGGCTTATGCACATGCCGGAAGGTTCCATCTCTTCTTGGGCCGACCTTTGCCACCAGTTTGTTGGCGCCTTCACCGGCGGCCACAAACCCCACGGCCAGGAGAGCGATCTCCACATTTTGGCCCAGAAGGAAGGAGAGCCCCTGCGCAAGTACATACAACGCTTCAGCCGTGTGCAGCACAACATCCCTGACGTCCACCCTGCCGCAGTTATCAGCGCGTTCCACCAGAACGTGCGTAACCGCCGCATGCGTGAAGAAATGGCGATGACCAAGATTCGGGATGTCAGCGAGCTCTATGCTCTGGCTGACAAGTGCGCGCGCGCAGAACAGGGGAGGAGACTCCCCGGGGAGGATGCTGGCGCGGGAGGAAGCGACAGCGACGACGCCGCCCCGGCAAAGAAAGGCCGGCGGCGGAATAACAGAAGGAAGGGCAAGAAAGAGGTGCTTGCCATCGAGAAGTCCGGCAAGGAGGCTCCCGCCAAGCAAACGCAGGCTGGCGGCTCCGGCAAGGAGCCTGCCCCTGTAGCGGCAGCCGACAAGCCGGGCAGCTCCGACAAGCAATACTGCAAGATCCACCGCACCAAGGGTCACGATCTCTCCAACTGCAAGCGCGTTGAGTATCTCGTCGAGCAGCAGAAAGCTGAATACGAGAGGCGCGACAAGGAGAAGGCCCAGGGTGGCGGGGAAGAGCCAAGCAAGAAGCGGCCGTTCAATGGCCGGGGAGGACGCCGCGGCAAGGCCAAGCAGCGGCAAGGAGATCGACCTCCCCGGGGCCGCGACAAGGACGAAGACGACGACGAAGACTTGGAGGACGAGGATAACAGTGAGCAGGAGTTCCAGAAGGCCACGGAGGTCCTGTGCGTCAACGGTGGCGCCTCTCTGCACACCTCCCACCGCCAACTAAAGCAGTGGGTGCGTGAGGTGAATGCAGCAGAGCCACCCGTGGAGTCGCGCAGGCTCCTCAAATGGTCCAGCACGCCCATCATTTTTGATCTTGAGGATCACCCTGACCGCACCACTGCGGTCGGGTGCTTGCCGATGCTGGTTTCTCCCACCATCCGCAACCTCAAGGTCACCAAAATGTTGGTTGACGGCGGGGCCGGGCTGAACTTGATCTCCTCTGCTGTGATCAAGAAACTCCAAATTCCAGATGGCGAGCTCGAAGAGACCGGTTCTTTCCAAGGAATCAACCCGGGAAGGAGCAAGCCCAAGGGAAAGATCACTCTGCCGGTGACCTTTGGCGGGGAGCTCAATTTCAGAACTGAGCGCATCACTTTCGACGTCGCCGATATTCCATTGCCCTACAATGGAATACTTGGCCGTCCTGCCCTCGCCAAGTTCATGGCAGCTTCCCGTTATGCTTACAACGTACTCAAGATGCCGGGGCCGATAAGCGTCATCACTGTCCACGGCGACAAGAAGGATGCGCTTGTCTGCGCCGACAAGATCTACCGAGATGCAGCAGCTGCGGCCGAGAAGGATACACTTGCCGCTGAAGCTCCCGGGGGGAAGAAGACAAAGACCAAGTCCGGCAACTGCTCTGGGGCCCACTCCGGCAACCGCACCTCTTCGGAGTGCTGCGCTGCCGTCGAGGACGTTCCATCGAGCTCCACCGGCAAGAGTATGAAAGGGATGGCCGCTCCTCCGGCAACCAAGAAAGTGTCCGCCAAGGAGGACGGCACTGGTGGTACCTTCACCATCAGTGCCACGCTTGACAGCAAATAGGAAAGCGCGCTCGTTGCCTTCCTGCGGGCGAATGTCGATGTGTTTGCCTGGCAACCATCTGACATCCCCGGTGTTCCCAGGAAGGTAATTGAGCACAAGCTTGCTGTTTGTCCTCATGCGCGGCCCATCAAACAGAAAGTGAGGAAGCAAGCCGTGGAGCGCCAAGAATTCATCAACGAAGAAATCAAGAAGCTAGAGGCAGCAGGCCTAGTTAGAGGTGTGATCCATCCGACGTGGTTGGCAAATCCAGTCGTCGTGCGCAAGGCCAATGGGAAATGGAGACTGTGTATAGACTTCACCGATGTGAATAAAGCATGTCCCAAGGACCCATTCCCTTTGCCGCGCATTGACCAGATCGTTGACTCCACTGCCGGATGTGAGCTACTCTGTTTTCTTGATGCATACTCAGGCTATCATCAGATTTTCATGGCCAAAGAGGATGAAGAGAAGACTGCATTTATCACTCCATGTGGCACTTATTGCTTCATACGCATGCCATTTGGATTGAAGAATGCAGGCTCAACCTTTGCAAGGGTAGTATACACTGCTTTTGAGCCACAGATCCACAGAAATGTAGAGGCTTACATGGATGACATCGTGGTGAAGAGCAAGAGCAAGGATACCCTGATTCAAGATTTGGAAGAAACATTTCAGAACCTGCGCAGAATACAGCTCAAGTTGAACCCCGAGAAGTGCGTCTTTGGAGTCCCCTCCGGCAAGCTTCTCGGGTTCTTTGTATCGCAGAGGGGGATTGAAGCCAACCCCGACAAGATTAAAGCCATTGAGCAGATAGAGGCCCCAAAGCGCGTCAAGGATGTCAGAAGGCTCGCAGGTTGTGTGGCTGCCCTCAATAGGTTCATTTCAAAGTCTGCAGAACGCGCCCTACCTTTCTTCAAAATCTTGAAGAAGGCAGGTCCCATGAAGTGGACTCCGGAAGCGGAGGCAGCGCTGCAAGATTTGAAACGGTACCTGTCCTCCACTCCAATACTTGTCGCACCTAGACCACAGGAAAAGTTGTTGCTATACCTAGCGGCAACCAACCAGGTGGTTAGTGCTGCGTTAGTAGCGGAGAGGGAGTCCGACGAGGAGGCTACACCACCGGCAAGCGAGTCCAGCGACAGGCAGGGGGCTGCTCCGACAAGCTCTGGCCCCGACAAGGACAACTCTGCGCAGGAACATGAAGAAGTGCGGAAGAAGATGGTGCAGCGCCCAGTGTATTTTGTAAGTTCCCTTCTACAGGGAGCTAGATCAAGATACTCTGGTGTGCAGAAGTTGCTTTTCGGCCTCCTCATGGCCTCGAGAAAGCTGCGCCATTACTTCCAAGCTCATGAGATAACAGTGGTCACTCGCTTTCCGCTGAAGAGGATATTGCACAACCCAGAAGCAACAGGCAGGATTGTTGAGTGGGCACTGGAGCTGTCGAGCTTTGGACTCAAGTTTGAAAGTACTTCAACCATACAGAGCCGAGCTTTGGCAGAATTCATAGCTGAGTGGACCCCAACGCCCGATGAAGAAGTCCAAGAAACAAGTGCGCCCGTACAAGAAGCGACAAGTGAATGGGTAATGTATTTTGACGGTGCCTTCTCGCTGCAAGGCGCCGGTGCTGGCGTGGTACTCATCGCGCCCACCGGAGAGCACCTCAAATATGTTATCCAGATGCACTTTCCCAGGGAGCAAGCGACAAACAACACTGCCGAATATGAAGGCTTGCTTGCCGGCCTCAGGATTGCGGTCGAACTTGGGATCAAGAAGCTGATTGTGCGGGGAGATTCTCAGTTGGTGGTCCGGCAAGTCAACAAGAGCTACCAGAGCCCTTTGATGGAAGCTTATGTCAATGAAGTGAGGAAGCTTGAGGAGCACTTTGAGGGTCTGCAGATGGAGCACGTCCCGAGAGCTCAGAATGAAATTGCAGATGGCCTTTCAAAGTGTGCTTCGATGAAGTTACCTGTGGAACCAGGGACCTTCTTGCTCAAGCTGACTCAACCATCCGTTACACCATCAATTGGGCAGTCCAAGAAGAGAAAGTTGGTCTCCGGCGACTATTTGCCGGCGGATCTTCCTGAAACCGCCGCCAAGGTCCCCAAGATCAACAACCACAACGCTGAGGAATAGTTTGCTCCTGCAGATCCTCGGGTCTGTACAGTAGAAGCAAGCGTTCCCGACAAGCCTCGCCGAGGCGAGCTTGCCGGGGAACCTTCAGCTCCGGCAGGACCAGAGGTCCTTGCCGTAGAAGCTGAGGTTCTCACAGCGGCCCTCGAGCCTTTAGTCCTTGCCGTCGAGCCCCAGGCTCCGGCATGGGCGCAGCAGATCGTCCGTTTTCTTCAAACTGGAGAACTTCCCGACGACCCAGAAGAAATAGAGAAGATAACCAGGCAGTCAAGTATGTACCAGTTCGTGGATAACGAGCTGTACAGAAGAAGACTCAATGGTATCAGGTTGAAGTGCATCTCCAGGGAAGATGGACAGAAGCTGTTGGCAGAAATACACGGAGGCATATGCGGCCACCACATTGGCGCAAGGGCGCTTGCCGGGAAAGCTTTCCGGCAAGGGTTCTTTTGGCAAGAAGCCCTCCAAGATGCAACTGCACTAGTAACCAAGTGTGAAGCGTGCCAGTTCCATGCGAAGCAGATTCATCAACCAGCTCAAGCTCTCCAAACAATCCCTTTGTCCTGGCCCTTCTCGGTCTGGGGGCTCGACATCCTCGGCCCTTTCCCTCGTGCTGTCGGGGGCTTTGAGTACTTGTACGTTGCAATCGACAAGTTCACGAAGTGGCCAGAAGTGGAACCAGTGAGAAAGGTGACAGCACAGTCAGCGGTCAGGTTCTTCAGGTCGATTGTTTGCCGTTTCGGAATCCCTAACAGGATCATCACCGACAACGGTACACAATTCACTAGTCGCACCTTCATGCAGTACGTCCAAGACCTCGGCGCCAAGGTCTGTTTCGCTTCTGTTGCTCACCCGAGGAGCAACGGTCAAGCAGAGAGGGCCAATGCTGAAGTGTTGCGCGGACTCAAGACAAGGACCTTTGACAGGCTGCGCAAGTGCGGAAGAAATTGGATAGAGGAGCTACCGGCGGCTCTTTGGTCAATCAGAACGACACCAAGTCGAGCCACCGGACAGACACCCTTTGCTCTAGTCTATGGAGCAGAGGCAGTTCTCCCCACGGAACTCGTATACGGATCTCCTCGAGTGCTCGCTTATGATGAGCTCGAGCAAGAGCAACGGCGGCAAGATGATGCATTGCTCCTCGAGGAGGGACGTCTCCAGGCTGCTGTACGAGCTGCTCGATACCAGCAAGCCTTGCGCCGCTATCATAGCCGCAAGGTCAAGGCCAGGAGTCTCGAGGAAGGCCACCTTGTTCTTCGGCGTGTTCAGTCCGCCAAGAATTCCAACAAGTTGACGCCGAAGTGGGAAGGCCCTTATCGGGTGAGACAAGTCACGAGGCCCGGCGCTGTCCGCCTCGAGACCGAAGAAGGCTTACCGGTGAGCAACTCCTGGAACATAGAGCATCTTCGCAAGTTTCACCCATAAGGCGCGGTTGCCGTGATCCGCTCCGGCAACCACCTTTTGTACAAGCCTTGCCGCTGTTGCATGTAACCCTTTGTACAAAGCCGGGCGCAGACCCCGTGCATCAGTAAAGTTTTTGTGTTTTGCGCTGATTGCCTTTTGCATGCTTTTCTTTGCCATTTGCATGTCTTGTTTAGCATTTGGTGCAACACCCAAGTAACCGGTAAGCATCAGCACGCCGAAAGGCCGTAAATTTGTCTCCCTCTTCTATTTTCTTGCCTCCTAAGCAGAAGGAACGTTCCTCGCGCACAAGTTTGTCGGGGGGGAAGGAAGTGGAGGAGGAACCAAGTGCTGTTCAAGAAAGAGAAGCCTTACCGGGAAGCAAGCAATATATGAAAGCTAAGTTATTAGAATTTGACCAGTTCAAATTTTTAAAATTTTAGTTGTCTTCCTTGAACAATCACACTTTGTATGGAAAACCTGTGCGCGGAGGAACCTACCCGTAGCTTGCCGCACCCTTATCTTGTTTCCGAGTTCGCTCAACGATTTAAGTGAGCTGCGACAAGTGTCGCGCCCTTGCTTCGTTTCCGAGTACGCTCAGCAAGTTAAGTGCGTTGCGACTAGCCGCGGCGAGGTTGCTTGCCGGTGAGACCTTGGCCAGCTGGCTGCTCAGAGTCCAGCACTCAGCGCTCGCGGCAAGGGCCCCTTGCCGGCAAGCTCCCCGGGAGCGTAGGGTGAAAAACATACAAAGTCAAGGATTAAGACAAGGAAGATAACATTGCACTGATTGATCAAAATGAGATAAATATCTTACAAAAAATAACTTGTCGCAATGATTAACGAGTTCATAACACCCTATGCAGCAATAAAAAGAGATAAAGATAATGGAGGCCTAATCTACGCGGTCGCCCTCAATCCTGGAGATCTTAGCCACCTTGGCGATGATGTGGGCGACCTGCTCCTTCAGAGCCTCCATGTCCGCGTCAGCCGGCAAACTGCGAAGAACGTTGGTAAGGTTGATGCCCGGATTGCGATACACGATCTTCGTCAGCACGCGCTCCAAGGTTCCCGTGCAGAGCAGGCGCGTCTCCTCGGCCAGTTGCGCGGGGATCTTCTTCCGCAGATCTGCAAGGGCCGGCGCGATTCCCCTGAAGAAGAGGCTGAGCTTGGCGCTGTGAGGGAGGTTTGGATCCGGGGAGTAGATGAGGTGCTCCAGCTTCAAAGCCAGCAGCTCCTGGTCGATGTTGGACGCACAAGATACTAAGTCCTCAGTCCATACCTCAACGGTTTTGCGGAAGAGCTCAGCCGCTTTGTTGGCGCTGTCCACCAAGGTCCGCTCCATGCGGAGCTCCTCCTTCAACTTGGTCTCCCGAGCCCGGGCAGCGTCGAGTGAATCCTTCAGTGTAGAGACCTTCAACTCCAAGTCCTCGATGGAGTCCTTGGTGGCCTTCAACTCGTCGCCCCTCTCAGAAAGACGCACCTGGAGTTCTGAATTGGTGTGGGCGTCCTTCTCGCGCTCCGTGATGAGCGCGGCGACCTTCTCCGCGCTCACCTTCAGCGACTTCTCCAGCTGCGCGACCTTGGCGGCAAGCTCCTTCTTGGCGGTCTCCGCGGCAGCCGCGGCGGCTTTCGCCTCCTTCAGTTCCCCGCCAAGGGCCTCCTCCCGAGCGGCAAGGTCCTCCTCGTGGGAGTCGAGGTTGACCTTACGCTGGGCGAGTTCTCCTTCTCGCCGGGACAGCTCCACCCCGGCGAGCCGCTGCTGCTCTTCGGCCTCAGCTTTCTCTAGCACCCACTCCTGATATTCGCCGGTGAGTCGCTCGCGCTCCTCCGCCACCTCGCGGAGGGCCGCCTGGTTGGCGGCGCTGAGCTCCGCCGCGCGCTTCTCCATTTCCGCGGCGGCCTTGGCGGCGAGGGCCTCCCGACAAGCGAGCTTCGCCTGCCTGGCCCGGTAAAGGGCCAGGAGCTGGTGAAGCAGCTTCTCCTCCTCGGGCCCTTCACTCCCGCCGGGCGCCTTGACAATCTTCAAGCCCGCGGAGGCGAGGACCTCCCCGTCAAATGCCTCGCCCTCCGCGGGAGCTCGCGACGAAGAACCCCACGGCACCTGGATGAAAACGCCGTTGGGGGCTTCAAGATAGTAGCCCTGCTCCTTGCCGGTGGAGGGATCGGCGGCCGGTGCAGCACTTGATGCTCCCGCCGCCTCCGGGCCGGCGGTGCGGTCGCCGTCCCCCTCCCCGGCCGCTGCGTCCGCAGCCGGAGCGGTCTCCTGCGCGGCCGGCTCGGCGGCTCTTGTCGTGTCCTCGGCGACAGGGACGTCGCCGCCGCCGCCCTGCGCGCCCTCCTCCTCCTCGATGTTGATGACTTCCGTCTCCATCGGCTCGGGGGGAGGAAGATCTATAAGAAGAAGAAAAAGAAGTTCAAGCAAAAATCCAAAAAGAGACAACGCCAAGAAGACAAAATTACAAGACATACCTTGGCGGACGTCGTCAGCGGCGGGCTCCCTCGCCGGGGAGCTCTGCCTTGGCGGAGTGGCCGCCCTCGCCGGGCTGCTCGCCCTTGGCGGGGTACTCGCCCTTGGCGGAGTACCCGCCCTTGGCGGAGCACTCTCCCTTGCCGGAGAGTTCGGCCTTGGCGGGGACGGCGGGGCCTGCGGCTCCTCGAGGACGGTCTCCGGACGCTCCTGCCGCTGTGGCTCCACCTCTGCACAAGTCAAGACAAAGACATCAAGATATTGAAACAAGGCAAAATCCCCAAGAGCACTCGACAGATGGAAGTACGAAACCCCAGACTTACGCTGGGGGCTGCGCTGGGGGCTGCTCCTCGGAGCAGCGCTCGGGTCCGGCAGGCTTGGCTCCGGCACGTCCCCAGTTGCCGCGGTGGCCGAATCTTCCGCGACCTCGACCACAGGCGCCTTGGCTTTCTTCGCCATGCGCTGAACCAAGGTCCTGAAATCAAAGCAACAAACAAAATTAGCATCAACAATAATCAAGACGAAACTTGAGAAGGTGTAAGATCTTGGATTCTTACTCCTGATCCTCCTCGTCGTCCTCGCTCAAGGCGGAGAAGTCATACTCCACCTGGGGCGCGTCTGCACGAGGAGCGGAAGACGAAGATTCCCTCGGGCGCTTGGCGGTCCCTTGGGCTGGGGGCTGCGAAGACCCAGCCCCTGTGGTAGCCGAAGCCCGAGGAGCGGGCGGAGCCGCTGCTCCGCTCCGAGAAGACCCCTGTCGGCTCGACGCCGGCCTGCGAGGCGCCTCCGTCGTGGCCTGCGCGCGGGCCGCCTCCGCCGTGGCAGGTGCGCCGGCCGCCCCCGGCGCAGCTTGGCTCCCCCGGGGAGCTGCCCGGCGAGCTGGTTGTTGTCGGGGCGCCTGCGCCCTCTCTCCCGTCGCCGTCTTGCGGAGACGCTTCGATGGAGACCGCCTTGGGCTTGCCGGGGGCGGGGAGGTCTCCGACGAGGAGAGGTCGTCGGCGTAGAGCTCCGTAGATCCGTCGGAGTCCTCGGCCTCCTCCTCCTCCTCCTCCCCGGCTGGCTCGCTGGGCCCGGCGCCCTGCGCTGCGGCCTCTTTTCCTCTGGCGCCTCCGCTCCCCGCGGCGCCTCTGTTCCCTCCGGCAGCGCCATCCCTTGCCGCGGCCTCGGCCACAATCCCATGGATCCCGGAGTGCCTCAGAGAGGGGACCCCGGCGAGCACGTCGGGAGGAAGTTGCAGCAGTCTGCGGATCTCCGCCTCTTCCGCCTGGCTGGACGCATCCGCAGCCTCCGCCTCTTCAGGCGTATATCCAAAATCTCCTGCCGCTGCGGCTGCAGCGGCCTCTTCAGCCCGAGAAGCCATGTATGCAAGCTCCTGTTCGGTGGTGTCCCGCGTGTGCTCCTTGATGTCATCCTTGTTCTTCGCCACCTCCATGAGGTTGTCAAAGAAGCTGAGGACGTCTATTGGCTTGGGAGGAATCCACGTGCGGTCCACGCCATGCGAATCACACGCGGGCATCATGGCGCGGAGAGGATCACAAGCTGTGCTGTTGCAGAGGGGCACCACTCCCCGGGGAGCTCTGAACCACTCAGGGTGGGCCGGGTCATATTTGAAGAGTTCCCGGACCATCCCCTTCAGCTCCAGCGTCGTGAAGTTGAAGTTCAGCCCGGGGCGCAGCCTCATTATATCCGCTGGGTTGCCGTACTCCCAGGCCGGCCTTTTCCTGTCTTGGAGAGGGGCGATGCGGCGGCGGAGGAAGTCTGCGCCTACCTCTGCAATGGACAGCCTAGCTACCCGAAGACGAAGAATCCGGACGAGGGCGACGTCGAGCTTGATGTCGTCCGAATCCAGCTCGCTCCAATCCCTGCCGCGCACGATGGGCGTTGTGCGCGGCGCGGTGAAGGGCTGCGGCTCGTCCTCAATGATCCAGCACCAATCTGCACGCCACTCCTCCCACTTGCCGCGGAGCTCCCCCGGCAAGTACGACTCCTTCTTGTTCAGACGAAATACCCAAGAAATTCCCCCGGAGAGGGGGGCGCCGGCCTCTGCTCTAGGAGTGAAGAAGTGCCTAAACAGCGCTACGTTTGGGTGTATTCCTATGAAGTTTTCGCACATGTGTGCGAAAACCGCCATTGTGAGGATGGCGTTGGGGGTGAAGTCAAGAAGGTGGAGGCCGTAGGTGTGCATGACGTCGCAGAAGAAATCAGAGAAAGGAGGGCAAAGACCGCAGTGAAAGAAGGCTGCGAAGAAGTAATACCCGCCGGGGTAGTTGTCCTTGGCGGCGGCCGGATAAGCTCGAGTGCGGGGGTGCGCCTTGGTTTCCTTGGCCCAGAACAAGTAGTACTTGTTCCAGAGCTCCCGCGCGCCGAGCTTCGGCGGGAAGACGAGGTTCCGCTTCCGGTACGCGGTAAGCTTCGCTGCTTGCTCCGACTTCTCCCTCTTGGCTTTCTCCGCCTTTGCCTTCTCGGTCTTCGGGGCCATGGCGGAGGCGGCAGAGGAAAGGGGGAGGACGGCGGCTGCGGAGGTGTGGAGGCAGAGCGCAAAGGGATCTCTGGAGGAAGAAGAAGATGCAATGAAAGCGCAAGGAGGGGAATCGCTCCTGCTTCCTCTGCTTTTATGGGGAAGTGGGGGGGCGTTTCGCCCTTTCCATTAAGAGAACGTGGGCACGTCCCATCCCACGACGCCGCAATCGACGCGTGCCGTTACGGGGGGATGCGGCGGATACGGAAGTGGATTCGGCGCGCCGTGGGCCGCGTGTGCCCGTGCACTGTTTTGGGCCTGGCCCAACAGCGCTCGGCACCGTGTGTGGCCCAGGCCCGGGGGCTCCTGTCGGTGTACTAAGGTAGGGGTACCTTAGTACCCCAACTTGTGCACGGGCAGTTGCAGCTTCCCGCGGCAGGGTTTACCACGCGCTCGCCGGAGACCTTCCTGCTCCATATTAAACCATTCAAAAACAAAGTATGCAAGACAGAAGATCGAGACCCCGGCAAGTGGAGCTTGCCAGGAAGGCCGTACCAGGCTCAAGACTGCCCCACTAGCACAAGGCCCTGGCAAGAGGAGCTTGCCAGGAAGACTAGAAGACACGTCTCGGCGCTATATGCGTCCCGGGGAGCGGCAAGCTCCCGGGCCCGGCAAGATCAAGACCCCGGCAAGGTGCTTGCCGGGAAAGTTGCGCTGTGTGCCCGCGCTCCAGCTCATCGGCCCACGCGTCGCCCTGGGGCCTATCCAGGGACGCGTGGCGGATGGCTGTGCAGCCTGGGGGACACGGTGGCACTCCACGGTGGTGGATCCATCGCCATGGCAGACGGAGACGCAAGGGCGGGAGCTTTTGGGGTCGACGGCGACGGGTATTAAATGCCCTTGTCCCCCACTGTCAAAGTAGGTAGCGACCACTGTTCGCGCACTGTAGCTCTACTGTTCCCGCACTGTTACAACTACCACCTCTTTTACGTTTTTACCCCTTTCTCCTACGTTGACACCTGTCGGTGACCCCTTGCACTATAAAAGGAGGCCCATGCACAACGTGGAGCGGGTTCGGAACCTAGATCACTCACACGCTCGGTGTAGCTGCTTCTTCAAGCTCCCGAGCACTCCAACTCAATACACAACTAAGCAGGAGTAGGGTTTTACGCGTCTACCGCGGCCCGAACCTGGGTAAAACTGCCCGCGTGCTCGCTACGATCTGCTCTTCGTGCTCCCTCCGCCCTCGTACCGCACAGACAAGGGGCTCCGGTCCCATAGGTGTTCGTGGCGGACAGTTTCCCCCGACAAAGGGGGAAAACAACGGTGCTTGTACTCGTGGGTGCAAGGATTGTTTACTTTACGCAAAGTTCTTTTAATGCAGTTGTCTGTTGCTTTGAGTTTACACTATGGGTGGGACTCGCAACTTAATACCAGCGAGATGTTCTGGATATATATCTCAAGGTGGATGATTAGTAGTAGATGCAGATGGATTTCGGTCTACTTGCCTTGGCGTACCGCCCATGCTTTTGAGCCTCTACCTTTCTTTGCAGCATAGTTAGCATTGGTTTGCGCACATAATCCTGTCAATTGCCCAGCTGTAATTCGTTTACCTCGCTTAGTTATTTTATCATCTTTTGGGAGAGAGACATCACTAGTAAACATCATGGGACCCCGGTCCATATTACCATCATTGATCACACCCGTCATTTACTTTCTGTTCTTATTTACTAGTTGCAGTCATACCTATCACTATTATCTCTTGCGTTTGATCCTTTGTAAACGACAAGGCCGGAGGGATTGACGACCTCTCTGTACTCGTTGGGAGCAAAGTTATTTGTATCTGTGTGCAGGTCCTGTCAAGCAAAAGTCTCTGTCGCTATTGACACCTTCTTGTCGACCCTCGGAGTCTCACGGGATTCGATCCTTGGTATCTTTGCCAAGGGAAAACTACCGCTACGCTACATCTCAAACCTTCCACTTGGGGTAACCAACGAGGGGCGAGAAGCCATCAAGCAAAGTTTTCTGGCGCCGTTGCCGGAGACTCCACTCTTCAAGATAGGGGAGTTGCACGCTATCTTTTATCTTTGCTTTTTAGTCTTGTTAGTTTACCTTCCAGTTTTCTTTATGTCTTTTCACTAGTTTTGCTTAATGGAAAACAACAAAAATATGAGAGAGCTTTATAAGCTCTACCTTGAACTTGGACATGATGTGTTTGAAGAGAAAATTAAAAAACCTTTGGAACTTTATTATTTGCATAACAATCATGATGGTGGTCATGTTATTAGTATGCTTTCTTTGAATATCAATATTGCTAATGACATGGAAAGCTCTAAGCTTGGGGATGACACGTTTGATGAACATGATATTTTTAGTCCCCCAACTTTTGAGGAGAAAATTTACTTTGATGATGATATGCCTCCTAAATACGATGATTACCATGATGGTTATGATAGTCTTACTCTCACTATTCCTAATAAGAAAGATTTTGCTTATATGAAGAGTAATGACACTTTTATGCTTTTGGATCATAGAAATAATGCCTTATGTGATAGTTATATTGTTGAGTTCATCCATGATGCCACTGAAATTTATAATGAGAGAGGGAGACTTGGTTCTAAATATCTTAATAATAAGAAGTTTCCTCTCTTTATGGTGAATATTTTGAAGTTATGCTTGTTTTGCCTTCCTATGCTAGTTGCTTTGTGCTTCAATGAATTATTCTATTGCAATATTCCTATGCATAGCAAGCATGTTAGGCTTAAATGTGTTTGGTATTTGCTCCTTGATGCTCTCTTTTGTTCTTCAACTCTTATTCCTACGAGAGCATCATTAAAGTCTTAAGCCTATCTTTATGGCTATAAAGAAAGAGCTCTAGGGAGACAACCCTTGTTATCTTTGCTTTCAGTTTTTAGTGGTCTTGATGTTTGTTACTACAGTAGCATCATCATTGTATCTTTTCTTTTCAGCTTTGTGCCAAGTTTAGCCTCTGATTGCAAGAAAGTTCAAAAGTTGTGACGTGCTGTCCAGGAAATAGATTATGTCCTTGGACAGAAAAATTCGTATAAAACCATCAGATCATCTTTTTGGTCTGAATTTTTTCGACAGCATGCTCTATACAATTGGCTCTCGGGCGTCTGTTCTGAGTTTTTTGATTTGAGTTGCAGAAGTGCCCCGAAAAAATTATTTACTACCTGCTGGTCTGTTTTTCACAGATTCTGTCCTGTTTCGCCTTTTCTTCGTTTTGCAAACCTTGAGCTTGCTTTTTCTTTGCAAAAACCTTTTGGCAAGATTGAGAAACAGTAGGTATTCAAGATTATCTATATTTCCAGCAAGGAAAAATTATTTTATTATGGGTACTAACCTCGCTAATCAGATTATGATGAGTTATGTATGAAGGGAGTTTTCAAGTGTGCGAGGGAAGATGATAAAAAGATTCAGGAGGGTCAAACGCTCAAGCTTGGGGATGCCCCCGTGCACCTCCGAGAAATATTCAAGAAGACTCAAGCGTCTAAGCTTGGGGATGCCCCCGTGCATCCCCTTCTCCATCAACAATTATCAGTTCGTCTTTCGTTCCACTATATTTTAATCACTTCATGCGTTATGTGCTATGCTTGGAGCGTCTTGCTTTTAGTTTCCTTTTTTGTTTTCTTTAGCTTTGCTTGCTGTTCATAACGAGTTAGAACCCAGCTTTCTTTGTGTGGGAGAGAAACACGCTCCACTTCAACCTAGAACACAACATAGGATGTTCATGCTTATCTTTGCTGTGTATGTTCTTTGTCTTTCCATAGCTACTGTCATGTTTAGCTCTTAGTTTTCATGATTTTCTTTTTAAAGAGCTTTTGTTTAGTTGGTTGCTGAATTCTCTTGAGTTTTCATGTTTATCTTGTTAAGAGAGTTTGTCTGTTGCACTGAGTTGTGTGTCTTAAACTTAAAGTAGGTAATTGAGGTTGCTATTTAATTTTAGTAGTAACTTGCAATAGTTTTGAGGTATTGTCATGAGTAATGTCTGAACTTTTGGTGTCAAGAGCTTTAGCCTATTAGTGATAGATGTCGTATTTTGGGCAATCCGTGTTTATTTTCGAAAACCTACAAAATAGTTGAGAACTTTACCTACTAAATGGATCACTAATCTTTGGAGGGATCGAATATTAGAGTACACTCACGTACCATGGGTCGAGGATGCGCAAGGGTAACCAAACCCCCATACACACCTCCTTGGGGTACTTGTCTCTTTGTGAACCTCCTAATTAGATTGAGAGTTACCGATAATAAGTGCATGAGTTCTTCGGACTAATGTGAGTATTCGAAGGTTGACACTTCCACCTATCCATATTTTTCTAGCCTCTTCGGTACCGTGCATTGCCCTTTCTCACCTCGAGAGTTGGCGCATACTTCGCCGGTGCATCCAAATCCTTGGCACGATACGCTCTGTCATCATAAGCCTCATTATATCCTTCCTCAAAACAGCCACCATACCTACCTATTAAGGCATTTCCATAGCCTTTCCGAGATACATTGCCATGCAACATCCATCCTCTCATGACTTGATCTTCATGTCATACATGCTTTTTGCTTGATCGATGAGCCGCATGCTAGTTGGGTGCTACATGACGCGCTAGTATCATTGCATATCCTGCTACACTGGCAGAGGCATACATTTGCATACATCATGATAGTTTCATTTTCTTTATGTTGAGTACTTTTGTAAAGTGTGAATGATCTTCTATACTTCTTGTAATACATAGAGTGTTGCCCCTAAGTGAGGAAAAGATCCCAAAGAGGACAAATCAAAAGATCCCAAAGAGGACAAAATCAAAAGATCCCAAAGAGGACAAATGAGAGATAAATAGAAAGAGCCATTGAGACCACAAAAAAAAAATAAAAAAAGAGAAAAAGAGAAAAAGAAATAAAAAGAGAGAAGGGGGCACACTACTATTTCTTTTGAGAGATCCACACTCGTACTCCATCTTATACCTTGTACTCCATAGAGATTATCATTTATACATATAGCTATGTGGGGACCTTTACACTATAGAACTTGGCTTGTATATTCCAATGATGAGCCTCCTCAAAAGAGGTCTAGGTCTTCTTGAGCAAGCAAGTTGGATGAACCCCCACTAGTTCCATTGGAGAGCTTACCTTAGCTCATATGTGCATCCGTTGCATGACAATCCCTACTCCTCACATCATATCTATCATTTGGCTTTCTCTCGCCGATGATTGTCCTTATTGATGTGAGCCTTTCACACCTTTTTGTCTTCCCCCTCTATCATCCTTCTCTATTTGCCATCCTAAGTGTCGACTTTCTTGCTTACGCTCATCCATTGCATGAGTGCTCAAAATATCGAAAGGGAGTGGATCATTTTGACTTGTACCTGGCTGACGGTCTGGGGATGAGTCAAGATAAGATTCCAAAGAAGACCAAGTGTGAAACTTTAGTAGATTAAATTCTCAACAATACAAAAACTATGTTTTACTCTCTCATATATCCCTATCCCCTTTCTTGCACGCAAACACCATTTGGAGACATTCGAGTCACGGACAGCGAGAGCTCTTGCACCTTTATGTTCTTATGTTACTTATTACAATGCTAATATAGACTCTTGCTTGTTATGACTTGAATTGGATTACATACCTTGATTACTTTACTTAAAAGTTCTTATATGGTTGATAGCATGTCACCACAGAAATTATGCTTGTTATCATTTACCTACTCGAGGACGAGCAGGAATTAAGCTTGGGGATGTTGATACGTCCAAAACGTATCTATAATTTCTGCTTGCTCCATGCCTCTTTTGTGTGATATTGCTATGATATTTATGCACTTCCATACACTTTTGATCATATTTGGACTAACCTATTAACTCAGTGCACCCCAGTGCCAGTTTCTGTTTTCTGCTGTTTTTCTATTTCAGGTTTTTCCATTACTTAAATTGCCAGAAAAATTCCGGGAAAAATATATAAAAAATCAGCGTTCCGAAAGCTTCCACGTGCCAGAAGTGGGCCAGAGGGGAGCCAAGGGCAGCGCAGGCGGCCTGCCCACGCGGCCCCCCTCCTGGCCGCGCCGGGGGGGGGGGCGCCTGGGCCCCCCTTACCTCCTCTGGTGACCCCCTTTGGCCTATATTTACACCGCGTCCCGAAACCCTCGAGGATGGAAACCTTTTTCGCGATCTCATCTCTATTCCGCCGCCGCCGCGCTTCCAAGATCGGGAGCACCAGGAGAACTCTTCCCGGCACCCTGCCGGAGGGGAGAACCACCACCGGGAGCTTCTCCACCACCATGGACGCTTCCCAGATGAGTTGTGAGTAGTCCCCCTTGGACCATGGGTCCATGACCAGTAGCTATGTGATGTTCTCCTCCCCTCTTTGTTCTTCACCGATTAGACCTCGTGAGCTGCCCTACATGACCGAGGCACATATGTAATCTTTATGCTGTTATTATGCTGAGTTTGCTGGGATCCGATGGATTATGAGATTATGTTCAGATTGTGTGTGAGTAATATATTTGATTCACCTCTTTTATATTTATGTTCTTGAGTAATTCTTGCATCTTCTCCGTTGCTATTTATTGCTTTGGCCGAGTAGTAGGTAGTAACTCCAAGAGGGAACGTTATGCTTGATTCTGGGTTCATGCCCCTCGATGACTAGCTTGAGTGACAGAAACATGAGTCTAGGGGATGTGTTGTTGCCACAAGGGGGAAAACAACGGTGCTTGTACTCGTGGGTGCAAGGATTTTTTACTTTACGCAAAGTTCTTTTAATGCAGTTGTCTGTTGCTTTGAGTTTACACTATGGGTGGGACTCGCAACTTAATACCAGCGAGATGTTCTGGATAGATATCTCAAGGTGGATGATTAGTAGTAGATGCAGATGGATTTCGGTCTACTTGCCTTGGCGTACCGCCCATGCTTTTGAGCCTCTACCTTTCTTTGCAGCATAGTTAGCATTGGTTTGCGCACATAATCCTGTCAATTGCCTAGCTGTAATTCGTTTACCTCGCTTAGCTGTTTTATCGTCTTTTGGGAGAGAGACATCACTAGTGAACATCATGGGACCCCGGTCCATATTACCATCATTGATCACACCCGTCATTTACTTTTTGTTCTTATTTACTAGTTGTAGTCATACCTATCACTATTATCTCTTGCGTTTGATCCTTTGTAAACGACAAGGCTGGAGGGATTGACAACCTCTCTGTACTCGTTGGGAGCAAAGTTATTTGTATCTATGTGCAGGTCCTGTCAAGCAAAAGTCTCTGGCGCTATTGACACCTTCTTGTCGACCCTCGGAGTCTCACGGGATTCGATCCTTGGTATCTTTGCCAAGGGAAAACTACCGCTACACTACATCTCAAACCTTCCACTTGGGGTAACCAACAAGGGGCGAGAAGCCATCAGCAGTCACTCCATTAACTGGGGGGCCTGCTGGCGCACCAGAGAGGAGCTAATTTGACCAGGCAAGTGGCTATAATGCCGAATGACAGTCCCTGACAATGTGACCCCACCCCTTGCATTTCCTACAACAAATGAGATTCTGGCAAGCCGGTCTTTCATGGCCCAGGAGCAGGCAACGGACACAAAACTTCTGGGCTGAGTGGACAGCAGCAGTAGCCGGCCCATTATTGCTAGGGCCACCTCTAATTGAGCCCGAATAATTTTGAATTGCCAAATTTCCCACTGCATTCACTCCAGCATTAACCTCCGTATTGATAGGGAACTGAAGCCTGCTGAAAACCGTAGTTACTGGAACCGATGATCTAGCGCTTGCATGTTGAGAATTTTTCATCTGCCTAGCTTGAGATCGATCAAAAAACGTGGAACAGGAACATCATCTACATATGAATTAGCGCGATCTCTAGAACGGGAAACCACAGTCCATCCTTCTTCCATCTCAGGATCCGAAATTTGCCTTGTCTTGGGTCCAGAACGTCCCCAAAGAAGAAAACCCAAATTGAACTCCGGGGTAGAAATATTTCCACCATTGTAAATTGCAAACCCAACATCCAAGGAAGAAACAGAGAATTTGAACATATGATCTTGAAGCTTACAGACCTTAAATATAGATGCTCTTCCCCCAAAGTAGGAAAGAAGAATTGTACCCACCGATTCTTCAGAGAGTCTGATTCTTGATCGAGTGAATTCCGTAACCAGAAAGAATTCTCTTAGGCCAGCTCCTTCAGAGAAGTTAATTGGCAGATTCAAACGATTCCTGATTTGATCTTCAAACGCATGGCCTCTTTTGAATCTCAGATCCGCAAGCGACATGGTGACTCCCGAGTGGACTGTTGCATGTGTGTGTATAGTGCTTCTTACAATTTAAAAAAATGGATTTGTTATTATCATTTTTATAAATTTTGAGCTCCAAATCTCAGTATCCAAAAAACCACTTGTGGGGCGGATGGTTTATATAGAGCATAAGGCTTGGAGAGAAAGGAGGATCTCCTAGAGATGAGATAGGGGATAGTTGATACATCCTAAACATATATATAATTTATGCTTGTTTCATAGTACAACTATATCATTTTGACATAGTTCTGTCTTATTTTATTTTATTTTTCAAAAATTAACATATTAAATTAGTATTCAACGTTAGTTGTTGTTTTAAAGGTTTTTGGACTTTTTAGGAAGATCCATTTTATAGAGCCTAAAAGAATCAAAAAAAATTAAGTTTGGAAGCTTTCAAAGGCAATTGGCCCCGCACGGGGTGCTATATATGGGCCTCACGCAGCCAGCGGTGGACACGTGGGCCCCACAATACCCCACTCCACCACCTCTTTCTTTCCCTGCCTATACATACAATAACTTTTATAAAATTGTTTTCAATAAATTATGGCACATCTAATTACTTATCTTATATGAATCACAAAATCTCAATCTTTTTGCTAGGTGGCAAATATAGAGATTGGGCCATGCAACTCCAATTTTATTTTCCTTATTTTGGTTATATAGGGTGGCAAAATTTTCATGTGCATCATGGAAATACATCATTTACCGTTGCAAATTTCGGGGAAGGGGGGGTTAAAACCATATTTTTGTTTGTTTATGTAGCATGGCAATGTTTCCTTGTGTACCATGGTGATTTTTGTTACATTTTGTTGGAAATATGTCCATGGGCAATAATAAAGTGGTTATTATTATATTTACTTAATCATGATAAAGGTTTATTATTCATGCTATTATTGTATTAATCGGAAACTTAAATACATGTGTGAATACATAAGCAAATTACCAAGTCCCTAGTAAGCCTCTACTAGACTAGCTTGTTGATCAAAAGATAGTTAAGGTTTCCTAATCATAGACATGAGTTGTCATTTGATAATGGGATCACGTCATTAGGAGAATGATGTGATGGTCTAGACCCATCCGTTAGCATAGCATATGATCGTTCAGTTTATTGCTATTGCTTTCTTAATGTCAAATACATGTTCCTTCGACCATGGGATCATGCAACTCCCGGACTCCGGGGAATGCCTTGTGTGTATCAAACGCCACTTCGTAATCGTGTGATCATAAAGGTGCTCTACATGTATCTCCGAAGGTTTCTTTTGAGTTGGCATGAATCGAGATTGAGATTTGTCACTTCATATGACGGAGAGGTGTCTCCGAGCCCTCTCGGTAATATAGCATCACAAGAAGCTTGCAAGCAAAGTGACTAAGGAGTTAGTTACAAGATGATATATTACGGAACAAGTAAAGAGACTTGCCGGTAACGAGATTAAACTAGGTATGTAGATATCGACGATCGAATCTCGGGCAAGTAACATACCGACGGACAAAGGGAACTGCATATGTTGTTATAAAGGTTCGACCGATAAAGATATTAGTAGAATATGTAGGAACCAATATGGGCATCCAGGTCCCGCTATTGGTTAATGGTCGGAGAGTGTCTCGGTCATGTCTACATCATTCTCGAACCCGTAAGGTCCGCACGCTTAACGTTCGTTGACGATATAGTACTATATGAGTTATGTATGTTGGTGGCCGAATGTTGTTCGGAGTCTCGGATGAGATCACGTACATGACGAGGAGCTCCGGAATGGTCCGGAGGTAAAGATTGATATATAGGATGATAGTATTCGGTCTCCAGAAGGGTTCCGGGATGCACCGGATAATTGTCGGATCACCGGAAGGAGTTATGGGAGGCCACGGGGTCTTATTGGGCCAATGAGTGAAGGACACTAGCTCACAAGGGGCTGGTGCGCCCCACCTATAGGACGCCGGCCCCTAGGGAAGGAAAGAGGAGGGATGGCCCCCTCCTGGCTTTCCTCTCCATGCGCCAGGAAGGAAGGAGGAGGGCCAGCCTTTCCCTCCACGCGCAAAAAAGGAAGGGGGCGCCTAGGGCTGCCTTCCCTCCCCCTCCATCTACATATATGAGAGGAGGGAAGGGGGCGTCAGACACCACGAATCCCCAAGCCATGTGCCGGCGCCCCCTCTCCCTCTAGTTTCTCCACCGCTCTTAATTTGTTGTGCTTAGCGAAGCCCTACAGAAATAGCTTCACCACCACCGTCACCACACCGTCGTGTTGCCGGAACTCATCTACTACTTTGCCCTCTTGCTGGATCAAGAAGGCGAGAATGTCATCGAGCTGAACGTGTGCTGAATGCGGAGGTGCCATGCGTTCGGTGCTTGATCAGAACGGATCGTGAAGGTGTACGACTGCATCAACCGCGTTGATAAACGTTTCCGCTTAACGGTCTACAAGGGTATGTAGGTAATCCCCCCCTCTCGTAGTTATACATCTCCATGAATAGATCTTGCGTGTGCGTAGATTTTTGCTATTTGTTTTCCATGAAACGTTCCCCAATACATTTATCATGGCAAATTACAGGGAAGGGGATGTGTATGTGTGTGGGTGGGTGGGGAGGGGGTTAAAGCCACAATTCCATTTGGTTATGTAGCATGGTAATTTTTTAGCATATGTTTTCCATATGAACGTGGCATTATGATACATCTATGTTCATGGAAATCTAGAACATGGCAAATTTGTGTGTCACACTCACATATAGGTAGTGGCGGAGCCAGGGGTATTCCCTCGTATTCCATGGAATATCAATGATTTTGGGGCAAAAAAATTATATATACATATATATTACGTATATAGATTGAAACAGCCAAAGCCCACTCAACACATGTCCAGGTCCAGCCCGCACAACAACTCAAGGCCTCAAACTGGCCGACTCCAGTCCAGTACGCATCATCTATTCTCCACTGCTCCCCATGACCTAGCTGCCTGCAGGCTGCAGCTGGCCGGGGTGGCGGCGGATGACACCTGCAGGAAAGTGGTGGCGACGGCGCGGCAAGCAAGCAAGTCCGCGAACTACCACTCCGGGTCCGGCCCTCTGGCCTCCGCCGGTCCCAGGTCATTGCCCTCCGCAGCTCTGCTCTCGGCGCCCGCCATTGCATAAGCTCCACGAGATCCATCCGCCCAGGTAAATTTATCCTCTGATTTAGAACGGAAAAGAAAGCTCAAGAATCAGCCATAGTAATGGTATAATTCTGGCAATATGTTGATGGTTCATGAATCCTTTCCATCTGCCAACTATTAAAATAAAAATCAAGATCAAGTAATCATTTAGAAATTTTCAGACATATCAACTATGCAAACAACTTTAAGAACAGGAGATTTTACTGTTATAAGAATATATTTTCCAGCAAGCTTACTGCATGCAATGCAGCTGTGTATTGTTCTATTTTCAAAAGAAAAAACCCAAGAAATTATTTATTGGCAAGACCAAAACTCCAAAAGTGCTATTGATGTGACCACTTGATGCTTTGCTGGATAGTTCATTGCCAGGCTTTGTACGTGTGTGCATCAGCTACCGATTGCGACTTTGATGAAATTCTAGAACGTATCCGATTTTTTTTCTTATGTTCTTGTAATGTAAGAATTTGCATCATTTTGGACATTTGTGTTTGTTTTCTATTGCATTGGGGAAAAAATCTGGCTCCGCCACTTTCTATTGCATTTCCAAAAAAATCGAACATCGCTGCCAGTTTCTATTGAATTACAAAAACAAATTTGCAATGAATACCTAGGAGCAAATTCGTGGCTCCGCCACTGCATATAGGTGGATTTTTTTCTCAAGAACGCGGGAAACTTCTTTTTGATTTGTGTTTTCCATTTGAACATGGGAAATTTATTTTACATATATGTGGATTCTTCTCTTCATTTCTGGGAGCATTTTTCTCTTTGTGTTTTCATATGAATTGTTGAACATTGCAATTTTTTCGTTGAATATTTGGTGCACTTAATTAATTATTTTTTGTGGCCCTTTTTAGCAGGTTAGAAGCAATGGCCTTTGGCGAGATGGAGCTCGGGAGGCCTAGCAAGGGGCCCGTTAGACCCTTTGGGTCACGCTAGGGGTATCCTCAAACGAAAGGGTTCACTTCTTCCCCCCTCTCTACGGAAAGATCCTTTGTTCTAACTACCACCGAGGGAGGACGCCGTCCAATTAATGGAGTCTTGTTTTATTTAACTAAACAATACCTCATGTGTTTCCGCATAATTGGATATATAGTTTGTAAATATTGTGTAGAATACTAATTCAGTCCTTTACGATTAAACCTCTATGGGAAATTTCTACAAACTTAGCATGGAAAGTTTTGCATGTCACAATAGATGCAATGTGATCTAAAATCAATCTAGAATGCACTAATACATTGCATGATATAGGATTCCGATGTGTAGATCATATGGATGCTAGTGGATCAAGCTAGTAAATCTAACGACTAGAACAATTTCAAATGATGTGGAAGCACACATGTTGAGATAATTAGAAGTAGTGAGTATCATTCTCTTGGTATATAATATCAATTGCTACAAAGTTTAATACGCTCTATTGTCATCTCTTGATAAATTGACCCTCCTAAGTTGTATGCCCTGACTCATTTGAGTATGCTCACACGGTCACACCCTAACCACAATATGTGATTCTGTTTTCCTTGTATCAAATTCCCTTTGCATACTGTTGAGGGCGAGTTAATTAATTTTGTTTTTGCTAATTCTAAGTCGCTTAGTGACTCAAACACCAAAAAAATGTGAGGTGTTCCACTTGCAAAATCTAGTTACATGTAGGCGAGTGGTGAATCTACTATGACAATGAAGGGTAGGGTCAAAATAGCCTAGTGACCAAATGCATTAGAAATGTTACATGTGAATTGCTTAAATGTATTTTTCAAGTGATACATTTAGCTCACTAACGGTTTAAGCTTGTTAGAGCATGTATAATGGTTGATAAGACGGTCTTATCTTAGGTCCAATACATAATCTAGAGAAGGTCTGTTGGGTAACGTAGTATTTCAAAAACAAATCCTACGATCACGCAAGATCTATCTAGGAGAAGCATAGCAACGAGTGGGGAGAGTGTGTCCACGTACCCTCGTAGACCGAAAGCGGAAGCGTTTAGTAACGCAGTTGATGTAGTCGAACGTCTTCACGATCCAACCGATCCAAGTACCGAACGTATGACACCTCCGTGTTCAGCACACGTTCAGTATGATGATGCTCCTCGAGCTCTTGATCCAGTTGAGGAGGAGGGAGAGTTCCATCAACACGATGGCGTGGCGATGGTGTTGATGATGTGATCTGCGCAGCGCTTCGCCTAAGCACTACGACAATATGACATGAGGTGGAATCTGTGGAGGGGGGCACTGCACACGGCTAAAACAACTGTCAACTTGTGTGTTCTAGGGTGCCCCACTGCCCTCGTATATAAAGGAGCAAGGGGGAGGCCGGCCGGCCTCATAAGGCGTGCCCAAGGGGGGCAATCCTACTCCTAGTAGGAGTTGGATCCCCGCTTTCCTAGTCCAACTAGGAGAAGAAGGAAGGAGAGGGAGAGGAGAAGGAAAGAGGGGGCGCCGCCCCTCCCCCTAGTCCAATTCGGACTAGGCCCATGGGGGGCGCGCGGCCAGCCGTTGATTGATGCCCTCACTCTCCCCTAAGGCCCAATAAGGCCCATTACTTCCCCGGTGGTTCCGATAACCCTCCGACACTCCGATATTTATCCGATGACCCCCGGAACTCATCCGCTGCCCGAATAACATCGTCCAATATATCATTATTTATGTCTCGACCATTTAGAGACTCCTCGTCATGTCCGTGATCTCATCCGGGACTCCGAACAATCTTCGGTAAAAAAACACATAACTCATAATACAAATCGTCATCGAACGTTAAGCGTGCGGACCCTATGGGTTCGAGAACTATGTAGACATGACCGAGACACATCTCCGGTCAATAACCAATAGAGGAACCTAGATGCTCATATTGGCTCATACATATTCTATGAAGATCTTTATCGGTCAAACCGCATAACAACATATGTTGTTCCCTTTGTCATCGATATGTTACTTGCCCGAGATTCGATCATCGGTATCATCATACCTATTTCAATCTCGTTACCTGAAAGTCTCTTTACTCGTTCCCTAATACATCATACCGTGACTAACTTACTAGTCATTTGCTTGCAAGGCTTATTATGATGTGTATTACCGAGAGGCCCCAGAGATACCTCTCCGACACTCGGAGTGACAAATCCTAATCTTGATCTATGCCAACACCACAAACACTTTCGGAAACACCTGTAGAGCATCTTTATAATCACCCAGTTATGTTGTGACGTTTGATAGCACACAAGGCATTCCTCCAGTATTCGGGAGTTGCATAATCTCCAGAGAAACATGTATAAGTCGTGAAGAAAGCAATAGCAATAAAACTAAAAGATCATAGTGCTGAGCTAACGGATGGGTCTTGTCCATCACATCATTCTCCTAATGATGTGATCCCGTTGATAAAATGACAACACATGTCTATGGTTTAGGAAACTCAACCATCTTTTATTAACGAGCTAGTCAAGTAGAGGCATACTAGGGACACTCTATTTTGTCTATGTATTCACACATGTATCAAGTTTCCGGTTAATCAATTCTTGCATGAATAAAAGACATTTATCATGATATATAAGGAAATATAAATAACAATTTTATTATTGCCTCTAGAGCATATTTCCTTCAAGGTGAAACTAGTTACTCAGAAGGGGGGCCAACTATTATCTAAGGTGGGGGACTTAATTGATCCTGTTTCCAATAGTTGGGATGAAGATATGCTTAGAAAAATTCAATGGCCCATTATTGTACAATGGGTATTTGCAATCCCAATCTCGCAACACAATTTACCAGATTTCGTTGCTTGCAGCTACATGAAAAATGGTATGTTTTCGGTTCGGTCTGCATATTTTGTGGAATGGGACTATCAACATGGAAGTAAACGAGACACTCCAATGGGAAGGAATGAACCATTTGGACCAAGATTTGGAAATTATCTTGACCATCAAAGGATAAATTTTATATCTGGCAGATGTTACATGGAACTCTCCCATGTCGTGCTACACTTGCAAATAGACATGAAAATTGGGCCTATATGTCCTACATGCTAGGATGGCCCGGAAGATACGAAGTACCTTCTATTTCTTTGCAACAAAGTAGGGGAGGTTTGGAAAAGGCTGGGGATGGATGATATTATTGAAAAGACATGTCAAGTAAATCGTGTTGGTGAGGTGGTACTGGAGTATTTACTTCTTATGCCAGAACAACAATTGTGTATTATGTGTCATCAAAATGTTCGTGAAATCATTGATATTCGGCCCGGTACTTGTGGTGGGAAAGGCGAAAATTAGTGCACAAGGAGACAACTCAGAACGCGACCCATATTTCTATGGGGATACTAACTCTTATGGCCAACTTAGTTACTGCCTCCTCTCCAAAGGTTTCTAAGAAGAGGGATGCTGGACGTGCCCTCCAGTGGGTTTTGTTAGACTTAATGTTGATGCTTATTTTGATCATGTTCTGTTTAGGAGGATGACGGGGGTGGTACTAAGAGTCAACAATGGTAGATTCATCGGAGGGGGAATGGGAAGATAGGTTGTTGCACGGATGTCCTCACGACCGAAGCTATGGCTCTCAAATTTGGTCTATCACTTGCACAAAGGACATGATACAATTGCCTTATTATTAATTAGGACAATCTGGAGGTGACTAATACCATGAAGGATGGAGGAAAGCCAGCGGGTGTGGCGGCGGCAATTCTTGATGATTGTTTTCATTTTGCTTGTGACTTTTATTTTACTACTCCCCCCGTTCTGATTTACTTGTCATGGTTTTAGTTCACTAGATTAGCTAGATTTTATTTGACTTTTGATTGGCTTGAGGTGCCTTTAATTGAAATTATACCAATCCTCATAAACAATGTACTGCTTATTTCCAATAAATAAAATTTTATTTTTTTCAAAAAAAATATAGAGATGGTAATGAAAAACAATGTACAATGGGTTTTATCTTAGTCTATTCTTGTGTTATCTCATATCCCTAAATATGTGCTGAGAGATATTGTGTTAAGAGGACATCTCTCAATTAAGAGGAGGAAAACCTGTTATTCTATTCCCTCGCAAAAAAAAACTATTATTCTAGTTTTTTACTTGCTTCTTCTCAGCATTTATCCTACGTGGCACTGCTAAAAAAGAACCATTGTACATGCCCTTGCGGTCCCATGTTAAAATCGCCACTGGAGTGCATCCATGTATTTTGCTGTGTGCAGTCACGTAGATATGCACCTTATTTGACTTCCGGAAATGAAAATGGACCATTCAAAAAGGGAAAAGGAAAATGGAAGATGTTGTCCTTTTGATTAAAAAAAGGCAGTTATAAAAGTCGAAAGGCTATTTCCCTACTGCATGCATCCGCGCACTAATGTCTGGCTAGTCATAATTACGATGAGCTACTTACTAGCTAGTGAGTGCAGCTGAAGTACAGATTGTACCACAAGATCCATGTACGACCACCGATTTCTAAGCCTTTTCCTGTGCACTTATAAAAAGAAAAGCCTTTTCCTGTGAACTTTGGGATGATGGTTGGGAATATGCTCTCGATATCCAATTTAGAGCATCTCTGGTAGATTAACTATATTCCCAACCCAAAAACCCAGTTTTCGGTTACCCTGAAACTGGTTTTTTGGTTTGCAAACTCGTCGGGTGGTACAGATACGGAAAATTGGCACTGGAAAATTTTTAAAAACAAGATAGCGCTAGAAATTGTTCATCACGATCATGATAAACAAAGACGATAGTACATACAAACACAATTTTAACTCGAAAACTAAACTAAAAACCACGCGAACGCGTGCTCCTCCCGGGCTTCTTTGTTGTGGCGCACAACGTCGGGGTGTCGCGTCGGTGTCGGGTGCGGAGGACGTGCATGCGGAGCACATCTCAACTGGCAGGGCCCCGTCGCGGCTTTCGGGACCTGCGGGCACGCTCCAGCCCCTGCTTGTATAGCATCGGGCGAAGCTGTCCGTCCTCGTCGCAGGATCTGGAGCTGGAGATCGTCCCCATGGCAGAGCTTTTGTCCTCTGCGCCACGGCGCGTGCAATTGCTCGAAGACGCACCGACGTGGCCGCCACGGCTGGATCCGCCGACCATCGATCTGCCAGTGACGAAGGAAAAGGAGAGGAGAGGTGCGAGAAATTTCCCGCAGAAGATGTCTAACCCTAGCGGCGGAGGAGTGAAATCGCGGCAGAGGGGATCGGGTGGGAGGGTAGCCCCTAAATGCCCCCGGTACAGTCCATATAGTCACGAAGGGGAGGAGGGCGGGGGGCATATCCAATGCTCCCAATAATTTTTCGTGGGCAGGCTGATATGCGGTGCTTGTTGGAGCCGTATAGAAGGCAAAACCCGCATATCGGCCGGAATGTTTCGCGCCGTGTGGCTTTTAGTGGATCTAGTAGATATGCTCTTAGCTGCGATTGGAGTAAGTGTTCCGACATTTGTACAATTTTCGTCCATCTAAATTCCAAGCAGATCATATTCCTATCCTACCACTAAAAGAGTATATTTTTTTCTTGCGATATTTTTATTATTATTCTGTGTTCTTTGTAAAAGAGTACTGATGCATCTGTTGCGCGATAGAGTTTGTGTCCAACAAGTTCGAACTACATGCATGTTCCTATCGATCTCATAGACTTGAGCAACTGACAATTACGTAGCAGCAATCTCTAGATTGTTCGAATTTGTTGCGCCACAGGGTCTAGCCAGCTGAAGATGAAACTGCTGATGCGACGCTGTAACCGACTGGTAACTAATCGGAGCAGTGTTCAGGAATTCAGGACGATCGCCCTCGATCACAATCGTGTGGCGAGCAAAACCACGACGATGATGAGGAACCGCACTCGATCTGTACGTACCACACCTCCATTTACTCTCCACATGATCCTATCGGCGGCGATCCACTCGCTAGCTCGTCCACTTTGCCGAAGAACGCGCGTATCGCGCGAGCTTTCGTGCGCGAGGTCGGTCGTCTCCAATCTCCACCCTGACAAATGCGAGGCCCGGCCCCACGTCAAAGTCCAACGGCGTGCCCCGGAAAGCCTCGTCCCTATATAAGCAAGTCCCCTGGTGCCTCACAACATTCCAAGACAGGGAGGTCATCTGCCCAACAGCCTTTCCTTTCCCTCGTCCCTTCTCCTCTTGTCAGCATAAACCCAACAGAATAAGTGACGCAGAAGCAGCGGTGAACCTATATATACCACGTAGAGCCGGCCAGCCAGGCCGCATTTTCTTGGCGCGCTTGCGATAGAGAGGGACTCGTCTGGGTTTGCTTCTGCCGGTGATCATGGAGGCGGCCGCGAGGGACGCGCAGAGCGGGCTGGAGTGGCGGGTGACGGTGCCGGAGGGCGCGTCGGTGACGGTGGAGTACGAGGCCGGGCCGGCCGGGAGGGCGTGGGCGTGGCTGGTCGCCTGCGTGCTCTTGCTCGGAGCCACGGTGTCCGGCTTCGCCAAGAAGGTGTGGAAGATCGGCGCGGACGATCCGAGGAAGGTGGTGCACGGCCTCAAAGTCGGCGTTGCTCTCACCCTGGTCTCCGTCTTCTACTACACCAGGCCTCTCTACGACGGCGTCGGCGGGGCTGCCATGTGGGCCATCATGACCGTCGTCGTCATTTTCGAGTACACTGTTGGTAAGTCGCGACTATATAGAATTATAAAAAACAGATCAGTAGCAATCGCATGTCTTGAGCATGCATGTATTCACGTACTCTTGGTTTGGTTGCTGATTTTATTTGTGTCTGGACGTGTAGGCGGCAGCGTGTACAAAGGGTTCAACCGGGCCGTGGCGACGGCAAGCGCCGGCGTGCTCGCGCTGGGCGTGAACTGGGTGGCGAGCAAGTCCGGCGACAAGCTCGAACCGGTCATCACCAGTGGCTCCCTCTTTCTGCTTGGTACGTAGTACTATATAACCTTCCTACACGGTCGTGATAACTCCATCGTGACCGACCAGTCACGCTTTGTGACACACGTACTAATAATTTATCTATGTGTGCGCGTGCAGCTGCGGCAGCCACCTTCTCGCGGTTCATACCGACGGTGAAGGCCCGGTTCGACTACGGCGTCACCATCTTCATCCTGACATACAGCCTGGTGGCCGTGTCGGGGTACCGCGTCGACGAGCTGGTGGCGCTGGCGCAGCAGCGGCTGGTCACCATCGCCATCGGCATCTTCATCTGCCTCGCCGTCTGCGTGCTCATCTGGCCCGTCTGGGCCGGCCAGGAGCTGCACCAGCTCACGGTGCGCAACATGGAGAAGCTCGCGGCCGCTGTGGAAGGGTGCGTCGAGGACTACTTCACCGAGGAGGCCGCGAAGCGCGCGCCGGCCAAGTCGGACGGCTACAAGTGCGTGCTCAACTCCAAGGCGGCCGAGGACTCGCAGGCCAACCTGGCGCGCTGGGAGCCCGCGCACGGCAAGTTCGCCTTCCGCCACCCCTACGCCCAGTACGCCAAGCTCGGCGCCGCCATGCGCCAGTGCGCGTACTGCGTGGAGACCCTCAGCAGCTGCGTGGGCGCCGAGGTGCAGGCCCCCGAGAGCGTCAAGCGGCTCCTCGCCGACGTGTGCACGAGGCTGGGCGCGCAGTGCGGGCGGGTGCTGAGGGAGGCGTCCAGCTCCGTCGCCACGATGACGACCTCCCCGGCGCTGGACTTCGCAGTGGCAGACATGAACACGGCCGTGCACGAGCTGCAGGGCGACATGCGGGAGCTCCCGTTCACCCTGGCCGGGGAGCCGGGGGAGGCGTCGCTGATCGACGCCATGCCGCTCTTCACCGTGGCGTCGCTGCTAACGGAGATATCCACGAGGATCGAGAACGTGGTGGACGCCGTGGACACGATGGCCAGCCTCGCCAGCTTCAAGCAGGGGGAAGATGATGACGACAAAAAGGGAGATGCGGAGCTGAAAATGAAAGTACATCCATTGAACGAGACGGATTCCGACGAGCCACCTGAAGAAAACAGGACAAGCAAACCTTCTGAACAGCAGGCTTAAATCGAGCGTCTATATATGAAAGCGCTCCGGGGCAGCTGGACTTATCGGACCGGACGAGTATGATCAGATTTAACCTGACAATACCATCGAGTTAGTTATATCCTATAAGTAGTAGTAGTAATTACATTCTTGTTTATAATGTTGGTTATTATTTTCCGCGGGGAGAAGATGATGCATAAACTTCTGACCCGCGGCGTTCAGGTCGAATAAAACCGGCTTATGATCATCGCAAAGTAGACCGGCATCCATCATGGTGTACCTGTGTATACAACTATACATATATGTTGACACGATCATACAAACTGATGAAATGACACTAGTTTTTTTCCCCTTTGAGAATATGAAATGACCTACCCGTGTACCACTTGTGCAAACTGACGGAAAAGGCCGCTGAGCACAAAGTGAACCAGGTCATGAACTTGGCAGGGCAGGCTAAAATAAGCCATCCTATAGACAGTCACGGCACCGTTCTCCCAGCAGTCACTCTCCGTGCTTTTTTCCCTGGTCGATCCGCATGTTTTTATTTCTCTGGTGCAGCATGTTGCATTACAGCAGCGCGGAGCACTAGAGGATCGTGCGTGTCACATTGCCCAAATTTCGATCGTATCGCCTAGAGAAAGAGGTTTTATAATCGGGCCGGGAAAGGCGTCGTCCTTGCCCGCCCGATGGCGGCGCGCGGCGGCTAATGTTCCTATTTTGATATTTTCTATAAAAATTAATCAAGATCTCCTTAGTTTGTAAAAAATTCGGGATCTTACCTTTTTGCTACCACCAACGTTCATGGCGGTAGGGTTTAACAACCTACCGTTAGACACATTAGCGATAGGAAACACCCCTATCGTCAAATAGGTTGACGGTAGCCTGTATAACCCTACCGTCAAGGTGCCCGACGGTAGGTGTAAGTATGCGATGTGTTCGTACTTAAAAAAAAAATGATAGGGTGTGCAACCCTATCATCACATTGGGTAGGTAGGCTATTATGAACTACCACCATGAACCCCGATGATAAGAAAAGGGTCAGATACCGAAATTTTTGCAAGGCAGGATTAAATCTCAATCAAAATTCATAAAAGGGTAAAAACACGAAAATTAGCAGTGCGCGGCGTGATGGTGATGCGGTGCAGTGCAACCCATTGAGCTCAGCTGAGTGAGCTCTGGAGCGCGGAAAGCGGTCTCGAATCGCACCTGCTGCCGAGGTTAGGAGGACAGTGGCCATGGGATACGGCCCTGCTCCAGCTCCTAGTGGAGTACAAAACGGCTGCACTGAGGTACTGGATGGGAGAGGACCCCCTGATGGCTGGGTAGATGACCCCTCATGCACATCTGAAATGGCGGACCACTGGATCAGTCGGTTGATACCATCATCTTCGAGCTGAGCGATAACCACGGGATAATGTTCTGGTGGCAGTAATGCGTATGGAAACTGCGTTATCTCCGTACTTGGCCATGGCTGAATAATATCTTACCAGATATTGCGATCTTCAAATCTGGTGCTCTGACCAACATGCTAAAGGTATGCAGCTGCAAGTAGCACTCACAGCTCTTTATACATCAACTTGCTCTGTAATTTAAGCTTTACGAAATAAGCATTTATCATATGGGAAAAGATAGCCGGCGCCTTCTTTTAGTTTCCTCTGCAAAACTTTCGTGGCTATCGTTTCTTAAAGCTTAAATTACAGACCAAGTTGAAAGGCGACGAGTGTGCGATTTCTACTGTTTAGCTACAATCATCGCAACGTGCGATGAGTATTACTATATTCCATTCGTTTTAGTGGTTCTTAAGAGCATCTTCAACAGCCGCGCCCAAAAAAAGCATATGCCGCGCGCGCTTCGGTAGATATAGCGCGGGGATAGACACTGGCTCCAACAGCCGTGCTATAATGCAGCGCGCGCGCCGCTCCAGCAGTGCCCAAAAATGCAGCGCGCGCACAATATTTTTTAATACGTAAAATTGCATTAAAATAAAAAGGATACATAGTTATTTTACATATTGCAACTAGATAGGTAGTTCGAAAACATAGATAGATAGTTCGAAAACATAGATAGATAGATAGATAGATAGTTCGAAAACATAAAAAAAATAAAATAATCCCAGTCGCTTCAGTCATCTCCACCATCACCGGCTTCGTCGTTGGTGTCGTCGGAGGTTGACAGCCAGACGTCCAACCAACGGTCATCTTCTTCGGCGAAGATCGTTCTCCCGCCTGCATCGCGGACGGCGCACTGCTGACACGCCAATGCCTTCCGACGACGCCTGTCCAACTGCTCCTCGGGCGCCGGCGCGTGTCCTCCTCGCGGCGACGTGCCCAATACTGCTGCTCGTAGGCGACGTCCTCCGGGTGGAGCCGGCGCCACTCCGCCATGCGCCGCTCGTCCTCCTGGGCGACGAGGAGGCGGTTCTGCATCGCAGTGTGCTCCGCACGGTCTCGTGCGGAGTGTAGACGAGGCGGCGGGGCGAGCTGTAACGCCTGCTCGAGCGTGCGGACGTCGTCGAAATTCATTTGGCGCCACGCCGCCGCGTCGAACGCGCGGCCGGCCTCGTGCGCCGTCTCGTACGTTCCGAGGGGAAGCCGGAGATCGCCAGAGCGTATCTCGGCGTAGAAGCCGGCGCCGTTCGGCCGCTCGCGGACGCCGCGGTAGCCCGACGAAGAACGGCGGCGCGGCGGCATGGTGGCGCGTCGGGGGCGGCGGCGGCGCTCTGGGGGCGGCGGCGCAAACGGTGGCGCGAGAGGCAGGGAGAGAGAGAGCGGTGGAGAGCGAGGGGGAGCGCGCGCGCTGCGTTTTATAGGCGCGCGGGAGGAGGCGCCGCAAAAATGGCGCGCGAGAGGCCGTCATTTCGCGCGCGCGCGCAAGCGGTTCCCGCGCGTGCGGTTTTCCCGCCGCCGCTGGAGCGCCATTCTGTCCCGCGCGCGCGAAATCGCAAGTTTAGCGCGCGCGCCTTTTTGCGCGGCTGTTGGAGATGCTCTTATATTATTATATGCTTTTTATTTAGGACACCCTAACCAGGCTAAGGTCAGGATGGCTGCAGAATAAAGATTTAAGTATTATACCCGTCTAATGACGGAGCTAGCGGAGAATCAAAGAGGGGACCAAAGAGAAAATATACATCTTTAGATTTGTCAAATGACTGCAATCAATTTAATTTAAGGATTTTATTTTTTTTTCTTCAGAAAATACGCTACGGCTGGGGGCCGCGCTCCCCTCGGCACTGCAAGTAGCTGCCACGCCATGGTATGAGCTGAGGCTGCGCTAGCAATTCAACCTAGTACAGTGTCAAAAGTTCAATTATACCCGGCCTTAATACATAGGCACGCAATTCTCTTGCGTGGCCCTGGAAAAAAATGTGACAAAAGATCTGATATGTACATGTGCACACATAATTTATAGTTGGGTTTTGCTCACTATATCTTTTTCTAGGCGTAACCTCGCCATTGAGGGTAGAACGTTGTACCAGAACGCCTGAATTACCTGCGTGGCAGGTGGAGACCAAGATTTTCATGTATTCATGGTCTTCTTGTATTATGAATTATAATGATCAAATTGTGTGGTTTGGAGTTTGTGGAGCAAAACTAAACCTTAAGGCCTCGTTCCGCGCTAGCGTATTTGCAAGTTTCAACGAGTATTTTACCGACCGGTATAGAAATCCCGAAAAATCCCCACAGGCCCATTCGGTACCCCAGTATTGGACTGGGCCATCCCGAAAATTACACCCCGAACCCTCCCAATACTCGCGTGAGAGGAGACGCTCCCCTCCCCTCGTGAAATTTCTCCCCCGACTGTGACGGCGCCGCCTACTCCGCCCTCTGGCCAGAAGTTCGCCGTCGGCTCGCCGTCTTCGTCGACTCCCGTCCATTCCTAGCCAGACCATCAGCCGATCCTGCCTTGGATCCCGAGGCTTCTTGGCTCTTGCCGCCGTCGCCATCCGCCATCCACGCCATTGCCGCCACCGTACACGCCTCCTCAGCCCCTGGCCCCCTGCTGCCTCCGACGTACAGATCCTTCCGACAGCTTGGGGCAATGAAGATGTGAGTTGTTTACAAGATTACAAGATTTAGTCTGAAACTTGTAGTCTAATATGGTTCTGCACTGGAACTTGTAGGTTGTGCACTAGAAACAGTAAGTTGAATGCATACAGATCATCCTTGGTCTTGGGTGGATTGGGGATTAGGGAGAGTTTCTGATTTGCTCAATCATGGAACAGGGAGTGCACATGTGCCGACAGTTTCCGTGTACAAACTGATGAATTTTTCTCCTCGTAACTTATATATAATTGTTGTATTCTGATTTCTAGGACACGTACTCATGGTCGTGTGTTCAAGTTTTCCTTTTCGACAGCAATGATCTGAGTAGAAAAGTAGAAAAGGAAAATGGCATCTGAATAGATTGATGAAAATGCTCTACTGCAGCTTTTCTAGGGGTTGTCGTGTGTGTGCGCTCACCAAAACAACTTAAACTGCATCTCTCTCTGAACCTTGATGTCAGAAGATCTATTTTACACATGATCATCTGATAATCTGATATACTAGTTGCAACATAAGCACAGTGACACCATGCCTTACAAACAATTCATGTATCTTTGATGAAGGCCAGCATGCAAATTTACTAGTTGGAAATTCAGTAACAAGTGAGATCAGTCTAAGAAGTGAAATGCAACAGTTTAGTTTAGTTCAGTACGCAGAAACATCTACTAGTTACAGCCTTGAATTGTTTCTTTACTGACACATCATTTGCATCTTATAGAAGATGACAGGAAAGAGTCTACTAATAATAATAACGCACACAAACATCAAACAAGGCTTCGCAGATTACGAAAGCTTTTAGAGGCAGTTATCAAGCATGTAGAATCTGACTGCTTGAAGGTGTCAGATCGCTGAACGCCTTGGTCTGTAATAATTCTCAGCTTTGCTTGGCCTGCAAAAACACAATTGGTCCTGAGCTATTGCACAAGTACTCTGTGTTGCATTATCGTTTTTGCAAAAAAAAAAGGCTGTGATGAACTGTTGTTGCTATGATGAGATACTGATTCCAAGTCATTCATGCTGTGTTGTTGCTGGTACGCATCTTGTATGTTGTTTCTGTGGTGCCCGTTCTTATTAGTGCTATGTTGTTGCTGCTATCCCAGCTGAACGGATGCTAAAAGATTGGAATTTTATTTTCACCATCTTATCAGAATGTTGTGCAGCTGTTGTAATTTGTGCTATGTTGTTGTTGTTGTACCAAACACAGGAAAATATGGGGTTGGGGGATTATTAGGGAATTGAGGGGATTTGGTGGAGGGGAGGGGATCACCAAATCCCCTCCAAACCCCAAGCCCCATGGGGGTGGAAAAACACCTGTGCCAAACGAGGCCTAATAGGTGAGAACTATGGACTATCTGCAAAGAAAATCATGAATTCAGAGGTCCTGTGAAAGTACTATTAGGCACCTGAGCTCAAATCCACTTATTATGAATAGTACAATGAAAAATACTCCCTCCCTTCACTATTATAAGACGTCTTTTATATTTCAATATAGACTAGATACATACTGAAATGAGTGAATAAACACATTAAAATACGTCTATATACATCGGATTCAGAAAAAAGTTAGAACATCTTATAATAGTGAAAGGAGGGAGTAGAAAACCAAAAGAAGAAATGTGAACAAAATAGCAACAAACATTGTTCAATACACTAGTAAGTGCAAATTTTCTGAAGAAAAAACATTCGTAACGAGCTGGGCAAAGAAAACCAAAATCGGTGCTCCCAAAATGCTTTCAAAAAATAGTCTTTTGGAGCACTATTTTTTGGCCCAGAGTATGAGGAATGTTTTTTCTTCACGAAATTTCTCATGCATGTATAACATTCAAGAAAGTTTGTTGTGAAGAAAATTCAGATTTTTGGAATTGTTCCGAAAAACAATTTTACTGTTTACGAGGATGCATGTGAGCTCGGGTTTAGAAACTCCATGTCTAGAGTTCCGGTATAAGATTGATTTGTAGGCTAACTTCACACGTTTGCTTTGCAACCAATTCAAACTTAAGTTTGACGTGGGTGGAAGCCTGCACAGAGTGATGAAGGTACTGGTTGGCATGCGAGCGTAGCTGGTTCCACCGTTTGTATTCCTGTTTTTCTTTCTGTTTATTTCTCTATGGTTTTCAACAGGTTTCTTTCTCCTTTTCTGGATTTCTTTCATTCCTTGTTTTTTTTCTCTTCTCCTATTATTACTCTTTTCTAATACGGGAATAATTTTTATTTTATTTTTGGAATCAACGAGACGAAACGTTGAATTTTATAAAATAAACCGTTAAACACAAAATCTTATAAAGAGTGAAAACAGAAAGAAAAAAAGATCCTAACAGTATGTACATGCCCAGGCACATCAGTTCAAACAACGACAAATACCATGCTGGGGCGCAATATTACATAACCTAAAACAGAGCCAAAGTTTGGGATGAACCAACATGGCAAAGTCCTGTAAGAAGAACAAGGGAACTCATAATTCCCCTTGCCATAGGATTTAAACCATGTCCTCTCGCGTACACCTCCTCCATGACCAGCATGATTCTCACCACACCTTTTTCAGTTCTTGCGCAATCTTGGCTTTTCTGCAATATGTTGAAGGTTTTAAGGGAATGGCATTAAAAATCATACCACAAGGATAATAATAATAAAAAAATCTATCAAGAGAAGCCCTACTCCTAGCTTTCTGAATTGTCCAATAGGTAGTAACCCCTTCCCTCGACACCATGCCCCAAAGCCCAAACATGTCAGCAGCCCCTTTGAGGAGGCAGTATATTTTTCAATACATAACTATTTTTAAAATTATGATTTTAATAAAAACAATATCATGAACATTTAACAAAATCACCATTATTAAAATAGAGGATTTCTAAAATTGGTGATATTTTAAATTCATTATTATATTGAAAGTCCTCAAGCAATTTTAGTTCATAAAGATTTATATGCAAAAAAATGATATATTATTTTGTAAATAAATGTTAATCGATTCTCTTATGGAGCAAACAACAACTTGTGTTTTTTAAACCATTTCTTCTTACCAAACGGAACAACACGATAGTTTAATTTCCTAACAAAAACCACAACCGCGGGAGGTCGGGAGCACTATTAGTGGTCGTCCTACCTATGCGATTTAGTAGCAAGATGTCTCGCTTAAGACGAGAAACGAAAATTCATGCTTTTCATCTTGTTTTCTCCAAAGCCGGCGTTGGGCATAGGCCACAAAAGCTATATATTGCTTGTAAGAGAGCTCCTAATCAACACCCTTTGCGCCGGTGATCGAACCAGCCCTCACCGCCCCTAACATGTCGCCAAACCAACACACGAGTTGCACGCTCGCTCAGTCATCACCACTTCATTCACATAGTTGACGGTTGACTCATTGACCAGTTGACTTTGGGAACATCCTGGATTTGCAAAAGTTCATGGGTTTGAAAAACTTTGCGGGTTTGAAAAAGTTTGTACACTTGGAGAAATAGTTCATGATTATTAAAAATATCCATTTAAAAAAAATCATAGAATTCAAAAAATGAGAATTAGAAAACGAATCATGTATTTTGAAAAGTTTATAGATTTGACAAAAAATGATTTTGAAATTAATTTGCAAATTTGAAGGTACTTAATGGATTAAAAATTATGGTTTCGAAAATGGTTCACAAATTTGAAATGTATTTGAATGTCAAATATGTTCATGAATTCGAAAAAATAGAATTTTTGAGAGTTACAATGGATATAAAAAATTTGTAAAAGAAAATGAAAGTAAATATAGTAAAAAAATTATAAAAATAAAAGGAAAATAAAAATAAACACACAAAAATGATAGAAAACATCACTAGGAAAACATAAAAAAGACGAATTAGAAGGCTCTAATACCTCTTTCTTTTTTAGAGAGAGAAGAAGCCTCTAATAGCTTACCAAACCCGGAACAAACAAAATGTTATATGGGCCGGCCATAAAGGGAATGCTCCAATTAACGAAGGAACCAGCATATATCATTGCCTAAAGAAAAGCGCTATCAACCCTAAATAGAGATAGCGATATAGATCAATAAAGCATGGCTGTCTTTGCTCCAAACAATCAGTGCTCTAAATACAGGGAGCTCCTATACATAACATAACGCGTTGCGAAAGAAGCGAGCGTGCACCCCCATGTGCGGCCGGCATGCCGCCTGTTTTTTCCATTTTTTCTTTTTTTTTTCAATAATTCGGGACATTAAAAAGTTCTTAATCGCAGAAAAAAGTTGCAAAAAATTAATAAAACAATCATGATTTAAAAAAAAATCATGATTTCAAAAAGATGCTCGGGAAATCAAAAATATTCATGAATAAGTTGAGAATATTCACAAAATTTCAAAGTATTCACTAACTTAAAAAATGTTCATGATTTCAAATAAAATATTCATGATTTCAAAAATGTTCACAAATAAGAATTTGTAAAAAATGTTCATGATTTGAAACATTAGTTTTGAATTGTAAATTTTTTTATGATTTCAAAACAGTGTTTGCGAATTCAAAAACATGTTCATGATGTAAGGAAATGTTCAGAAATTTCAGAAAAAATAATAATATTTTAGAAAAATGTTTGCGACTTTTAAAAAGTTCATGGTTTCAAAAAAATGTTCATAATTTAAGAGAATATTCAAAAAACTTGTAAAAACAAAATTAGAATTCCGAAAAAATCATGTATTTAAAAAATGTTCATCGTTTCAATAAAATTTCACAATTTGAATTTTTTTTGCAAATTTAAAACATTTGCACAAATTCAAAAGCAGCATTAAAAATGAAAACAGAAAAACCTAAAAAAAAAAGAAAACAGAAAGAGGATCAAAAGATGGAAAAAGAAAAAGAAAGAAAAATCCAAAAGAAAAAAAAATAGAAATACCCGGTTCGGGGAAGGTTCTAGAAACTTCCCAAAACTAGTTGGGGTGAAACCCCGAAATGGTCTGGCCCATATAAACAGCAGCGCGCGAGGTGGGTATGCGCTATGTCGCTTGCTAGCGACCTACGTTAGCACTCAACTCTAGATATTCTCTTAGATACAGTTAGTGTAAGCTAACCATTGCTGATCGTGGATCTGCCAACCACGTTTGTTAAAGGATATCGGAGATGAAACTTTGTGTAACCTTGACTCAATAATTTGTGAATAGTGTTCTGTTAATTTCCAGGCCAAAACCTTTCGTGCCCTATATAATACTCCCTTCGTCCCAAAATTGTGAGAGAACTGAAACATGACTTGATACATCTGTATTTAGATAATTCTAAGACTAGAATTTTGGGACGGAGGGAGTAGGAAGGAAGGAGTATTGGTTAACACTAACACTGGATTGGTCAAGGACATATCGCATGTCACCTTTGGTGCCAAAGATCGGACTTTGGTGGTAGGGCGGAATGTCGGAATTATAAGCCACATAAGCATATAATACCTACTTTGGTGGGAGAGCAGACTGTGGGTATTATAATATAACCATATAATACCTAATTTGCGGCAGATTGTTGGTATTACAAGGCACATGTAATGCCTGGATAATTAAGCATTAGTAATCCCTTATTAATGATGCCATGTCATCGCTGTTACTGTTGCTAATCTCACTTAGATTCAAAGCCGTTTCAAATTCAAATTTAAGATAAAGTCAAACAATAAATTTTTTAAATGTCAAAAATAAAATGTGTACATTATTCTAAAAATCCCTTTGACCTTTGTCATGTTGAAACCAACTTAATTTGACTCAAAAATAAACTCCTAGAACATTAATAAGTGGTCCCATAGAAATTAAAACAACCAATTAAATATAAACCTAATTATATATTTTTCCAATTGGACTCAAACTTTGTAGGCCTCCTTAATATATTGCCTAGATTTTATATGACAAGTTTCATAACCAACTAAAATAATTTAATATCAAAATTAAATGTAAAACAACGGAGAAAATTACAAAACAGAAAAGAAATAGAATAAATGAGAAAAGGCTAAACACCTACTATGCACTAGGCATGCTCGCTACAGGACTGCCCCAGCCCAACTCCCCCCCTCCTTCGTTAACCCCCTGTTCACCAAGGCTCGACGGCCACTAAACGACTCCCCATGGTCATGGATGGCCACGTCTTGGCCATCACTATTGTAGCGACGTGCTATACAAATGGTTTGTAACCCCTTTCCGCGACGATATTTGGAACCGTTGCAAAGTGAGTGTGGGTGATATGAGGGTCCTTCCCGCACGACCCAATAACCGCCGGGGATAGACCCTCCTTGCACACATGCTGAGGGGAAAATGAGCTCGTGTGTGATCTGGCGAGGCATCGAAACCCAATCGTTTCCGTTCATATGTACATCCCACACGGTAAATCCCAGAAAAACATTTTCGTTCGTATGTATATCACACACAGTTTTTTGTATGGAAACATTTGTGCAAGGTGGCCTAACGCAAACAGTTCTCTGTCGGAAGCCGTGTGTAATTGTTAGTTGATCGAACACGCCTACTTTCTAGAAACCGTGTGGGTTTTGTTTGAGTTCATTGCCCATGGTGCTATCTGAGTAACCGTGTGCAATAAAAAACCCCAATAAGCAGGGTTGAAAGTGCTAGTTGTCGACTAGAGGGGGGGGGGTGAATAGGCAATTTTTATGAAAGTCTTCAAAAAATACGAGGTCTTTGAAGGCAAACAACCAAATGAACCTATATGATATGTAGCGGAAGATAAACTACACTAGACAAGCCATAGTCAAGTAAGCAATATAGTGAAAGCACGTAGACTAATAGCAGCTAGGTAGAACAGATCAGATGGAAGATAGAATGCAGCCAAACATGTAATAGTCTTCACACAGTGAAGTCAAATAGATCAGACGAGCAAGCAATGACTTCACAAAGACAAACTGAAATGTAAATGAGTTGGAAGATAGAACCAGTAGCTTGGTGAAGACAAGGATTTGGTAGACCAGTTCCAGTTGCCTTGACAACTGTACATCTGGTTAGGGAGGTTGAGATTGAACTCAGAAGACCGCGTCTTCACCTTATTCCCCTTGAGCTAAGGACACCCAGTCCTCGCCCAATCACTCTGGTAAGTCTTCAACGTATACTGCCAAGCCTTCACAAACTTTGTTCACCCGCAATCAACAATGACTCTTGGATGCTCAGAATGTGAGGCCTAACCGGCTGGATGATTTACAATCCTCAAGTTTAACAAGTCTTCAGGCCACACGAATAGAAAGACTTCAGTGATGCCTAACACTCTTTGGCTCTGGGTGTTTTGGGCTTTGTCCTTGCAAGGATCTCTCTCTCAAAGGCTTCGGAGGTGGGTTGCTCTCAAACGACAAAAGCCGTGCACTAACTTTGAGCAGCCACCAATTTATGGTGTAAGGGGTGGGCTATTTATAGATAGGAGGCAACCCAACATGATATGTCAGAAATGACCTTGAGTCACTAAGGAACCAACACGTTCCCAACGGTCGGATTTCAAACACACGCGGCAGCTTGGCTTGGGCTACAAGCAAAGCTGAATCATCCAACTCTATATAAGATTTGCTCTCATAGTCTTCGCTCGAAGACATAGGTTTTGGGTTGAGCATCACTTCAGCCATCAGACTTTATTCACTTGGACCCCACTTAACAGTATGGTGGTTCCTATTAGCCAAGAAAGAAGAAAATGAAACTATGAAAGAAAATATGTCTTCGTACTCCATAGTCTTCAAGTGAATGTCTTCATCATCATTATATTCACCGTGAATGTCTTTACGAACCACCATTGTCTTCAATGTCTTCATACATTTTTAGGGGTCATCTCTGGTAGGTAAACTGAATCAATGAGGGACTACTACCTGTGTTATCCTGCAATTCTCACAAACACATTAGTCCCTCAACCACGTTTGTCGTCAATACTCCAAAATCAACTAGTGGTGGCACTAGATGCACTTACAATGTCCCCCTTTTTGGTGATTGATGACAAACTGGTTGAAGTTTTCAACGGGGATATAAATATGTGAAAGTTAAAGAGCGTGATCATTGGCTTCATGAAATTGAGAGGGCTTCGCCCGAAGATGTGCATATAAGTAATTTTCCTTTGAATGCAAATGCACATGGAGGGTTTTGCTTTGTGGAGGTCTCCCTCAATCTTATGAAGACAATTCATCATGCATACAAAGATGTATTGAAGATAATGATATGTATAATGAGAAATGGGCGGCTGCTGAATGATTTCATGCGCAAATGATTGTATTCAACCACGCAACAAAAACAACAGGAAATGTAGCAGACATCCCATCAAGTTTTAAGTGTTACAACTCAAAAACCAATAGTCCAAGAACGAGAGTTGTAAGAACTTAGCAAATATAAGCACCCGACCCATATATGGACCCACTTGAAGACTGTCAACTCATATGCTTCTACCCCTTTTGTCAGGAATGACCAAAAAGGTTTGAAGACATAGAGTTTCTACTCATTCCCAGGTGGTGAAGATGTTGGGGCAGCAGGGTCGACGTTGGAGTTGGGCGGTGCAGAGGGGCTTGATGCAGAATCTTGGTGCAGTGAAGCCATCGCTAGTGAAGTGGCGTCATCTTCTTCATCTATAACTAGTGCAACAACAGTTGGAGCCGAAGATGAATACTCGGAATCTTCAGTGGATGGAGTGCGATGCCAGCTTGCTGACTGTGGAGGCCTGGAGTCAAATTTGAACATCTCGGTGAAGCCATTTGCTTGAAGATCATCTTCAGAACAGAGCATTATGAGGCTCTTCCAGGACCTCCGACAGGCTTCATGGGCAACAAATGAGTTCTTGGTTGCCAGGTTGCGAATGCGATTGACATCAACGAGAAGACTGTGCATCTAATATGCCGCTTTAGCAAGTCATGATGGCTATCCTGCTTCTGGTGAAGTGATACAAGAATCTCTCTGTCATTCAGGACATGAGGACGCTTCTGAGGCCTTTGAGCTACCGTGCTGGATGTTGCATCAGTGTTGGCACGATGCGGTAGACGAAGCTGACCAGCAAGGGGACTACCAGGAGCAAGAGGATTAGGCACATGAACGCCTTCAATAGGTTGAGTGAAGCTTTGAAAGGCGACATTGTCTTCACGTATGGGCTTCTTGGCAGGCTCGGAGTATATGGCTTCATATGACATATCAACTTCAGGAAATAATACAACATGATTGTGCGCTAAAGCTTGATAGTTGATTTTAGAGTGAAGCGTAATGAGCCGCATAACCCATGGAGCATAAAACTTGAGGCCAAACAGATCAATTTCGGAAGCAGCCAGTTGACGAATGAAGAAGTCTTGGGTGTTGAATCTGATTCCATTGTGGATGTAGAAGACCAATGTCTTCCTTGTGCCTTCAAGTTTGGCGTCAGGAGAATGTCCCTTGATAGGCCATAGAGTACGCCTCAGAATGTGATAAATGGTGCGGGGCAGGTACTCGAGGTCTTTGACATAGAATTCCTTGGGATATTCAGCGTCAATGGGCAATGGCTTCATCAGGCTGAGCATTTGACTCATGTTGGGCTCAGGCTTCTCGAAAATACTCTGCCGCTCACGTTCATAAAGCTGACAACCTGGTTCATATAGATCACCAGGAGTGGGCAGGGAAGTTAGCTCGATGATTTCATGAGCTTTGGCTTCATGATGAACATCTCATGTCATCCACTCAAGGACCCATGTCTTCGGATCCCTGTTGTAGCCTCTTATGTCTAGAGTGGCATAGAACTGTAAAAGAAGCTCTTCATTCCAATGCTCCTTATCAGTGACAAATGGGAGCAGACCGACTTCACGGAAGTAGTCAAGAGCCTCTTCAAGGCATGTCAACCTAGCAATGGCATCACAATCAAGACACTAGTGTGGAAAAACCCTGTCTTGGTTGTAGAGAATGCATGAATAGTAGCTCCTCTGCTGGTGGCTCTAGAACCTATTCGAGGTGATCTTTTGCTTCTTGTATGGATTCTTGGCAGAGTCGAAGAAGGTGTTGTGCTCTCTGAAGCTTAGCACGCCGAAAGAGCCTTGTGTAGTGATAGCACTAGGAAGCCTTCGCAGCACGGGCTTTGGCTTCTGGGTTTGAAGCCTTTGCTCCACATGATACTCATATTAGGGACATAGAGCAGTGGGAGGCGTCAAGATTGGCCACTGGACATTAATGAGCTCACCATGATTGTACGCACGTTCCACGGTGTGAGGCACAAGGGGAGGAACGATCACATCTGAGATGACTTATATGGCAGCAATGATTTCAGGCTGCACATTATCTTCAGCCATGACAACGTCATTGGCTTCAGTAGTGGTGTTGGTGGCAGCCGCATTAGCCTCAACTTTAGTGGCTTCTTGGATTGGGTGGTATCGCACAAACACTTCTTCTTGTACAATTGTTTCATCGGTAGGGGCAATAACTTCACGATGTTCTTCTTCTTCTTCATCGATTGATGCAGCCGGAATATCTTCAGCCGCTTTGGCTTCAAATTCTTGAGCAGTTACGGAAGGGATGGCTTCAGGAAACACTTGACGTGCGACTGAGATTGTGGTTTGCACATGCTCTTAGGGAATGCTGGATATGGAGACCATAGGCCTAGGGCCTCTGCGAAGCCTTCGAAAAGTGGGCGACACATGTGGTGAAGGAGTGGTCTTCTCCAAGTCTTCTGGTGTAGCTTGCGGGGTCTCAAGCACTAGAGTGTTGACATGAGCGGGTGGTGTGCGAGGAATCACTTCATGTAATGGGAAGTTGGGGTGGCGCTCTTCCCAGAACTCATCTTGTGTGATTGGCGTCGTGGGACTGCCAATGCTTATCAATTCACAACTCGTAGGAGCAGGCGATGATACCTGGTTGGGCATGATTTCAGGAAGGACTTCATCATCTTCAACATTGTCTTCATGACCAATGTCTTCAGTTGCGGTGGAGTCAGCAGCTGGAATATCTTTAGACTCATGAGCCTCTGTGGAAGTAGGCTCATGCACAACGAGACGAAGCTCTTGATTGGTGGACGCAGGCAGTGCACCAGAGATTGGTTCAACGACCAGTGGTTCTTGGGGAGCAGCACATTTTTTGTGAGAAGACTTTGTCTTCAGCTTCTTCTGGGAGGGAGCAGCATCAGAAGTATCACGGTGCTTCCTCTTCTTGGCTTCAGCCTCAGCCAGCTTAGTCTTCTTCTATTCAAAAGCCGCTGATGAGACTCTTGGCTTCGAGCCAGTCATGCTGGTAGGGAAGACAATGCTCGATCTTTCCTGCCGTGCAGCTTCAGTTTCAACAGCTACATGCTTCTTCTTCTTCTTCTTGGCAGCCAGCTTGGGGTCAATGCCGGGACGACCAAGTGCTTTTCTCTTCAAGGCTTCATTATGAACCTAAACACATTTCTCTGCATAGTGCTTGAGGTGATCTCTTGAGCCCTTAGCTTCATCACGGCGCTTGACAAATTCAGCCTTGAGATCTGTCATCATAGTCTTGAAGTTTTGGACCTCTTGAACATTGAGTTTGGCCATATGCTTCTTGAAAACGGCCTTTTAATGGCCAATTTTGTTTTTCCGCTCAATGACCTTTTGTGCAATGGTCAGCTCTTGGGCAATGTAGCCCTGAAAAGTCACGTTGATAGCAATCAGGGGCTGTAGAACATCGAGGGTAAGGGAGGTATCTTCAAACCACTCGTCAATGTAGTTACTGATAATATCATCGTCAAACAGAGGTAGATCATTAAAGATTTCTGCCTGCTGCTTGCTCTTGATCAACAGCTCAAGTGCATCATCATCAAGGTCATCATCGCTGGAAAGATCAATACTGTCATCATCATTGCGCAAGATGCTTCCAGGTGCGAGACCTTGCCCAGACATATTCTTGGGCTTCTTGGACTTCTTGGAGATGCGAGATTGGTCCTCAGACTGCACACTTGATTCAAGAGGCGCATATTTCAATGGCTTCACACTTGAAGCTTTGGGTGCAGCAGAGGGTTTTGAAGCCTTTGACTTTTTATTTGGCTTCAAGGGCTTTGGAACATCTTCAGGTTCCTCATCAGCAACAACTTGTTCATCAGTAGCCCTTTATTCAGCTATGTGGGAGAGTAGCCCATCGAGGCTATTGAAGGGGCCAATGATATTCTGATTGGCTTCACGACTGCCATATGGCCTTGGAGTAGCTGGACCTGGGTTGAACTCAAGTCTGAAGTCCTTCTTGTTCTAAGCAGCAGAATTATTGGCAAACTTGTAATTTTATTAAAAGAGATCATCTTCACGACACCATCTACGACTGGATGGGTCGGCATTGGCTGGCATAGGTCCTATGACCATACAAGGGAAGACGCCTTTAGTGATGGCTTCAGCCTTGTTCTTGGGTTGCAGCTTCTTGTAGAGGATATCGCCCCATGGGGGTCGCACAATATTTTTGGTAGCATATTCAGAAGTCACAAAGAGATACAAAAACCATTGCTCTGCCCAGTATCTTCGAATTTATTGAATTCTGGACTTGCGCTCACTATAAGTTTCTTCAGGATCAGACTTATACTGCTCGAAAAGATCTGGAGGAAGATCCTTTGCAGTATTAGTGCGTCTCTGTCTGCCACCCTTCTTTGAAGATTTTTCAGAAGCCATTGGATTCAGACAGAAAGCCTTCACAACTGTGTTTGGCTTCCGATGACTGGCCAGACAAGAACTGGCTTCAGGTGATTCAATATGGTGCTGTAAGAACTCTGCAAATGAATGCAGACTATGAGAACCAAGGGATTCTCCCACGGACATGTACCTGCGACAACATTAGAGATGTGAGGGAAGGGGAATAGGTCATATGCATTCTCATAAGATTTTGAAGATAAATCAGTTTTGAAGACATTGACCTCATAGTGCGAAGACATTCACTTATCGATGTGAGTTGGTTCCAGATTTGTACGAATCCATGAATAAGTACAAGTGAGGAATCTAACTAGTTGTGATACATAAGTGAACATACTTGCAAATTATCAGATGCAGAAACAGAAATATTTAGATTTGGAAGTGTAGAAACTGCTTTTGGAAGATTTGGACAGTTTCAATGGACCAAATAATCTGTAAAAAGTGAGTTCTTATTTACCGCACGACGAACTGCTAGACGAGAAGTGGGGAGGCCAAGCAGTTCAATCTCCCATGCCCTAACTTGGCGGCGGAAGACACCTACGGTGGCGGTGGAGAAGACGGTGTCCACGGCCGGTGTGAAGACGGCGTCGGAGAGGTCACGGCAGCGAAGCGCTTCGCCTTCGGTGTCGACTGATGCTAGTGGTCGCGCTAGGGTTTGAGCGAGATGGCGAGGTGGGAGAGGAGATATTGACCACGAGGGGGAAATATTTATAAGGAGAAGGGGCGGTGCAGTGCAATTATGCAGGTGCCCCTAGCGGTTCACATCTGAAGGACACGTGGCAAGCATGCAGCTTATTGATGGTTGAGCCACGACCCCACGCGCCTGGTTTGTCGGGTAGTTGTTCCGATTTCTCGGGTGTTTATACAAAAAGGATAAGATCATTAAAATCAGTTTTAAATGTGTGTCTCTGCATCTTCATCTGACAAGGACACAGTGAAGATATTCGACATGTGTCAACAGAATGCATATGAAGAGACAGAGAGAATTCGAGGGATAAGCACATACATGGTTAGGGTCCGATTACATTCACTTAGTACAGAAAATGACAACTTGAAGACATAGTTATAAGTGAATGTTGTAGAGGACAGAAAACATATGTATGCAGAAAACATAGTTATAAGTGAATGTTGTAAATGACAATAGAATGCTTTGTCTTCGAGTGCTAAACAGGATTGTGAGCAATCTTGATGGCACTTTCATTGTTGCAGTAGAGAGGCACCTTCATCATGTTGATGCCATAGTCCTTGAGAGTTTGCTTCATCCAGAGAAGCTGTGCACAGCAAGATCCAACAACAATGTATTCAGCTTCAGCAGTGGAGAGTGATACAGAGTTCTGCTTCTTTGAAGACCAACAAACAAGAGACCGTCCAAGAAAGTGACATGTGCCTGATGTGGACTTGCGATCAACCTTGTCACTAGCATAGTCAGCTTATGAGAATCCAATTGGATCAAATATTGAGCCCTTGGGATACCATAATCCTAGTGTTGGGGTGTGAGCCAAATATCGAAGAATTCGCTTCACCGTGAGGTGATGCAATTCCTTTGCTGCTGCTTGGAATCGGGCATACATGCAAACGCTAAGCATTATATCTGGCCTAGATGCACATAAGTACAATAAAGAACCAATCATGGAGCGGTATACCTTTTGATCGAACTCTTTACCATTGTCATCGGAGCATAGATGACTTTTGTTGGCATTGGCGTCGTGTATCCTTTGCCGTCTTGCATTTCAAACTTCTTCAGACAATCTTTGAGTTATTTTTTCTTGCGATATGAAGATGCCATTTTTCTGTTGGCGAATTTGTAGACCAAGGAAGAACTTCAGATCTCCCATCATGGACATCTGATATTGCTCTTGCATCATATACCCAAATTCATCACTATATCTTTGGTCAGTGCAGCCGAAGATAATGTCATCCACATAGATTTGGCATACAAACAGTTCTCCATCATATTTGTTCGTGAAGAGAGTGTGATATAGAAAACCAGGTTTGAAGCCTTTGCTCTTCAAGAAGTCTTTGAGTGTGTCACACCAAGCGCGAAGTGCTTGTTTGAGGCCATATAGTGCCTTGTTGAGCTAGTATACCATATCAGGATGCTTTGGATCTTCAAAACCAGGTGGTTGTGCAACATGCACTTCTTCTTCAATTTCGCCATTGAGGAAGGAACTCTTCACATCCATTTGGTATAGCAGAATGTTGTTGTGGTTAGCATAGGCTAGTAGTATATGAATGGCTTCAAGCCTAGCCACATGAGCAAAGGTTTCATCGAAGTCAACTCCTTCCACTTGTGTGTAGCCTTGGGCAACGCGACGAGCCTTGTTTCTGACAACTTGATCATGCTTATCTTGCTTATTGCGATAGATCCATTTGGTGCCAATAATATTGTGCTTGCGAGGATCGGGACGTTTGACTAGCTCCAAGATGTTATTCAGCTCAAACTGTTGAAGCTCTTCTTGCATAGCTTGAATCCATTCGGGTTAATGAAGGCTTCATCAACTTTCTTAGGTTCAGAAATTGAGACAAACGCAAAGTGTCCACAGAAGTTTGCTAGTTGACTAGATCTTGATCAAGTGAGTGGACCTGGATCCCTGAGGCTATCTATGATCTTCACAACCTGAACTTCATTAGCGTCCCAAGGTGAGCAGGACGAAGACGTTGCTCTTGCTGACTGTTTCCTTCATTTTCAGCATTCGCTTCAGGCTGAGCATTGTGTTCATGTTGATTAGGTGCACAAATGGTGATTTCTACTTCAGCCTGTTCCTCAGTGGGTATGATTTCTCCAGTACCCATTAGCTTGATAGCTTCACTCGGTGATGCTTCATCTAGCACATTTGGCAGGTGCTCTCTTTGCGAGCCGTTAGTCTCATCGAACCGCACATCTATGGTTTCAACCACTTTATAGTGAAAGAGGTTGAAGACCCGGTAGGTGTGCGAATCCTTTTCGTAACCAAGCATAAAACCTTCACGTGCTTTCGGTGCAAATTTGGAAGTGTGATGTGGATCCTTTATCCAACACCTAGCACCGAAGACTTTGAAATAGCTAATGTTTGGCTTCTTACCAGTCAGGAGTTCATAGGATGTCTTCTGGAAGATTTTGTGAAGATAAACTCTGTTGATGATATGGCATGTAGTATCAATGGCTTTAGGCGAGAACTTTCTTGGAGTCTTGTACTCATCAAGCATCGTACGAACCATCTCAATGAGGGTCCTGTTCTTGCGCTCCATGACGCCATTCTGCTGAGGTGTGTATGGAGCAGAGAACTCATGTGTGATGCCCAATGTATCAAGATAAGTGTCGAGGCGAGTGTTCTTGAATTATGTGCCATTGCCACTTCTGATGTGCTTGATATTGATGCGATAGTTGGGCATGGCACGATTGGAAAATCGTCTGAAGACATCTTGCACTTCAGTATTATAGAGAATTATGTGCACCCGGGTATATCTAGAATAATCATCAATGATCACGAAGCCATATAAGCACACAATAGTGGTAAGAGTAGAGCAGTGAGTAGGGCCAAATAAGTCCATGTGAAGCAGCTCAAAGCGATGTGATGTAGTCATGATTGTCTTTGAGGGGTGCTTGGCCCTAGTCATCTTCCCGGCCTCACAAGCACCACATAGATGATTCTTCTTGGACTTGACGCCCACGATGCCAATGATATGCTTCTTCTTTACGAGAGTGTGCAAGTTCCTCATGCCCGCATGTCCTAGCCTTCGATGCCAAAGCCAACACTCTGAAGCTTTTGCGAGAAGACATATGACAAGTTGTGGTCCTGTGGAGAAATCTACCATATACAGATCACCTCTTCGATAACCTTCGAAGACTAGAGATTTGTTTGTTTCCATAAGCACAAGGCAACGATATTTTCCAAAGATTACAATCACGTTTAGATCACAGAGCATTGAGACTGACATTAAGTTGTATCCAAGGGATTCAACAAGCATCACTTTATCCATGTGTTGATCCTTTGAGATAGAACTCTACCTGGACCCAATACCTTGCTTTTACCAGTATCGGCAAACGTGATGTGACTTTTAGTAGATGGACGTAGGGTTGAATCCATGAGAAGACTTCAATCACCAGTCATGTGGTTGGTGCATCCACTGTCGATTATCCACTCAGTAGCTTTCAAAGTCGTATCCCACAGTACAATTAGTGGGATATGCTTCTCCAAGAGTATTGTGAAGCATAAACATTTGTCGAACAAGCATACTATCAAAGTTAAGGTTCTTGTTTGGGAAAATAGGATGCTCATCAAGAAACCCTGGGACGAAATAAATGGGAAGACCATTCTGGCACTTTATGTTGCGTCCCACAAGATGTTTTAGGTCCCCAGCATTATAGTCAGAAGTCTTTGATTTCCGCTGGAGACCTTTCCCTGCAAGAGAATTTAATTCTTCTTAACCACCCACATCCTCAGGTGTGGCTTAGAAGCAATAAGTCTAAGGGCGGCATCTGAGAACTTTGGCGTGGGAGCCCTAGCAAATAGTTTTGCATGAGGTGAATAGTACTCTAATCAATATGCAGAAAAGTTCTTTGATTTGTGAACATAGCGGTTAGATGAAACATGCTCATATTCATGAGTCTGATGATGGTTTCCCTATAAAACATTGGTGTTAGGGTGACCCTGTGAGGTCCTCTATCTGTATGAAGCCTTTGGACCATATGAATCCTTTGGTCTGGGGTTTGTCTTCTTCCCAGGAGGTGTCACGATGACATTCACGAGAAGCTTCTCAAGACAACTTTTGGGCCCCCAGGTCTTCTTCAAAGGTGGCCCATTCTTGCAGTTAGTACCAATAAGGGCCTATTCGGTTTGGAGGATTTTCATAGGAAACACATAGGAACAAGGATCCCGGAGGAAAATTTCCTATAGATGCATTCGGTTTGTAGGAAATGTGTACATGAATTATGTAGGAATACTGTTCATTTCCTGTGTTTTTGAAGGAAATTACACATCCACTCAAAGCTCATTTTACGCGTAGGAACGAGGCAAGTCAATTCCTTAGGATGGCGAGTGCCATCCTATAAATTTCCTATACTAGTACTAATTCCTACGTTATGAAATCCTCCAAACCGAATGAGCCCTAAACCTAGCAAACACTTCACCATTCTAATTCTTAAACATCTTATAATTTGCGTCAAAGGATTAGTCAATGATAATGGGGTTAGCACAAGTGAATCCATATAAGGTGGGTGGGTCCACTGAAGGATCCCTAGCAGCAACCCATGTGGTTTTGGGGTACTGCTCAGGCTTCTAGTAAGAACCATCAACATTCATTTTCCTCTCGAAAACAACACCCTCTTGCCTAGGGTTTCAGTTCAGAATCTGTTTCTTGAGGACATCACATAGTGTCTGATGCCCTTTGAGGCATTTGTACATGCCAGTTTCAAGCAATGTCTTCAACCTGGCATTCTCATCAGCAATAGCAGTGGTATGCTCAGTGGAGGGGTTAGTTACCACATCAACAGTTTAAGACATTGCAACTTCAGAAGCATTAGAGCATTCAGCAACAGAGATAACATTGTCAAGCTCAAGACATTTTAAACAAGGTGGCACAAAATCTTCCTGAGCGGAACTGATCTGTTGAGCGAGTAGTGAATCATTCTCTTTTTGATGATCTTCATGAGACACTCTTAGTTTCTCTAGATCTTGCTTCCTTTGAAGATAATCATAGGAAAGATTACCATGAGTGGCTGTGAGGGTTTCATGACAACTTTCAAGTTCTGTGTACTGAACGGGAAGATTTTTTATGTCTTCAATTAAGGACCGAGTTCGATTCATTTCCGCGTCCAACGGGTCATCGCTTTTATCTAGTAACTTTTGAATATGTTCCATAGCAGTTTGTTGTTCAATTGCAATTTTAGCAAGAGTCTTATAGCTGGGTTTGGATTCACATTCAAAGTCATCTTAACTATATTCAGAGGATGGTTATTTGACTACCTTGATACCTTTTGCCATGAGGCATGTTGCTGAAGACGATAATTCAGGTTTGAAGTCCAACATTTTGAGAGACTCCTTGAATTCAAGGAACCATGGGTCTTGACGGCTTCGATGACCTTCATAGACATCAGAGATCCGGTCCCATATAAGCTTTGCATTGCAAAGATGCATGATGCGCTTGAACTCATCTCTAGATAGGCAGGAGCAGATGATATCCCTTGCCATAATGTCCAACTAAGTAAATTTGTGAATATCATCAACATTCGCTATCTTGCATAGATCATTCAGACCAATCTCAGTGACGGTCCACAGCTCACGGTTCATCACCAAGAGATGCTTCCTTATCATGACTTTCCATTTGGGATAGTCATGACCGTCAAATATGGGACACGCAGCGGAGACTTTGATTATCCCTATAGTCGACACAGCTAAAACTCCAGGTGGTTAAATCAAAACACACAGAACAAGGGAGCACCTTGCTCTCATACCAATTGAAAGTGCTAGTTATCGACTAGGAGGGGGGGGGGGTTAATAGGCGATTTTTATGAAAGTCTTCAAAACACGAGGTCTTTGAAGACACACAACCAAATGGACTTATATGATATGCAGCGGAAGATAAACTACACTAGACAAGCCATAGTCAAGTAAGAAATATAGTGAAAACACGTAGACTAATAGCAGCTAGGTAGAACAGATCGGATGCAAGATAGAATGAAGCCAAACATGTAATTGTCTTCACACAATGAAGTCAAACAGACCAGACGAGAAGGCAATGACTTCACGAAGAAAAACTGAAATGTAAATGAGTTGGAAGATAGAACTAGTAGCTTGGTGAAGACAAGGATCTGGTAGACTAGTTCCAGTCCTCGCCCAATCACTCTGGTAAGTCTTCAAGGTAGACTTCCAAACCTTCACACACTTCGTTCACCGACAATCCACAATGACTATTGGATGCTCAGAACGCGACACTTAACCGGCTGGAGGATCCATAGTCCTCAAGTGTAACAAGTCTTTAGGTCACGCGGACAGAAAGACTTTAGTGATGCCTAACAGTATTTGGCTCTGGGTGTTTTGGACTTTGTCCTCCGAAGGATCTCTCTCTCAAAGGCTTCGAAGGTGGGTTGCTCTCAAAATGACAAAAGCCGTGCACTAACTCTGAGGAGCCACCAATTTATGGTGTAGGGGATGGGCTATTTATAGCCAGGAGGCAACCCGACATGATATATCCGAAATGACTCTGAGTCACTAAGGAACCAACATGTGTCCAACGGTCGGATTTCAAACACATGTGGCAGCTTGGCTTGGGCTACAAGCAAAGCTGACTCATCCAACTCTAGATAAGATTTGCTCTCATAGTCTTCGCTCGAGGACATAGGTTTTGGGTTGAGAATCACTTCAATCATCCGACTTTGTTCACTTGGACCCCACTTAATAGTACGATGGTTCCTATGACTCAAGAAAGAAGAAAAGGAAACTACGAAAGAAACTATGTCTTCGTACTCCATAGCCTTCAAGTGAATGTCTTCATCGTCATTATCTTCAACTTGAATGTCTTCACGAACCACCATTGTCTTCAATATCTTCATACATTTTTAGGGGTCATCTATTGTAGGTAAACCGAATTAGTGAGGGACTATGATAACCCACAAGTATAGGGGATAAATTGTAGCCTCTTTCGATAAGTAAGAGTGTCGAACCCAACGAGGATCTAAAGGTAGAACAAATATTCCCTCAAGTTCTATCGACCACCAATACAACTGTACGCACGCTTAACATTCTCTTTACCTAGAACAATTATGAAACTAGAAGTACATTGTAGGTGTTGTAGGATAGGTTTGCAAGATAATAAACAACACGTAAATATAAACTAGGGGCTGTTTTGATAAAGAACGACTAAGTTAATTTCAGTAGAGAGCCTTTTGTCACAAGAAAGTTATTTTCCCAAGGCAATCGATAACTAGACCAGTAATCATTATTACAATTTTATATGAGGGAGAGGCATAAGCTTACATACTTTCTCTTCTTGGATCATATGCACTTATGATTGGAACTCTAGCAAGCATCCGAAACTACAAAAGATCATTAAGGTAAAACGCGACCATAACATTATATGGCATCAAGTCCTCTTTATTCCCATACGCAAACGACCTACTTACTCAGGTTTAAGCTTCTGTCACTCTAGCAACGCACCATAAGCAAATCATAAACATATTGCAAACCCTACAACGGGGATGCCTCACGCTTGTGCGACACAGAGATTACCATAGGACAACACAAATAATAATAAAACATGCAACTCAAACCAATCACGATCATCAATCAACCCATAGGACAAAATAGATCTACTCAAACATCGAAGGATAGCCATACATTATTGGGAAATAATATATAGCATCGAGCACCATGTTTAAGTAGAGATTATAGCGGGTAGAAGAGAGGTTACACCACTGCATAGAGGGGGAGAGATTTGGTGATGATGGTGGTGAAGTTGTTGGTGTAGATCGCGGTCACGATGATGGCACCGATGGCGTTCCGGCGCCACCCGGAGAGAGGGGGAGAGAGACCCCCTCCTTCTTCTTCTTCCTTGACCTCCCGCCTAGATGGGAGAAGGGTTTCCCCTTTGGCCTTGGCTTTCATGGCATAGGAGGGGCGAGAGCCCCTCCGAGATTGGATCTGTCTCTCTGTCTCTGTTTCTGCGTTCCTAGATCCTGTCCTTTCATCGTTTCTTATATTCCTGGAGATCCGTAACTCCTATTGGGCTGAAATTTTAACAAGATTGTATCCTGATATTGGCTTTCTTGCAGCGAAAGAAGGGCACCAACCGCCTTACGGGGTGGCCACAAGGGTCAGGGGCACGCCCTCTACATTGTGGGACCCTTAGGCATCGTCTCGCGTTGATTCTTCTTCCCAAAAATCACATATATTCCAAAAAAATGTCGGTAAGTTTTTATTCCGAAACAAAAAACATGCAACAAAAATGAACTGGCACTGGGCACTGGATCAATATGTTTGTCCCAAATATAGTATAAAAAGTTGCCAAAAGTATGTAAAAGTTGTAGAATATTGGCATGGAACAATAAAAAATTATATATACGACAGAGACATATCAGCATCCCCAAGCTTAATTCTTGCTCGTCCTCGAGTAGGTAGATGGTAAAAAAGATAATTTTTGATGTGGAATGCTACCTAGCATAATCTTGATCATGTAATCTAATCATGGCATGAATATTAAGACACGAGTGATTCAAAGCAACAGTCTATCATTTGACATAAAAGAATTTAATACTCGGGCATCCCAACAAACAATCATGTCTTTCAAAATATCAATGCTAAAGAACGCTATCCCTACAAAATCATATAGCCTTGTCATGCTCCATCTTCTTAACACGAAGTATAAATCATGCACTACCCCGGTGTCAGCCAAGCAATTAGTTCATACTTTTTAACGCGCTTCAGCCTTTTCAACCCTCACGCAATACATGAGCGTGAGCCATGGATATAACACTATGGGTGGAACAGAAGGTGGTAGTAGACAAAAGGAGGGAGAAAGTCTCACATCAACTAGGCAAATCAACAGACTATGGATGTGTCCATTAATCGATATCAATGTGAGTTAGTAGTGATTGCCATGTAACGGATGCACTAGAGCTATAAGTGTATGAAAGCTCAAAAAGACAACTAGTGGGTGTGCATCAACTTGCTTGCTCACGAAGACATAGGGCATATGAGGAAGCCCATCATAGGAATATACAAGCCAAGTTCTATAACAAAAAATTCCCACTAGCAATATATGAAAGTGACAACATAGGAGACTCTCTATCATGAAGAACATGGTGCTACTTTGACGCACAACTGTGGAAAAGGATAGTAACATTGTCCCTTCTCTCTCTCTCTCTCTCTCTCTCTCTCTGCTCCTCTATTTTTTTGGAGACCTTTTCTCTTTTCTTTTCTTTTTATTTTTTTGGGAGACTCTTTTGGCCTCTTTATTTATAACCTCACATGGGACAATGTTCTAATAATGAAGATCATCGCACTTTTATTTTCTTACAACTCGATATTACAACTCGATACTAGAACAAAGATATGACTCTATATGAATGCCTCAGGCGGTGTATCGGGATGTGCAATGACCAAGAGTGACATGTATAAAAAATATGAATGGTGGCTTTGCCACAAATACTATGTCAACTACATGAACATGCAAAGCAATATGACAATGATGATGCGTGTCATAATAAACAGAACGGTGGAGTTACATGGCAATATATCTCGGAATGGCTATGGAAATGCCATAATAGGTAGGTATGGTTGCTGTTTTGAGGAAGGTATAAAGAGAGTTTTATGCACCGGCGAAAGTTGCGTGGTACTAGAGTGGCTAGCAAGGTGGAAGGGCGAGAGTGCGTATAATACATGGACTCAACATTAGTCATAAAGAACTCACATACTTATTGCAAAAAGTTTATTAGCCCTCGAAGCAAAGTACTACTACGCATGCTCCTAGGGGTAGGTTGGTAGGAGTTAACCATCGCGTGCTCCCGATCTTCACACGAAGATAGACAATCAAGAATAAATTGTGCTCGAACTTCCCAGCATAACGAGAGACTATACGTGCATGCTTCGAGAATCACAAACCTTAACACCAATATTCTTACTAAACAACAATCATTTAAGTACCTCCCACATATTAGCATCTTTATATTGCAAAACTATTGCAAGGAATCAAACATCTCATATTCAGTGATCTACAAGTTTTTATGTAGGATTTTATGAGTAACCATGTGAATGATCAATTCATGTCAACCCTCTAAATAGATATAAGTGAAGCAAGAGAGTTTATATTAGTTCTTTCTACAAAAGATATGCCCACGCTCTAACAAACATAAGTGAAGCAAAAGAGCATTCTACAATTGGCGGTTTTCTATGTGTGGAGAAACAGGCAATCCAAACTTCAAATGATATAAGTGAAGCACACGAAGCATTCTATAAGGCCATACTCAAAAGATATAAGTGAAGTGCAAAGACTATTCTATAAATTAACCAAGGACTATCTCATACCAGCATGGTGCATTATTAAAAGAAAAGGCACACGATGCTCGAAGCTTTACGCATATCATGTGAACAAAACATAAACCGAAACATACCGATAATTGTCAAATAAAGACGGGATGCCTTCCGGGGCATCCCCAATCTTAGGCGCTTGAGTCTCCTTGAATATTTACTTGGGGTGCCTCAGGGATCCCCAAGCTTGAGCTCTTGCCTCTCCTCATTCTTCTCATTTTAATACCTCCTCGATCTTCGAACAGTTCATCCACACAAAACTTAACAAAACTTTTGTATTAGAGGGGTTAGTACATATAACATCAAATCCCATTATGTACTGCTCTAACATTATTGTATAATTATAATCAAACAATGTCCACTTTATGTTATCACAATTCTATGGCCCCAAGTCAAAGGAGGCTCAACAAGATTTCAAACATAAGCAAATAATGAAACTGTAACAACAATCTGTGAAAACAGGACAGTCTATAGTAATCTGAACATTAACCGTTCTTCTGTACCTCTAAAAATTCTGAAAAATTATGACAAAATAAAATATTTGTATAGAAGTACTGTCGAACAAGTTTTAGAAGCATTTGACTTTCCATAAAAAAATTATAAAATCACGCACTACATCCAAAGTTTCTGTTTTTGCACCGCACAAACCAAACAAGCAATCTAATCATCCTAAAGGCAAATCTTGGCACATTATTTTTATAATACAATGGATTTGTACAAGGGGATAATTATTTTTTGTCAGAAACTTCCATGAAAAATTCTACATTGTTTCCATGAGCATGAACACAAGTGTTCAAGGTCGACCCTCACTTCTCCAATGCATAACCTTCCAATCGCTTCTCTTTTTGAAAAAAAAAAATTAGGTTCCCCTCTTTTTTTAACTATATGAAAGCATTCAACAGAAATAAACGACTCTATAAAACTTTTGGGTTGTCTCCCTGGTAGCGCTTTCTTTAAGGCCATTAAGCTAGGCATATAGTGCTCATGTAATGGATCCACCCGGATCCCAAGGTATATGAAACCCAATTTTGATTAACAATAATTTGTGATTTAGTAGTGAGCACAAAGTAACATATATTATACAACAACGAAGTCTAACTCTCTTCCTATGCATCGGCATGTCATAAAAGAACAATTCATGCACACATAGTAAAGGCCGATACATAGCATAAATAGTTTCTTGAAATTTTATCGTATTGGAAACATAGAGAGGCGGATATGTAGTTCCTCTCCCAGAATAATTGCAAGTAGGAGCAGCAAGCACATGCATATTATATCTATTAAAATCATCATGTGTAGTAGTAAAATGCAACCCATCTATATAATCCTTAAGAAGGGCAAACTTCTCCGATATAGTGTAGTCGGGAGAATTTAAAAAGATAACAGGACTATCATGTGTGGGTGCAATAGCAACAATTTCATTCTTAACATAAGGAACTATAGCAAGTTCATATCCATAAGCATAATTCATATTGACATCTTGGCCACAAGCATAGCAAGCTTCAATTTCATCAAAAAGGTACATTTCAAACGAATTCAAGGGATCATAGCAATCATCATAGTATTCATCCTTTGGTAAGCACGAAGGGAAATTAAACAATGTATGAGCTGAAGAGTTACTCTCATTAGAAGGTGGGAACGGGTAGCTAATCCGTTCTTCCTCCTTTTGTTCATCGCTCTCCTCCTCTTTTCATCTAATGAGCTCACAGTGTCATCAATTTTGCTTCCATAGTTTCCTGCAAACTATTAGTTTCTTCTTGGACAGCGGAGACTTTCTCAATAAACGCATCAATACCAGAATTATATGCTAATTCTCATAGAAATATTTCTATATACCAAAGAAATTAGGCTATAAACATCGTCATCAAAAGCTTCATAGTTTTCAAACAAAGATTCAATTTCATAAGCACCCTTACAAGAAAAAAATTCTTCAATTTGTTCAACATCATAGTAATCATATATACCCTTAGCATAAGAAGCTAAGGTTTCATTATCATTAAATTTGCATGAAAAGGGAAGGTGTGGAGCCTTCATCCTAGAGCAACATGTATAATCATATCTAAAGCATAGTTGCCGAGCATACCAACGCAACATATAAATTTGATCCCATAATAGTTTCCCTTTTTGTGTCAAGCGATAATACCTAGAGTATTCACGTTGATCCAACATGTCTCCCATCATAAATATGAATGGGGGTTTCTCAGGATTATTAAAGTAGTACATAATATCTTTCACATAATGAGCATCAAGGGTTTTAGGAGGTTCCCCATCTCCATGAGTAGTAAGTACACCTAATTTTTTTGGTATTTCGTGCTGCAACTTTATCTATTAACTTTTGAATATGTTCCATGGTAGTTTGTTGTTAAGTTGCAATTTTAGCAAGAGTCTTGTAGCTGTTTGGATTCACATTCAGAGTCATCTTCACTAGATTCAGAGGATGGATATTTGACTACCTTGATACCTTTTGCCATGAGGCATGTTGCTGAAGACGATGATTCAGGTTTGAAGTCCAACGTTTTGAGAGACTCCTTGAATTCAAGGAACCATGGGTCTTGACGGCTTCGATGACCTTCATAGACATCGGAGATCCGGTCCCATATAAGCTTTGCATTGCAAAGATGCATAATGCGCCCGAAATCATCTCTAGATAGGCAGGAGCAGATGATATCCCTTGCCATAATGTCCAGCTGAGTAAATTTGCGAATATCATTAGCATTCGCCATCTTGCATAGATCATTCAGACCAATCTCAGTGACGGTCCACAGCTCACTGTTCATCGCCAAGAGACGTTTCTTTATCATGACTTTCCATTTGGGATAGTCATGACCGTCAAAGATGGGACACGCAGCGGAGACTTTGATTATCCATGTAGTCAACATAGCTAACTCCAGGTGGTTAAACCGAATCACACAGAACAGGGGAGCACCTTGCTCTGATACCAATTGAAAGTGCTAGTTATCGACTATGGGGGGGGGGGGGGG
>LR738714.1:496570599-496590607 GCA_902687465.1 Secale cereale | reverse complement strand
TTAATAGTCGATTTTTATGAAAGTCTTCAAAACACGAGGTCTTTGAAGACACACAACCAAATGAACTTATATGATATGCAGCGGAAGATAAACTACACTAGACAAGCCACAGTCAAGTAAGAAATATAGTGAAAGCACGTAGACTAATAGCAGCTAGGTAGAACATATCAGGTGGAAGAAAGAATGAAGCCAAATGGGTAATAATATTCACACAGTGAAGTCAAATAGATCAGACGAGCAAGCATTGACTTCACGAAGACAAACTGAAATGTAAATGAGTTGGAAGATAGAACTAGTAGCTTGGTGAAGACAAGGATTTGGTAGACTAGTTCAAGTCCTCACCCAATCACTCTGGTAAGCTTTCAAGGTAGACTTCCAAACCTTCACATACTTTGTTCACTGGCAATCCACAATGACTCTTGGATGCTCATAACACGACGCCTAACCGGCTGGAGGATGCACAGTCCTCAAGTGTAACAAGTCTGCAGGTCACGCGGACAGAAAGACTTCAGTGATGCCTAACACTCTTTGGCTCTGGGTGTTTTGGGCTTTGTCCTCGCAAGTATCTCTCTCTAAAAGGCTTCAGAGGTGGGTTGCTCTCAAACGAGAAAAGCCGTGCACTAACTCTGAGTAGCCACCAATTTATGGTGTAGGGGGTGGGATATTTATAGCCAGGAGGCAACCCGACATGATATGTCCGAAATGACCCTGAGTCACGAAGGAACCAATACGTGTCCAACGGTCGGATTTCGAACACACGTGAAAACTTGGCTTGGGCTACAAGCAAAGCTGACTCATCCAACTCTGGATAAGATTTGCTCTCATAGTCTTCGCTCGAAGACATAGGTTTTGGGTTGAGCATCACTTGAGTCATCTGACTTTGTTCACTTGCACCCCACTTAACAGTACGGTGGTTCCTATGACTCAAGAAAGAAGAAAAGGAAACTACTAAAGAAACTATGTCTTCGTACTCCATAGTCTTCAAGTGAATGTCTTCATCGTCATTATTTTCAACATGAATGTCTTCATGAACCACCATTGTCTTCAATGTCTTCATACATTTTTAGGGGTCATCTCTGGTAGGTAAACCAAATCAATGAGGGACTATGATAACCCACAAGTATAGGGGATCAACTGTAGCCGCTTTCGATAAGTAAGAGTGTCGAACCCAACGAGGAGCTAAAGGTAGAACAAATATTCCCTCAAGTTCTATCGACCACCGATACAACTCTACGCACGCTTAATGTTCGCTTTACCTAGAACAAGTATGAAACTAGAAGTACTTTGTAGGCATTGTACGATACGTTTGTAAGATAATATAGAGCACGTAAATATAAACTAGGGGCTATTTAGATAAAGACACGACGAAGTTAGTTTTAGTAGAGAGCTTTTTTTCACAAGAAAGTTATTTGTCCCTAGGCAATTGATAACTTGATGGGTAATCATTGTTGCAATTTTATATGAGGGAGAGGCATAAGCTAACATACTTTTTCTTCTTGGATCATATGCACTTATGATTGGAACTCTAGCAAGCGTCCGCAACTACTAAAGATCAATAAGGTAAAACCCAACTGTCGGATTTCGGGTTCCGCAAACCCTTGAGAGGTTCGAACTCTGGGGTGCGCACGAAGAACACTCCCTCCCCAGCACGCTCACCCTACGATTCCATGGCCTAGCTCGTCGTGCTCAAAGAACAAGGGACACATAGGATTATACTGGTTCGGGCCACCTTGTGGTGTAATACCCTACTCGAGTGTGTGTGGTGGATTGCCTTTGTATGGCTGAGGATGAATTAGTACAAGGGATGAACAGCCTCCGGAGGAGAGGTGTTCTTTGGCTCGGATGAGCTTGTGGTGTGTGTAGGGTGGAATGATCCGATCCTCTCTATGGTGGTGGCTAGGTCCTACTTATAGTGGCCTTGGTCCTCTTCCCAAATATCGGCAGGAAGGGATCCCACAATGGCCAAATTTGAAGGGGAACAACTAGTACGAGTTATCCTGACAAAAGTAGTCTTAGCCTACCAAAGGCTCTGGTATGACGCTGCGCCGGGCTCCACGATGACCTCCGTTCTGCAGCCTTGACGGTCCTTGGTCTTTTTGCACCAATATGGAAACCTTTGCCTGATCCCTCGGGACTCCGCGCCTGTGCTTGCCCTCTTAGCACCAAAGAGGAAACTGGCACACTGCGCCCGCTGGCGCCCGTCTGGCCTTGGTCGTCATGGATCACGTCACATGAACCTTGCGAGGTACTCCTTCCATAGATATCTCTGCTCCTCGGGAGCAAACCTAGAGAGACTGCCCCCATGGAGGTCTTGCTATCGCCCGCCTCGCGAGGCTTGGCCCCTCGCGAGGGTCTTGAGTAGCAGTTGATGAAGTTGGGCCACAGCAGGCCGCTGATGGAGCCATGTCACGGGCCGCAGGCAGGCAAGCTTAGGTACCCCCATTCCCAGGACGCCGACAGTAGCCCTTGGGCCCAAGGCGCGCAAGGGCTTGGCTTTGAGGCGAAGCCAAAGGGGCAAGGGCGAAGCACCGCGGTCCCCAAACGCCTGCGGCCTTGGTCGACGCGTGGCGACTTGATTGGACGTGGGCGTCTCCGCTTCCCCACGCTGCCTCGACAACTGGCCAATCTGACAAAAGGCTAGCGAGTGTTGTTAGGTTTTCTCTTACCTTCCTTTGCCTTGCTCCAGATCCCCTTCTCCTTCTTGCCCCGGAGTCTACAGATCCTCCTGATTTCTCTCTTGAGCCCAAAACCGATGCTGCTGGTCAAGGCGAAAGCCGATCGCTCGTCCTCTTGGTTTGAGCCTGCCTTGAGCGTGCCGACGGTCTCGGATAAGAAGTTCGCCACCGCGCGCTTGATGGCGGCGGGTGGCGGCGACGAGGGGAAGGAGCCTGAGCTCCGGGCGGGTTCCGCCGTGCTAGAGCCCCCATGCAACACTTTTTACCCTTTCTTCATGCACAACGTCCTCGCGGGGCTAGTTCCCCCTTTCTCTGACTTCTTTTTCGCCGTCCTCCGCCATTATAATCTCCACACTCTTCAACTTCACCCTAACTCCGTCCTTCTTTTGTCCATCTCCGCCTTCTACTATGAGGCATTCTTGGGGGTGATGCCGTTTGTGGTGTTGCTTCGCCACTTCTTGTACCTCTAGATCAAGGAGGGCCAGTGCTCGGGGTGCGCCAAACTTGATGGGGCCAATGCAACCTCGAGAGCCGGGAAGAAGGTGGAGGACTTCAAGAGCAAGTGGATCCTCATGGACGTGAAGACCTCCCACCCGCTGCTGGTGCCGTCGACAAAGGTGCCAGAGTCCCACGACGGTTGGAACAACGCAAAGCTCGGCGACCCCCGGGCCGAGCAGCTGTTGGCTAGGATGATGGCTGACGTGAAGCCTGACGACCAGAAGGCGGAGATGCTGACGGGGGCCATGATTATCAAGGAGCTCCCGATGCGACGCCTGGCTCCGCTCCAAGCGCGCTCGCGCCCCCTATGGAGGCTTATGGAAGAAGGCGATGACCTACGCTTCCGCCTAGATGCCTTGCCCGACGGGGAGCTAGGCCAGATCCTCCTTCTTCTTGTGTCGGAGGACCAAGGGTACCCTCGTGACTCCCATCTTCCTCTGTACTGCCGTCCGAACGGGGCCCAAATTACTGTCGCTATGCCATCCTTCAGCGAGCGCGGGCTCTTGCCGCCAGCGTCCACCGGGGCCTCGGTGGTGCTGTCCTCCGGTGAGTCCGGCATGGGGGAGGGGAAGACGGACTCAGAGGCGACCCAAGAAGGCGGGTGAGAGATTTCTCCCCCATGCCAGTCTGTGCTCCTCCGCATTCTTCCCAATGATGACAACGACGGCGAGCGGCCAGCCGAGGAGCCACTACGCCCCACCGGGGTCACCACAAGGTCAAAGGGCTCCTCCCCAAAGAGGCCGCAGGTCGGGGTCCCTAAGAAGGGGCGGTCCTCGCTGGTTTTTGAAGGTGGTACATCTGCTTCGACTCCGGCCGGCACCACGGCGAGTTCGGCTGTTGCTTCCTCATCTGCTCCAGGGGCTCAAGCGCCTGTGCCTCCCGCCTCGAGTCTCTCAGACCTCGTGCTCCAAAAGAGGGCGAGGGGTTACGCCGCCGTGGACTAGTAAGCACTTCGCCTTGACCCTTGTCCTTGTATTTGTTGCTATTTCTTGATGTTTCTCCCCCACACTGTTAGACCAGCGTCGGCATCAAAGAAGAGGAGGGACTCGATGGTGACCCCTACGGCTCAACCGCCTGCTGCTGTCGCGCCGTTCCTGGAGCTGGGGGACGGCGTCTCTGCTTCAGCCGCTGGGTTGCCCCAACAAGGTCCCGAGACTTGTCGGGAGAAGGTGGCCCCTATGGCCAAGTCGGCTCCGGCTCCCGGCCCATCCTCCAGAGCTTCGAAGGCTCAGGATCCTCCTGTCTCTTATGATGCGGTCGCCTCGCAAGTCTTGGCGCCAGCGCCGCCCCTTCCTCCTTCCGCTGTGCTGCCAAGCCGCGACTCTCCTGCTCTGCCCAACGTCCTGAAGAGGGCCATCTCTGCGCTGACTCAGCTTCGCAATGACTTCTGAGGTCCCAATCACCGCCCGACGTCAGAGCGCTTGGAGCTAATCTCGGGGTGGATGCGGTCTGATGCAACAGTCCGTGCAGCCTGGAGCTAGGCCACCAAAGTCTTCGAGGAAGGTGGAGGGGCCGCAAGTGTAGCCGCAGCAGAGCGTGACGCGGCGTCGAAGGATGCGAAGGCCGCGGAGGGACGTTGCCGGAAGCTGGAGGCTGAGCTAAAGACCCTTTGCAACCAGCAAGCCGCTGAGGCCCGCCAGCTCAAGGAGCGCGAGGAGGAGATGAAGGCTCGGGAGGAAGCGGTCGCCGGCCATGACACCAAGCTGGAGCAGCTGGCACGGGGACAGGCCGCGGAGCACGGCCGCCTAGAGAAGCTGAAGGGTGAGGTAGAGGCGAAGACGGCTCAGCTAGACGCCAAGGCAAAGGTGCTAGCCGTAGACCGCGTGGTCTTCGAGTCCCTTGAGCTGGAGTCCCGCAAGGCCCTGCAAGAGCTTTATGGGAAGGGCATGGAGGAGCCGCTGGTGAATGCTGAGGAAGGCCCCACCGTGCTGCTGCCCCAACTCGTCAAGGCGCTGGAGGGAGTCGTCAACAGCATCGGCCAAATGGTGGAAGGAGAGGCCCATTCACTATCTGCTTCGACCTTGACACGCATCTTCGGCACCTCCATCTGTGTGACCCGAGCACCGACCTCAGCGCCCTGCTTGAGCCTATGGACGAAGAGCGCTGCGAGGCCGCCGCTGAAGCCGTGAAGGACCTGGTGGACGCCCTGCTGGAGAAGTTCCTCGCCTTCGACCCTGTGCCTCCTGCTGGTGACGGCCCCACTCTCACAACGGCAGCCGATGGTGTCCAAGGCTGAAGATGAGTCCTGCCGGTGTCTCTCTCTTCCGTTCTTACTTCTTGCAGTAGACACCATGCCTCGTGGAGACGTTTAAACCCATGCCTAGGTATTTTAAGAAAGTATGTCTTGTAATAATTACCAAGATTCCACGTCCTCCTTCCCGCCTGCCCAGTCGTTCGGCGTCGGCAGAGCCCGACCCCGCGCATACCTCAGACGCTGCTGGCTAGTCCGGATCTCTAGGACGAGGCTAGGGAGTGAGGGGCTACGTGGCCAGTTAGGCTCCTGAGACGCGATGCTCAGGAGTCCCCTTGGATGTATGAACGGGCCTCGGGAAAGAAATGTGAAACCAGGCCTTAGTGTTCTACGTCGGCAGGGCCCGACCCAGCGCATGCCTCAGCCGCCGCTGGCTTGTCCGGATCACCAGGACGAGACCACGGAGTGAGGCGCTACGTGGCCAGTTAGGCTCCTGAGACGCGATGCTCAGGAGTCCCCCTAGACGTGCGAACGGACCTTTGGATGAGAATACATAGCTAGGCCACGTTGTTCTGCGTCGGCAGGGCCCGACCCCACGCATACCTCAGTCGCTGCTGGCTTGTCCGGATCACCAGGACAAGACCAGGGAGTGAGGGGCTACGTGTCCAGTTAGGCCCCTGAGACGCGATGCTCAGGGGTCCCCCTTAACGTACGAACAGACCTTCATACCTGTTTGGTGGGGCGTACGCTAGGCGTGACCTGGGCGCAGCCCCCGTGCTCAGCCCCCGCCGCGCGGCTCTCCCGGGGGAGGGCATTGCAACGAGGCCTGGCACCAAGCCTGCAGGCTCCCCAAGGTTGGCGCGGCCAAGGGGCCACCCTCAGTTGTTTATTACCAGCACGGAGCATGGAGCTTCCGCACTTGCATGAGCATAGCCGCTCCTCGACCGTGTCGACTGCCAACACGGATCATGGTGCTTCCACTGGTGCGTGGGTGAGGGATCCCTCTGAGTGGAGCCCCCGGGGCGTGTACAACGCCGCCTTGACACATGGCTTGCACGGCAGGGCAGACGAGGTGTGTCTGGGCACCCATGAGCCAGCACGAGACTCACGGGGCCCTACTTCAAGGCGGGTTGTGCCTGGTCTTGGTCCTTGGTAGCTGTGAGGGGTCCTGCGAGGTGGTTAGGTAACATGCGCCAAATGAATTCCCTGAGGCGACCACATGAGAAGGCCGGCACCAGCAGCCCCAGGAGGTGACGTGGACGGGGCCGGCCCACCAGACGGAGCTCAGTTGTTGGATTTTTCGATGCTGTAGGGACGGACCCGAGCACACACGCCATGCCTAGTCTTCTCATGTGATTGATCCTGATGAAAAACAAATAGCGCTCAGCTCCCGTGGTGGAGGGGCGCTGAGGTGTACGATATTCAAAGTATCTGGTTGTTAGGAAGGTATAAGCATGAAGTAGACTCATGGAAAAGGGGTAAACTGGCTTAGGCGACACTGGTGCGATACATGCCACAGGGATGGACCCACGTGGCTTGGGGATGATGCAGCCCGAGGCCCCCCCCCCAAGAGAGTAAACTAGAGATGCAAAAAGGATACACGTCGCAGGGATAAGCCCTTGCGACTTGGGGATGATGCTGCCCGAGGGGTGCCCCCAACTGAACAAACTGAAACAAAGTCACCTGGCATCGATGCGGGAGGGGTGTTGGTGTAGCTGAAGATGCTCGCTGCAGACGCCGCTCCTCACGAGCCGCCTGACTATGGGGCCTCGCGAGGCTCCTGAGGTTCCAATGGATCGGGAAGAACCGATTCCATTTCCTCCAAGGTCTCCTGATGCCTGGCCTCGTGAGCTGCCAGGACTTCTTGCATGTGGCGTTAGTGCAGGGCCGCCTGGTTCGACAAGCCGAAGGGCATGCGAACGTAGCTGTGAGGGGGACCCTCGCACCGTCCCACCTGAGATGGCTAGTAGAGCTCCTGAGACGCCATGCTGTTGAGTCCTGAGACATTGATGCAGACGCACAACTCGTCACCCGAGCCTGGGACGGCAGCTGCCCTCTTAGGCGCCAGGCGGCCTCGCCCCACATCACCCTTGGCACCTGCAAGTCTTTGATGGCTTGGTTGATGAACTCCTGAGCACTTGGTGCTTCTCGCCTTGTGTCCTCCGGAGGGAAGCGTGCGGTGAAGCACGCCTCCACATGGTGCCCGAGCGCCTCCCTCGAGACGTTGGCTAGGTCTGAGGCCCTCCAAAGGAGAGCCCCTGAGCCCAGCCTGAGGGGGACGTCGGGTGCGCCTTCCTATGTGAGGAAGGGAGGCGCCCCATCCATGGGCGCGGATTCTGAGGCGTGGCCGCCAGGTGCTGCATCTTTGTGAGGCTCCAGGGCGAGCAGCTGCTTCTTCTTCTTCGGGATAGCTTCAAGGGGGTAGATAGCATCTTCATTGTCAGGGTCTCCGACTGCCGCAACCTGGTAAGCATGCTCGAGGGAGCACACTGCATCCTTTTCTTTGCAAGCGATGGTGATGATGTCCCGGTTCCCTGGCATCTTGAGAACGTTGTAGCCATAGTGGGTCACGACCTTGAACTTGGCTAGGGCTGGATACCCAAGGATGGCATTATACGGGAGACGGATGTGTGCGACATCGAAGTCGATGAGCTCGGTGTGGTAGTTATCGCGGGTGCCGAAGGTGATGGGGAGCCGGATATGTTCGATTGGGGTGGTAGAGACATCAGTCACTCCCGAGAAAGGTCTGGTGGGTTGCAGTTGGTCGTAAGTTACTTGGAGACGGTCAAAGGTGTCGACGGAGAGAACATTGAGCCCTGCGCCGCCATCAATGAGAGTCTTGGTGACTTGGATGTTGCTGATGATAGGTGAGCAGAGCATTGGGAGAGCACCGGCGGTCGCCGTGCACTTAAGCTGATCGGCAGAGTAAAAGGTGATGGCGCACTTGGACCACTTGAGTGGCCGCGTGGCCTCTATCCTGGGAAGAGTTGTGTTTACTTCTCTGGTGAACTGTTTGAAGAGGCGTTGAGAGGCTGGGGCCTGCACACCGCCCAAGATGCATGCGATGGTGCGAGGCTCCTAGAAGCCCCCAGCCCCCTCGTCTTGGTCGTCGTTCCTCCTTGGTGGTGGCAGCGGAGGGAGGCCGGCCTTGCCCTGAGGACGGTCCTCGCGAGGCTGGTCCCTCAAGGCACCCTCGCGAGGCTGGTCCCTCCAGGCACCCTCTCGAGGCTGGTCGTGCCAGCGGTTCTCACGAGGCTTATAACGCCAATCCTGACGGGGGCCGCGGCCGTCCCAGTGCCCCCCGGGCCGGCTTCCTCCATGGCCGTAGCACTGGTCGCTGTGCTCGGGGCGTCTGCCGATGCGCCCATTGCGGATGGCCCTGAGCTCTTGACAGTCATTGTCGTTGTGCCTGTGCACGTTGTGGAAGGCGTAGAGCGGATGGCTGCTCTTGGATGACTCCGGGTGGTCGTGGCCATGCTTCATCTCTGGTTCGGCCGCGAGCACGGCCACCCCTTTGCACTTCACAACCTTGACCTTGGCCTTCTTGTCTTCAGGGTCAGCGGTGGGGAGCTTGACGAGGGAGAGGCGCCCCTCCTCAGCTCTGGCACACTTGGTCGTGAGGTTGAATAGCTCCAGGGTCGTGCACAGATCTTCATGGATGGAGAGCTCCTCCTTCATCTTGACATCGCGGACACCATCGGAGAATGCTGAGATGACGGCCTCATCCGTGACCTTGGGGATCTTGACGCAGACGATGTTGTAGCGCTGGATGAACTTCTGCAGAGTTTCTCCTGGTTGTTGCTTGATGCGCTGCACGTCACCTGCGGCCGGGGGAGGTCGCAGGTGCCCTGGAAATTGGCAATGAATCGCTCGCGCATCTCACCCCAGGAGGAGATCGATCCTGCGGGCAGGTTCAAGAGCCACGAGCATGCGCCGTCCTTGAGAGCCATGGGGAACCAGTTTGCCATGATCTTCTCATCGCCGTTGGATGCCTTGATGCTCAGCTCGTAGAGCTACAAGAACTCTGCAAGGTCGGGGGTGTCGTCGTAGCGTGGAGGCAGGCCAGGCTTGAACTTCCCAGGCCAGTTGACATTGCGCAGCTCGGGGGCGAGGGCCTTGCAGCCTGCTATTGATACCGGAGCTTGTCGCGGAGGCGGAGCTTGGTCTTGGTTTCCGTGCGCCACCATGGCAGGGGCGCACGGGCTCGATGCGGGGGGTGGAGGGAGCGTTGGCTCTCCTCCTCGAGGCCGCTGGATCTCTTGGCACCTTCCTTCTTTATGCACGGGCGCCCCGCACTGTGGGTCGCGCCGCGGGGCCGCGTGTCTTGGGTCATGGACGACGCCTTGATGCGGAGGTGGTGGAGGCGTTTCATGAGCCACGTCGCCCGCATGGGGAGGCGGACGAGGTAGCGAGAGAGATGGGGCAGGAGAGCCCCCAGCGGTGTTGACGAGATCGGCGATGCGGTCGAGCCAGTCCTCGTAGAGTTCGTCGACGGGGCGGTAGCGCAGGAGCTCACGCACCATGAGCAGCGCAGCCTGCGCATCCGCGGGTCCACGACGACCGTGGGACGTCGAGCCAGCGAGGGTCAGCGACGGGGTTGCGGTGCGTCCATCCCGCCACACCGAGGGATGCAGCGACGAGGCTTGCTACTCGTGCCGCGCCGGGCCTATGGCGGCGTTGGCGGCAGGCGATGGAGAACGACGAGGAGGTCTGCCGACAGGAGCTATCTGAGCAACGCGGGCGGCGAGGGCGTCCCGTCGCTCAGCACGAGCACGGTGAGCGTCAGCCACGGAAGCGATGGAGAGGTGACGCGTCGATCGATGGAAGAGAGGCTTCAGCACACCCCTACCTGGCGCGCCAAATGTCGGATTTCGGGTTCCGCAAACCCTTGAGAGGTTCGGACTCTGGGGTGCGCATGAAGAACACTCCCTCCCTAGCGCGCTCACCCTATGATTCCGTGGCCTAGCTCGTTGCTCAAAGAACAAAGGACACAGAGGATTATACTGGTTCGAGCCACCTTGTGACGTAATACCCTATTCCAGTGTGTGTGGTGGATTGCCTTTGTATGGCTGAATATGAACTAGTACAAGGGATGAACTGCCTCCGGAGGAGAGGTGTTCTTGGGCTGTGATGAGCTTGTGGTGTGTGTAGGGTGGAATGGATCTGATTCTCTCTATGGTGGTGGCTAGGTCTTATTTATAGTGGCCTTGGTCCTCTTCCCAAATATCGGCGGGAAGGGATCCCACAACAACCAAATTTGAAGGGGAACATCTAGTACAAGTTACCCTCACAAAAGTAGTCTTCGCCTGCCAAAGGCTCTGGTGGTGACGCCGCGCCGGGCTCCACGATGACCTCCGTTCTGCAGCCTTGACGGTCCTTGGTCTTGTTGCGCCGATATGGAAACCTTTGCCTGATCCCTCGGGACTCCGCGCCTGCGCTTGCCCTCTTAGCACCAAAGAGGAAACTGGCGCACTGCGCCCACTAGCGCCTGTCTCACCTTGGTTGTCATGGCTCACGTCACATGAACCTCGCGAGGTACTCCTTGCATAGATATATCAGCTCCTCGGGAGCCAGCCTAGAGAGACTGCCCCCAGGGAGGTCTTGTTGTCGCCCACCTCGCGAGGGTCTTGAGTAGCAGTTGATGAAGTTGGGCCGCCCAGGCCGCTGATGGAGCCACATCACAGGCCGCAGGCAGGCAAGTCGGGGTACCATCGTTCCCAGGACGCCAACACAAACCATAGCATTATAAGGCATCAAGCCCTCTTTATGCCTATACGCAAACAACCTACTTACTCGGGTTTAAGCTTCTGTCACTCTAGCAACCCACCATAAGCAAATCATAAACATATTGCAAACCCTACAACGGGGATCTGTCACGCTTGCGCGACACGGAGAACACCATAGGACAACACCAATAATAATAAAACATGCAACTCAAACCAATGACGATCATCAATCAACCCATAGGACAAAACGAATCTACTCAAACATCATAGGATAGCCAAACATCATTGGAAAATAATAAATAGCATTGAGCACCATGTTTAAGTACGAATTACAGCGGGTAGAAGAGAGGTTACACCGCTGCATAGAGGGGGAGAGAGAGTTGGTGATGATGGTGGCGAAGTTGTTGGTGTAGATCGCGGTCACCCGTCGGCGTTCCGGCGCCACCGGGAGAGAGGGGGAGAGAGCCCCCCTCCTTCTTCTTCCTTGACCTTCCCCCTAGATGGGAGATGGGTTTCCCCTCTGGTCCTTGGCTTCCATGGCATGAGAGGGGCGAGAGCCCCTCCGAGATTGGATCTGTCTCTTTGTCTCTCTCTGTTTCTGTGTTCCCAGATTCTAGCCTTTCATCGTTTCTTATATTCCCGGAGATCCGTAACTCTGATTGTGCTGAAATTTTAACACGATTTGTATGGATATTGAATTTCTTGCAGCGAAAGAAGGGAACCAACTGCCTTACGGGGTGGCCACAAGGGTCAGGGGAGTGCCCCCTACCTTGTGGGACCCTCGGGCATCGTTTCACATTGATTCTTCTTCCAAAAAATCACATATATTCCAAAAAATCTCCGTAAGTTTTTATCTCGTTTGGACTCCGTTTGATATGGATTTTCCGCGAAACAAAAAACATGCAACAAACAGGAACTAGCACTGGGCACTGGATCAATATGTTAGTCCCAAAACTACTATAAAAAGTTGCCAAATGTATGTAAAAGTTGTAGAATATTGGCATGGAACAATAAAAAATTATAGATACGACGGAGACGTATCAGACTACTACATGTGTTATCCTACAATTCTCACAAACACATTAGTCCCTCAACTACGTTTGTCGTCAATACTCCAAAACCAACTAGGGGTGGCACTAGATGCACTTACAAGGGTTATTAGCCTATTATTTATAATCCATGTAGTAATCAAATTGATATTTCTTATAAAACACACAAATATCTCATATCCATATAACATCAACCAGGATTTCATAATCGAATTACATCAGATAGCTTCAGCACTCTGTTACGCCATTACACAATAGCACCAAGTTTCACATGCAACATCGAAAACCTTTGGAAAGTAGCATCATAGATGACTAATAGATAGATGAATCCCATCTGGGAAACTGTAGAAGCGGAAGGCAAATATTGAGCCTTCAGTGATGTTGAATGTCCTTGCAACTTTGGGCCAGTGGCTATGGATAATTGCCTGCCCAACCTTCGTCCTCTTAAGGAAGACTTCAATATTTTACCGTGGGTGTTGAATGAATACCTTCCTCGCCTTTTGATCATGCAGGTGGTTTGAGAGGTAATCATTGATGAACTGCTTCGAAAAGTACTAAAAACATGCATAAATCACTGTTATAAATTTTGAAATGGCGCAAGGGGTAAAAACAAGGTAAAAGAGTTAGTGCCATCCTATAGTTGACTGATGTCTTCTTCATTGTGCAAACAAAGATCTTGCTGCTATTCGTCGCAAGTTTCTTGAACCTAACAATCTTTCTGAGTTTCTTGATGAAGCGACCACGATCCCAATAGATCGAAGTCTCTGTGCTTAAGTGTCATCCCTGGATCAGTATGCTGACACACACAGTACTTGAATATTTATAACAGAGTTTCAATGACACACTTATTACATCGATATCCTCATAAAGTGTATTATTAAAAAAATGGCTGAAGGCCAACTGAATAATAAACTGCGGACGTATCGAAGATAAGTTGAGTCCATCAAACTCCATGGCAAACACTGAGTGCATGACAACCACTTATCGCACCATAATCCTTGTCTGAAAACTCTGCAACATGAGACGTTGCAGCCGTGTAGGTCAGCACATGGAATATACTGGCAAAGTCACACTGTAGCAATAATGATGAACAAATATCTACCACTACATGCATATTTGGCTGGTGGAGGATGTAAGGTTTATTTTTGCATAAAGCAATTTTTTCCCTGCAACAAAGGAATAAATTTTACATACTACTAGGTTAAATTAATCAATATTGAGAAGGTTCCTCGGTCTCAATCCCAAACTCACCAATGTCATTAGTAACCCAACAGTTTAATTAATAGAGTGTTGAGATCAATCAATAATTCAAATACTAGGATACTCAAGTTGTCCATAACCGGGGACACAGCTATTCATGAATAGTTTGTACACTCTGCAGAGATTGCACACTTTTCCCCGCAAGACTCGACCACATTCATGATCGGAAGATCGAGACATATCCTTTCAGAATCATTCACTCTTTACTCTTGGTAGACCTGTACACTTACTTTCCCATGCATCTGCTAGTCTACAACTGAAAGAACTCACACAACTTACTCAACTATGCCAGAGCCCATAATGGCTTGTGGCTGCACACGGAAGTTTCTAGGCATGAATGATATATGATCCATTTGAGCCTGGGTCGCATTCCATAGGATGATTACCTGGTTCCTCTAGGATATCCTAGGACAACACTGGATTCTCCAGGTGCCCTGCAACCAATCCACCCAGATATGAATTAAAGATGCCACCTTAAACTTTCCCTTAGTTGTTGTTACACTCGCAACTTTCATGAATCTCACATACCAATCCACGTCTACGAGCATGGCTAAGCAATAAGTAAGAAATCCTATATTCCCGGAGTTGATCTCAAGTCATAGGTCCTACCTCATAAGCTACAAAGCATAACCATATGTAACCAAGTCCTACTCATGCAAATCTTTGAGGGTATAACTAATGCAATAAAACTGGGTATCAAAAAGTATGATCAAAGTGTAACTTGCCTTGCTGTTGATCGTTCAAACCTACAGACTCGTAGTAGCAAGCTTCGCACTCCGGAAATTCTATCACAATCAAACAATAGCATACATAAGCAATCATGCAAAAGAATTGAAGAAAAGATCTCGGAAAACTTCGAAAACAAGCAAATAGCTCTTGCAACGGAAAACAATTTTTAACAGTACCAAAATTATGTCGTTTTGATCTTAACAGAAAGATTAGGTCAAGAGGTTCAATTTGCAAAAAGAATCAACTCAAGCGGAGTTACGAAACTCAAGTTAGGATCAAAACAAGTTCAAATTCAAATCTGTTTGAATTCAAAGTTTAAAATTTTCAAAAATAAATTTGAATTGGTTTACTGGATAGATGAGATCTTAACAAAGAGTTTGGCGTTGGTTTCATCTAAATCCGTCAAGCGAGTAAAAAAGTAATGATAGATTGAAAACTAAGGACTAAACTGCAAAACTTTTAATCGCAAATAGGTCCCTGACGTAAATGAACAGAAAATTATCTATCTAATGAAAGTTTGCTAGTTACATCTAAAAGGCGGCTGCTCGCTGATTAGATCTAGCTAAAAAACAGATCGGGATTTGTAAAAAAAAAGCGAAACTAAAAACGAAAACCGGCGGTTCGAGGCAGTTTATTACCGGACCGGGAAAACCGATGGGTCGGGCGGAGAGGCGGATCGGATCGGGTGGCGGGCTCTAGCGGCGAACTCCGGCGCGGTGGCGTGGCAGCGGGCGGCGAGACAACGGCGGCGCGCGGCTGGTGGTGGGTGCGACGATGGCGGCGGCGGCTGGCGGTGGGTGCGGCGGCGGCGAGGGGCTGAGGAGGAGGAGGGGCGGTGGCGTGGGTACTTATAGGGGGCGGCGGCCAAGCCGGCTTGGGAAGGGGCCAACCGGGAGCCGTGGTGGCGCCGGACTCTCGGAGTCCATCCCGCGCACGGGAGGGAGAAGGCGGTGCGGCTTGGGCCGACTAGGCTTCGGCCCAGTTCGGTCTGAGAACTTAAAAAAATATTTTGCCGAAAATACAAAAAATTCAAAAACATTATAAATATATTTTTAAAAATCGCAGAAAAATCACACGTACTTAGGGCCTTATTTAGGACCCGGTGAACATTTTTCTAGGCCTAAATGCCTAAAATAAAAACAAACTTTTTCTGTGCAAATAAAATAATAAAAATAAATACTTCTGCAAAAAAAAAAATCCAATACATATTTTTTACTCAAAATTCAATTTCCAACAGTTTTATTATGTTTTTGAAGAAGACACATTATCTTCTCTCATTATTTAAAAATATTGAAAATGAAAATTGGCAAAAATTATTCGATCGAACCCCACTTGGAAAATAATAAAATTATGGGTCCTCTTTGGAAAACTCCCAACTCTCTCACTTGGGTCCTTGAGTTGCTTAAAGTCTCTTGGATCAATTTCAAATAAAAATCAAATTCACAAATGCTCAAATGATGCATGCATATGAATGATCTATATGTTAACATTCAAATTGAAAATCGGGATGTTACAAACCTACCCCCTTAAGATGAATCTTGCCCTCGAGATTCGGGTTGGCTAGGAAAAAGGTGTGGGTGGTCCTATCGAAGGTCTTCCTCTCGTTCCGAGGTGGCTTCATCTTCTATATGGTGACTCCACTAAACTTTGCAAAACTTGATGACCTTTCTGCAGGTAACTCGGTCGGCAAACTCGAGAATCTTAACATGCTTCTCCTCATAAGTCAGGTCCCTCTGTAACTGAATTGCTTCTAGGGGCACTGTATCTCGTAGAGGAATATCGGCCATCTCTGCATGACACTTCTTCAACTGGGAAACGTGAAACACATTGTGAACTCTGGACAAAGTTTTGGGTAATTCTAGCTGATAAGCTACTTCTCCTCTGCGTTCCAAAACTCTGTACGGTCCCACAAAACATGGTGCCAATTTCCCCTTAACTCCAAAACGCTTAACTCCTCGAAGTGGGGAGACATGAAGATATGCTCTATCTCCAACTTCATAGGTTTCCTCCTTGCGTTTAGTATCGGCATAACTCTTCTGTCTAGACTGGGCTATCTTGAGTCTGTCACGGATCAGCTTGACCTTCTCCTCTGAATCTCTAATTAAATCGGGTCCAAATAGTTTGCGGTCTCCGACTTCATCCCACATCAACGGTGTCCTGCACTTCCCTCCGTACAAAGCCTCAAAAGGGGCATTTGCAGACTGGTCTGATAACTGTTGTTGTAAGAGAACTCTGCGTAAGGCAAGTTATCATCCCAACTAGATCCATAATCTAGCGCACAAGGTCTCAACATGTCCTCGAGAATATGATTGACTCTCTCTGTCTATCCATCTGTGTATGGATGAAAGGCTGTACTGAACTCAAGCCTAGTACCCAAGGTCTCGTGCAATTGCTTCCAAAATTTTGAAATAAACTGGGTTCCTCTATCTGATACGATGGTCCTCGGAACTCCATGTAGACATACGATCTTGGTCATGTATATCTTGGCCAACTTGGCACTTGTGTAAGTGGTCTTCACAAGGATAACGTGATCTACCATCAGGGGCGGGCCCACCTCAATTCAAGGGTATTCAACTGAATACCCATTATTTTTTGGCAAAAAACAGGTTTATATAGTGTATATACTGTGCCTGTATATTGAAAAAAATATTAAATTGATACATGTACGCCCATAAATAGAGCTAGCCTAGCAATCCACCCTCTTTTTCCCACAAGACCTCAACACCCACGGCCTAAATGGCTGGAGCACACCAACTCCCATCAAACGATCTAAGTTCAGACACAGAGACGAACCGGCATCCCTTCGCCACATCGATCGTTCTGTTGGCATCGCAGTTTGCACCTGAGCCTCCACTCCGCCAGACGGCCGATTAGGGTTGTTGCCATCGCGTCGCCTGATCGACGATCGTGCGTGCGCATGGCGCGTCGGCGCGACGAATCCATCCACCGTTCCCTGCCTCCATCCGGTTCTGAACTTCTGATCCTTGAAGTGGCGGTGGGCAGCAGGCCGCATTAATTCAATCTCAAAGACACAACCATAGATTGGAGTATTGAAGGTATATTTGTTAATTAGATGTATTAATCCTTAACTCTCAAAAAATGTATTAATCCTTTGGCTTTCGAAATTGGGGTATCTCCTCTATGCCGATTCTTACTTGAACTGAATTCATGTACATGCACTGTTTTCTTATTGCTGTAATATGCAAGTTAAGGATGAGGACATCCACTCATTTTCAAAGCATCAAGGATAGCAAAGCCATCAAGTTATTATCAATTTTTATTAATATAATATATTATGCAATATCTTTTATATAGTTTATAAATAGTACAATATGCTGCTATAATCAGTTATACTGGCCCGAAGAAAGGCTATAGGCTTCCAAAAAATATTTTCGAATTTTGAATACACAACCCTTAATTCATGGGCCCGCCCCTATCTACCTTAGTCAAGCGATCAACTATAACCCAGATAGAATCATACCCTGAACGTGTCCTGGGTAGTCCTGTGATAAAATCCATTCAAAGCTTGTCCCACTTCCAATCTGGTATCGGTAATGGCTGTAGTAACCCTGCTGGTTTCTGATGTTCTACCTTAACTCTCTAACAAACGTCACATACCGCTACATATTCGGCAATGTCCTTCTTCATACCGGTCCATCAGAAATTTTGCTTCAAATCCAAATACATCTTGGTGTTGCTTGGGTGTATCGAGTAAGGCGAATCATGGGCCTCTTGAAGAATCAACTTTTTGATCTTCGGGTCATTGGGCACGTATACACGTTCCTCGAACCATAATGTTCCGTTTTCATCCTCACGGAATCCTTCTGCCTTTCCTTGGCTCATTCTGCCTTTATTTCCGTGATTCCTTTATCCGTCTTCTGGGCTTCTTGAATCTTTCCCAACAAAGTGGACTAAATCTCCAATGTGACAACATAGCCTCTAGGGACTATCTCCAACTGCAAGTCTCTGAGATCATTCGCTAACTCGTGGGGTAAACCTCCGATTATGATAGTGTTAACATAACTCTTGCGACTCAATGCATCTGCTACGACATTGGCTTTCCCTGGGTGATAATGCAATCTCATGTCGTAATGCTTAATGAGCTCCAGCCATCTCCTTTTCCTGAGATTTAACTCCTTCTGCGTGAAGATGTACTTCAAACTCTTATGGTCCGTGTAAACATCATAACGGTTTCCAATAAGAAAGTGCCTCCACGTCTTGAGTGCGTGCACTACGGCTGCTAACTCCAAGTCATGCGTGGCATAGTTCAACTCATGGGGTCGAAGTTTACGTGAAGCATATGAAACAACTCTTCCTTCTTGCATGAGAACGCCTCCAAGTCCTTGACAAGAAGCGTCACAATACACTTGAAAATCCTTGCGTATATTCGGGAGAACTAGCACTGGGGCTGTAACCAAACGTTTCTTCAACTACTGAAAACTGGCCTCACATTCTTCAGTCCAATTATACTTACTTTCCTTCTTCAACAATTCTGTCATGGTCTTAGCAATCTTGGAGAAATTCTCAATGAACCTCCGATAATTTCCTACGAGTCCAAGAAAATTGCGAATCTCTCCAACTGAGGTGGGTGCTTTCCACTCGGTGACGGCCTCTACCTTGGAGGGGTCTACTGCTATACCATCACCTGATATAACATGTCCGAGGAATCCAACTTCCTTCAACCAAAACTCACATTTGCTGAACTTGGCATATAACTGATGTTCCTTGAGCTTCTCAAGGACCAAACACAAATGTTCCTTGTGCTCTTCTTCATTCTTCGAGTAAATCAATATGTCATCAATGAATACCACGACAAATTTATCCAAGAACTCCATGAACACCTTGTTCATCATACTCATAAAGTAGGCAGGGGCATTAGTCAAACAAAATGACATAACCGTATACTCATAAAGCCCGTACCTCGTGGTAAAAGTTGTCTTAGGTATGTCCTGTTCTCAGATTTTCAAGTGATGATATCCCGATCGTAAATCGATCTTCGAGAAAACTTTGGCTCCTTGCAACTGGTCAAACAAATCATTGATCATCGGCAGAGGGTACTTGTTCTTGATCATCACTTCATTCAGTGCACGATAATTTACCACCATCCTTAATGAACCATCCTTCTTCTTAACTAAGAGCACTAGGGCTCCCCAAGGTGAAGAACTTGGTCGGATGTAACCTTTCTCCATTAACCCCTTGATCCGTTTCTTAATCTCTTCAAAATCATTTGCGGGCTTCCGGTATGGTCTCTTGGATATTAGTCTGGTGCCTGGTAACAACTCAATTAAGAACTCGATGTCTCGATCCGGGGGCATGCCTGGTAACTCGTCCGAAAATACATCGGGATAATCCTTCACAACTGGTACTTCCTCCTGAACAACTCTCGGGAGTGCATTCACTTATGACCTCCTCGGCGTGTGCCTCGACACGTACTTGATCCTCTTTCCTTCCGGGGTGGTAAGGAGAATAGATTTACTGGCACAATCAATGTTTCCCTCAAACTTGGATAGCCAATCCATACCTATGATTACGTCCAAACCCCGGGATTCCAAGACAATGAGGTTGGTGGGAAAAACATGTCTCCCAATAGTCAATGGTAATTGATAACATCCTCGACTAGCCATGTACTCCGCTCCAGGGGAACTCACTAACATAGGTGACTTAAGGGCTACTGTTGGCAAATTATACTTTTACACAAAACCCCTTGATATGTTGTTGTTGTTGTTGTTGTTGTTGTTGTTGTTGTTGTTGTTGTTGTTGTTGTTGTTGTTGTTGTTGCTGCTGCAGTTGCTGCTGTTGCTGTTGTTGTTGTTGCTGCTACTGCTGCTGCTGCTGCTATTGCTGTTGTTGCTGTTGCTGTTGTTGTTGTTGTTGTTGTTG